>CM057926.1:15958270-16417423 GCA_030141595.1 Chydorus sphaericus
CAGGTATACGCATACGTGCAGCTGGGTGAAGTAAAGTAAAAAGTGTTCTAAAATTTGCGTTTTTCTATTAAGCCCTTTTTTATATTTATTTTAAAAGGTCAGCGCAGTAGAGATTACATTTGAGAGAAATGGACATCTGTCCGGGGAGCTTCGCATTGATCCGTCCTGTGGCGAGCGTCGTGCTATACGCTCCGCTAGGTCGCAGACTAAAAAGGAAAAGTTTTATATACTTTTAAACGTTACTATGGAGACGTGATTATACAACATACATTATTTAATCCTATCACTGCTTCTTCTTATTTTTTTCCATGAAAACTATTTGTAGCTATAGAGACACATTCACCGGAAATCATTGAGGCGTGATGAACTATTCAGTGTATATCTAATTAGAGAAGAATCCGCCCAAGTAAATAACATTGTGTAAATCTACAAGAATTCCCGGGGCAAGGCGATGAAAGGGACAGCCCCAGGGCGTCTATTATGTTTCTATATATATATATAAGAAAAGAGAGAGAAATCATGTCGCTCAATAGGTTACATCACAAAATGTGTGCCTGCCCTCTGCGTCCCTCTCAATGGTCTTTCTATGATGTGGCCCTTCTTATTATAGACGTCGTCTTTCTCTATATTAAAATTGTATATAAGGGAGGGGGGCTTGTATGACACGTATCTACAGCAACCAGATTGAGGTTATTTGTGGGTTATTCTTTTTTTTCCACCATACAAAAGCATTTTTTTGTTCATTTCTTCTACATTGCTGATCTTACGTAAGCTAATGAAAAAGTTGGAGCTCTATATGTTGACTTTTTTCATAAAACCTCGGTTGGCAGAATATATATTTTTAAAAAACTATATCAAAGTCTAATGTACTTAAAAGTCGACTTTAGAAGTAGGCAGGTGCGTGTTTTTTTTCCTCTCCCCCGACTTATACCTTGAAAGACAAATAACTTGGGTGGTTTGGCTAGACGTACCCTTGCTGTTTGATGGCCAGGTGCTCTTCCACCATATGTGCTGTACGCGATCCTTATGCTCTCTCTCCCTTTTCTATATACAAGTCGCTTTGCATACACAGCTGCCCATCTGGGTCCTGGTCGATAAGAGAAATATGTATAGCATAATATGCGGCTGCTCTCGCCGTACCTCACACCCACAAAAGACAATAGCGGACGACGGGGCATTGATCGGAAACGTATATTTGTTTACCAGCGCGCCTATATATATTCTATATAGGCCAGCTCTAGCGCTTGTATCGATTCGTCCTTTTTGAATTATTTATATAAAGTGTTGTACACGCGCTACCTATATGCGGTTTAAAAATCACGGGGGAAAAGAAAAAGGGGGAATTGAACGTGACGCTAGGAAATGGAAATGGATTTTACTGGAAAAAAGCTCTCGGAAGTGCCTTTTTATGCGGATGTATGTTATAGAAAAAAGTTAAAACCCGTTTGAAACGCAACGAGATTTTCCACGCGCTCCCAAACATCTACTCTCTTATATATGGTCTTTTCCAGGTAATCGATTCGTAAAAGTCGTCATGAATGACGAAGTATTCTAAACCACTTACTTCCGCGCTAGGAATTTCCCAAGTTCCGTTCTAAATAGGAAGTCAATCCTGCGCCCATCCGGAAACCCAACAAAAAACTTTCTACACTGTGCGATTGGATTTGCTTTCTTTTTATTTATTTTTAAACCATTTGGAATGTATTATATAGAAAATAATATATAACTTCTTATATAGATCTGCTGTTTTGGAATTCAGACTGGCGGGATGGATCCTTGATTCGCCATGGGAATTGGGCGTTATTTCCCTTATTCATTCGACTCAGTTTCCCGGTGACTCTACTGTCAGCTCCTATTTTCATCGGGATTTTCGCGCAGTGTACGATATTCTGCTCACGTTTTCTATATACATGTACTCTGTAGCCTTTCATATTAGTGTCTCTTATTCCGCAAGAGTTATTATTTTCTTTTGGGTTTTAAAGTGCAAGTCAACAGATGGGTAAACGGAAATGTGTTATACATAATATCATCTGGAGGTTAATTAAGGGGGGTGACCGGAATAAACATGTGCAGAAGGAAAGGTCAGCTGGCCCCGTTTAACTCCTACAGCACCTATTAACCGAGATAGGCGGGTGGGCGTGTCGATGAGGGCGAAAATTCGAGCAGCGCGTGTTCATAACACTAGCTCGTCATTGACCCTCTGTTTTGTAAACCATCTGTGTAGTCTATCTGTCACGCAGTGAAGTATATCCGTTGTCCTTGGTAACAGACAGCTCCATCATATGTAAATCGCCCTTTTGCATGCTGGTGCTCATTGCAATAAACTTATTACGCCAAAATAGTTTAGGACTATTAAGATTAAATATATGAATATAATAAAAGTGGAATGTCATCACGTTTAAAGATAAGATGATGATCTCCCTTAAAGATAACCCGCATGATGGTGCATCATCAGCAGCTCGCCGTTGTTCCTCACATACAAACCGGCAGATGTTTTTCTTTTTCTTTTCTTTCTTCTTTTCCTCGTCGTCACTGTCTTCATTTGTTAAGAGAAGAGAGAAGGGGGACGACACGGAAGAGGAAAAAGACGCTGCAGCGGCGTTAGTTTGCTCGCGTGCCCCCCTCACTTCCATCTTCTTCGCCTACCACGTGTCATTGTCCGATGGGCCCCCCTTCGTCATACCCTCCTTATGCCACTATAACAACCCCCTCTCTAAAAGTTTCAAACTAATTACAGCTAATGAAATAAAGTCAAAAGGCTTATATTCTTCTCAAAATCTGCTATAATCAATACATTGAATGATTTTTCGATTAGTTGGGAAAATCGAATTCCAAGCTGAACCAATGAATAATTAGTGATTACATGCATTATATAGGTGTTCTTGAATGTTTCATTTCTATTGTTTGATTACAAAACTAAAGTAAAGACGAATATTACATAAATACGTGCCCAAGTGCCGACACAAAAACTATTACATATAGTATGCAAGCTTTTGACATTTCTCAAGTATAATCTCCTTGAAAAAAACAATAGTTTCCCTCGTTATGAACAATTTATTATGCTTTTATGATGCTTGTTAAATATTGCGAAGTTTTTTAAAATGATTAAAGTTTTCTAAATATTAGATATTAGTACAACTTTACTTATTTTAAACAAAAGTAATGTTTGCGTTATAAAGAGAGGGGATTACTGACCTTTCATCGTTAACAAAAGTTTACATATATTGTAGAAGTAGCGTTACGGCCGTTATTGTTTAGCCCCATGCTGCTGCTCATCCTTGTTCATCGTGTGACGCAACCGAACTACACGAATGTATACCTTTTTGTTGTGTATTAATTTAAGCGTGACGAGGCATCATGTATATATATTTGATAGATGGTTTTGCTGGTCATCATTTTTATATATATTTATTCAACTTGAAAAGGGAGAAACATACTCTCACTGTGTACCTCAACCATTTATTTTATAATAAAATTCCAACGTGTAGAATTTCTCTAATATAAAATCGCCGCTGGTATAGAAATTCCTGAAAATGTTTTAGCGTGTATTATTACAGAAGTGCTTGCTTGCTCTTTTTCTTTTATTATCATCATAATAACAGCACAAAGATGGCGCGTGTTACGCGCTAATAAAGTAATGGCGCGTTCTCGCTCGACTTGCTTCTTATCTGTGAGCCAAGCAGCTAGGACGACGACTATTACTAAAATATATATATATAAAAAGCCAAGTAAAGTAATATAAAATGGTTTAAAAAAGAGACGAGAAGACGTTGTGGCCCATATTATGCAAGCCGCAGCGCGCGGGCTCTCTCATTAACGTAATGCGATTTTGGCGAAAAATCTCGGTGGGCGCCGCCTTGAGGTCGGATTGATAACGGAATCGATCCAGCTCCGAGCCTGTTTGAACAAGGGCAAAAAGCTACACGAAGTGTTCATTATTCCATTAGAAAATCTTGGAAATACAAGAATTAATAATGCTTATACATTCTGTTGGGACCTGTAGCGCAGCGGCGCGCAATTTGAATTCTCTCATGGGGGGAAATGTAATCGGGATTTCTCTGTGGGAGAATATGACCCATCACTTTTGATCATCATCATCATCATCTCGTCTGGCTCTCGCGTCTCTTTTTTTATTGGGTCATATAATGTCGCTTGCTTTAGCTTTATATAACGCCCCCGTCAAAAGATTAGTGGGCGTAATTAAGACTTTAAATCAATTTACAATATCCAGCAGCAGCGTTTTCCTTTTTTATGGATCATAAAAAAAAAGAAAACTTAGTTAAATATTTCAAGTAAAGTTTGTGGAGTTTCCCTTCCACTGGATCCGTTTACAAAAAAAAAAGAAGGAAAAACTTTATATTATACATATAGCACAAGTTATTGGATCGATATAATATTTGATGCGCAACTCTGGTGGCCTAGTCTTTTTTTTCTTTTTAGATTGCCAAATTGAATGGGAATGTCAGGATAAATGGTAAAAAGAAAATCCTTCTCTCTTTTGAATAGCGCGCGCAAATCGGTGGGGCTGACTCTGCACTGCTACTCATTGTCGAGAATCAATATAGCAGGTAGCAACTATCTGGCCCCCTTCTTTACTTTATTTCTTTTCAAGTCAACTGGATTTATATCTTTCGAGTAGTATGTTCTTGTCAACGTGTTTTGTATATATTGAATGGAATCGCCTTCTATACCGGGACATTGAAGAGTAAGCCTCCTTATGCCTCCTTATAATCACGCCTCACTTCATATTAGATTCCGATTTTGTGGCTGAATCCAGGGGCTCCTAATATATATTATATATAAATTTAAAATCATATATATCTTAATCTTTTTTTTTTCAAGGAATTCCTCTTCAATAATCAACGATACACAATCATTGTAATGGCGGTTTTTTTTCAAAAGATGTCGAGGCCAACCATCTAAAAGAGTTTCTCATCAGCAGCGTGGTAATTGGAAGTGGGCAGCTGAGGGCGAGAGAGGGCGTAGAATTTCAAGTAGAAGAAATGACGTTTTCTTTCTTTCTTCTTCTTAAGGAAAAAGAGACTAGGATGAGGATTTATAGCGACAGAAGGAGGCGCTGTACGGCTATAACATGTCCTTTATACAAAAAGAAGTTGGAGACATTGCGGCCAGAGTGGTCAGCTAAAGCTCGACAGGGGGCCTTGTGCGGTCTCCATTCATTCTCCCCCTTTACCTGTGTCTTTCCAGTGGAATTCTTCTTTTTTCTTTTGTTATAAAATTTCCCTTGTTAAATAGAAGAGGTTTCCGGCGTGCTTGATCGTATGGTTTATACTCTTAATCGGATTATTCGAATGAATAATCATCTGACTTATATTATATTGGGAGCCTGGCATTCACGAAAGCGGATCACGCAACACTATATAGTGCTTCTTCCGCGGAAACTATCAGCATGTCCTTCTGCTTTTCTCCACTTTTTTGAAAAATGGATTTCATATATAATGTATTGTATACAGACTGTACTATTCGTCATTCTCGAAGAATATGTTTCAGAGATAGTATTCTTTGATATATAAATCTCTTTCCTCTTTTTGAATACAAATCTTTGAGCATATCAAGAAAGCCATTTGTCTTCCAACTAAAAGTGAAATAGAAACGCCGGTTATTGCGTAGTGGTGTTATGAAAACCTATTATTAGCCTACTGATGTGATGGTAATACAAGCCCAAAACCAATTAAAAACTACGGACCGCCCAAGCCGGCCAAGCGAAAATATCAAATTGCAGGGATCAATAATAATTGTACAAAGATAGAATGAACGCAAATACGATAAGATGTACCAAGGGAAGGAATGAATAAACCAAGAATCATGAGAGTGAAAAGTGATATCTCACTTGACTTTCGAATAAAGGTAGGCATAATACAGAAGTAGCTAGTTTCCATCAGGCAGTACTCCCACGTATTAATACCTTAAATTCTCCAAACGCAAACTTCCCAAGTTCTTGGATGTCATCCCAAATCTTCTTGCATATCCAAATAGAAAGCTAAGTGCTGCTTAAACCTTAAAGTGGGTAGCAACAATAATTATGCTTATATACTCAAACATTCATCAAGCTCGTTATATTTCCATAATACTTCTAGTAGAGTAATTATATACGCATAGCTCTAGAATAATTCTTAGAAAAATGTCGGGAAATCTTGTCATGTTTTATTGTAAATGTAATGGAATGGACGGAGAGACGACAGCTCAACTTAGGTATAGTGAAAGCCTTGCTAGAAATATAAATTGAGAGCATTTCTGGGCCACCTCTTTTCATGCAATATTCATCACCATATATCCTTGGAGGCGCGTAACCGTATATAAATTTTATTCTCCTCCCACGACTTTGTAGTTGGTGCTAGAGAGAACTCTTTCGACAGCTCGAAGCGCGCTGATTGAATAGACTCTGCCTTCTTCATTTAGATTTCTTTTTTCGGTTGCTGGCCTTTACCACAACTAATCTAATGATAGAAAAGAAAGATAGAATTCTCTATGTACACGATAGTCCCTAGTGACTCTTCTTCTTCCCTTTTTTTTTACTTTCCTAAATGGCTTTCACCTATACGCTTGGGAACGACGGTCCAATAAAATCTAATCGGTGTGAGCGCCGCTGACCTTGTTATATATATTATGAAGATACGCCCGGTAAAATTGATTACTGTTTAGCACATCCGCCGTCTAACGGTCATATTCTCAGTCATGTACAGCATACAGTTTGAATTTTTTTTAACACTCAGAAGCAATATTTTAAGATTTTGTATTTCAAAATGTGTCAAAATGGATTCAGCTTAAATGTGTCGTGTTAGTATAATAATTGACTGTATAATTGAATGGCAATCAAACGATTTTTATGATTGGTCAATGGCAGTGAGGCAGCAGAGGTTGTTAACACATGCGGCGTATTGCATGTCGGGTTCCCGGAGACAAATGTTGCAAGGGGTTGGAGGCGTCACAAGCCACACCTATACAAAAAAAAAAGAATATTAAAAACCTACTCGATTACCCAACAACCTGGTAATTCAATGGCTAGGTAGACGATGGATCTAAAGAAAAGCATTCCCACTGAAAATAAATAAAATTTAGTGAGAATATATGGTATCTATATGGTAATAAAAGTATTATACCCGTTGCATCGTGGCATGTTCACCATTCCGCTGCCGATTTTAGGTGGGTATTGAGGACGATTAGGTGGCCAGGATTTTGCGATGACTGGGGAAGCCACTGGATCAGCCATAGTCTCGGACCACGATTGCCATCATAACAGCCAAAGAAAAGATGATCTGTACCATTTTAATTACACTATAACTAGATTTTTAAAAATTGCTGGACTCGATGATATACCATGAAGTAGAGGACTGCATTTCGATTGTTTTGCTGGCCTCTCAAACGATTGGATTTAGTGTGGGCACAAAGTTGCGCTGCTATTTATATACCCACTACTAGCTGAAACCTGCATAGTTTTATGCATATATATATGTACCTTAGACTCTATTTTTCGCGACCGTGAATCCAGCTGTTATCTAGATAGGAAATTGACGCCAGCATTGACTATGCATGCTGATGAATATTTTGATATGTCCTATCAATAGAAATCACCAGCATTTTTACGAGTCATCGAAACATAATTGCTTCAGTAATATATTGTAGCTAGTTTTTATTTCCTTTTTATGTGTTTATTGGTATATTTTAATAAGCTAATCCATTAGAAAATTCTGTCGTGTATATGATGGGAGCATATATTTTTGCGAAATTTATTAAGTATGAACAATGGGAATTTGCTCATTAAAATAATATTATTTCAGCATCCGTGCAGCCGAACATAAAAGAGCCTTGGACTTCAAAGCTGTTGCAATGAACGATTTGGTGTGGATATTAGCTCTTTGGAAGCGTAATTACCAGTCAGCTTGACCAATGTGGAAGCAGATATTGGTCGATAGTGGATTGCAGAGATTGGCTCTTAGCTTGAACCGTGTTGCTGATTGGAGCAAATTGACGGCGAGCACGAGGAGGGTTGTAAACAAACTCTTCCTCTTAAATTTCCTCTTGTTTTTAAATGACATGTTCGACAGCAACTGGGGACAATAAGCGGCTTCCATCAAAACTGCTGATATATTAAAATTACTGGATTTTAATGCAGTACAAAATGATGCTGAAAGCGAGAAGCGCATCTGGTTTATTTGTTGTTCCCAATTGTCTGCCTTATTTTATCTAGGCGTTGGGTTCATTTCTTTTTGAGCGCTTATTACGATTCCATCCTCTGCCACAGTATTTCTATTTACCTGCAAGTGCGCTTAGCCTTTTACTATAATGAATAATGATGCTTCCATATTTATCCCTCTTAAAAACAATCACATGTCGATCGAAGATGCCGATATATAATGCTTGATAAATATATTGAGATTGGAGATTGATGGTGTAAATTTTTATTCATTATTAGTATTGATTAACGACAGTCGACAAATTAAAATGATGATTTTTATTAAAGACCTATGCATCGTACAGAACTATTTATAAATTACTTAATTTTTCATTATTTACGTTTAAGAAAACTATTAGTATACATTTTTTTTTGTCAAAATATAATCCTTGATTAAGTACCAGTTTTAAACAATTGTCTGCGCGGCTAAATTACCAGTAAAGAATAACTTTCAAGTCGTCAAACTCGTCTTGGATTTTTTTTTTTTTTTTTTTTTGGCCAATCGTTTCGATACAGGTTTTTCCCCGCTTGTTAGCCTCTCTTGCATAGGTGCCACATCACTGTACCTTCTGTCAGTATCCATAAATATTTTGACGACTAAAGATTGTACTCTTTCTTTTGCACTCAAAAATGAAACTCCCTTATGTTTTGATATTCTTCTTTGCAGTTTCAATCATCGTAGCAGAAGCACAGTAAGTAATGAATCCAACAAAATTCTTTTAATGAGTAATAATTTTAATTTTCACAATTTTATTAATGACAATAAAATTTCAGATATTACCCGGACGGTTCATTAGGTCCAAATTGGGAACCGCCAATGTATTCTCGATGCATTAATGGCGGTTGCCTCTTGTCCGTTTTTAAGGTGCCTTATTGCCGACAGGGTTATAAACTCGTAAATGAGAGATGTTATGAAATTCGTTCTGGATGATAAGATGTAGAAAAGGTCGCTTTGAATAAATATATATAGCGATGCTATAACTAAACAGAAAACCAAACATATTTAACGATTGCATTTTTTTAGATAAACAAAAGAAAATTCACCTCCGTCGTCATCCTTAAATTCACCTCCGTCGCTTTAAATCTGAAATGTAGCCGTTTAAAAAATTAAATTGGTAATATGTACCCGCAAACTTATTGCTATATTAGAGTTTATCAAGGCAGTTGTATAAATACTACGAAATTAGATAAAATATCAAGACTTTTCTTTCATGCCAAGACTATATTAATGTATTTTAAAAAGTAAGCAACAACCAAGATTATATATCAGTGGCATACAGAAACAAAACACATGGGAAAACTGGGCTCAGCTCAAGTGTGTCATGTGAATATAATAACTGACAATAATAACGATTAATTTTTTTTAAAGCATAAATGAATTAGTAACCAGTTATAGTTTATGTACCACACCAAACCCTTGTCCTTCTACATAACCCCAAATGTTTCTTCTCTGCAAATGACTATTGGTCAACAGCCATAATACAGCATTTGTTGTTGACACAAGCCGCGTACTGAACATCAGGTCCAGGAGACAGAATCTTGCATGGGTTAGAGGCATCGCAAGCCTTATCTACAAAACCATAGTAATAAAAAAAAAAATTAAATGAAAACCTCATTTAAAAAAGTAAATGATGCTTGAACATCCTGGTACTAAATGGGTCTAATAAAATGATTCCCACTAGAAAAAGAAAATAAAAGTTAGAATAATACATCAGAGTTTAAAGTTTTAAAAAAGTATTGATACCCATTGCATCGGTTCATGCACACCTTTCCGCTGCCAATTTTTTCAAGAACTTTGCGTTTATCGATAGCAGGAGAAGCGACCGGATCAGCGGTGGCTTCAAAAACGATGGTCATCATAACGGCAAAAGAAACGAGGATCTAAAAAGTTACTAATCAGAATTTCGCTTGGTTTTGTGTGATAAATCTCTTTAAAAACATTTACCACAAAAGTGGAGGACTGCATTTTGATTGTTTGCTGCTTGAAGAGCTTGGAGAAAATTTGGATAAAGTTGGACAAAGTTGCCACTCCTTATATACCTACTAAACTGACTGAAACCTGCATCGTTTTATGCAAAAATGTGTAATATCTTAGACTCATCTTTTTTCGTGACCGTGAAGCCAGCTGCTCCTTAAACGTTCCGGCGTTTATATATGAAATAAAACCAGCATATAGGTATAGCTACTGATTGATTTGACATGTCTATTTTTGTAAATCACCAGCATTTACGATTTCATGGAACATAATTGCTTCAGTAACGTTTGTGTAGATACATTTAGTTTCTTTTTTACGTGTTTATCTGGTATATTATTGGAATAAGCCAGTCCATTACAAAATGCTTTTGTGTACATGATATGATGCGAACATATATTTTTGCGGTATTAATTAAGTATGATGGGAATTTTCTCGCTAAAATAATATTATTTTATTGTTTTTTAGCCGAAAATAAAGAGCTTCAGAACTTCAAAGCTGTTGCGATTAACGATTTGGTATGGATTTTCGCTCTTTGGAAGCGTATTATTAGCAGTCAGCCTGACCAGAACGGAAGTAGCTAGTATGAGGCTGGCTCTTATTCGTATGAACTGGGCTGCTAGTTGGACCAAGTTGGTGGCGAGCACGAAGAGAGCTACCAGTGGCTTTTGGTGCATGGGCTGATTAATAGCCTCTTTCTCTGAAATTTGCTCTCCTTTTTAAATGATCTGTAAGAAACTTGAGGACGATAATAATGGGCGATTCTATCAAAAGCTGTAAAGGCTATTGTTGTTGTGGTTGGTAATATAAAATTTATTCATTAAATATTAGATGAAATAAGTAAAGTATAATCCAACAATCAAACTTGGATTACAGCCTTACTCAAGGTTCGAGAAACATTTTCCTTCACATAAGTGCGGCAGATGCAATTTTTAAGCATTAAATTGTTTTCCTTACAAAGTTACAACGCCTACGTCAGTTAGGTGAGAGCCGGCGTGTATAACTTACGCACCTCTTTTTGGGCTTTGAATTGGAAATGTAAAAATAAAAAAAATAATCAGGGCTATTATTATCGCCTTGTCACTATTTTTTGGGGGGACTATCATGTATGCTGAAAATGGTTCATCTACTTTCTCTTATTATCCTTATATAACACACTAGTCTAAGAATTTGCTTCACCTATACTCGCTGCTTGTTAAAAAATGTGTTCTAATAGAAAAAATAGTTGGAATAGGAATAGTGATATGCAAACTTGCACGCCGCTTATAGCAATAGCAACTTGCATTGCCACGACTAAGATTTTCTAGTCTTTTTTCAAAAAGGTCCGCGGTTTTCACCGAAAGTCCGCCAAATAGGAGGTCTGCATTCGCCGATTAATCTGTACCGGTATTTCTTGAAGTTTTCGAATTCTAAATATGTAGTTTTGAACTTTGAACTTGTTGCAATTTTCAAGTTATCACGATATTATGTATAGATACGACCTTTAAAAAATATTAATTGTTTTGTCCAAGGCTATAATGATGTATTTCAAAAACTAAACAACAATCAAGATTATATGTCAGTGGCATACAGAAACAAAACACATAAAAAACTGGGCTCAGCTCAAGCGTGTCATGTGAATATAATAACTGACAAAAATAATGATTATTTTTTACGCATAAATGAATTAGTAGTAACCAAATAAAGGATATGGACCACACCAAAACCATGCCCTTCTATATCCTTTTAAAACCAATATTTCTTCGTTTAAAATGATTCTATTGGTCAACGGCCATGATGCAGCAGAGGTTGTTTACACAAGCGGCGTACTGAACATCGGGTCCAGGAGACAGAATCTTGCATGGGTTAGAAGCACTGCAAGCCTTACCTTTAAAACCAGAATAATACCAAAAAAAGAATTTTAATAAAAACTCTATTTAAAATAGTAAACGATGCCTGAACATCCTGGTAATAAATAGGTCTAATAAAAATGATTCCCACTAGAAAAAAAAAAGAAAGAAAAAATTAGAATAATATTAGAATTATACTTTGGAACTACATTCTTATACCCATTGCATCGGTCCATGCACACCTTTCCGCTGCCGACTTTTTCAAGAATTCTACGTTTATCGATAGCAGGAGAAGCGACCGGATCAGCAGTGGCTTCAAACACGATTGTCATCATAACGGCCAAAGAAACAAGGATCTGAAAATTTTGAAATTATGATTTTACTTAATTTTGTGTGATTATTCTCTTTAAAAATATTTACCACGAAAGTGGAGGACTGCATTTTGATTGTTTGCTGCTTGAAGAGCTCGGAGAAGATTTGGATAAAGTTGGACAAAGTTGAAGCTTCTTATATACCTACTAAACTGACAGAAGCCTGCATCGTTTTATGCAAAAATGTGTAATATCTTAGACTCATCTTTTTCGTGACCGTGAAGCCAGCTGCTCCTTAAACGTTAGGAAATAAAACCAGCATATGGGTATTATAGATACTGATTGATTTGACATGTCTATTTTTGTAAATCACCAGCATTTTTACGAGTTCATCGAACATTAATTGCTTTTATACTATGTCGCTTCTTTTAGTTTCCTTGTTTTATGTTAATATATGAATGATAAGTTATCAAAGGTTTAACTAAAAGCCCAGGAGGCCCTTATTATGCTGAATAATTTAGTATCATACTTTCTGAATTCATTTCATAGTTTATTGAACAAATATTTTTAGATTTTCCCCCAATTTAAAAATGAATTTGGTTTGGCGCGGTTTTATTAAATTGATCTGGCAACCTAGGAAAGATTGTCATGAGTAAAATTAAGCGTCTGCTGCATTGTTGAATACGTTTTTTTCTTGTTTTCATCATTTTATGAGTCACATTATACTCATTAATTATTAGCCTTTCGTATTACAATAAACATGGCGTTTACATTTGCTGCATTTTCTTACATTTGTGCCCTCGTGTTGGACGCTTTCCTGATTTTCTTCTCCATATTCCATGTAAGATTTCGCTTTACACTAAAAAAGCAACTAGTCATTCTATGCTACCACCGTCATTCTCCTACCTGGCCGTTACCTAACTCTGATTCTAGGAATTCGACGAATATTTGTGCATTAATCACTCTATTACTTCTTGATTCCACAGATCATTGCATTTGATGAGCTCAAAACAGACTACAAGAACCCCATCGATCAATGCAACAGTCTCAATCCTGTAAGTTTGCAACACTCTGCACGTTTTATGAAGTTTGAAAAAAGAAATAATTTTTCTCTCTATTTTAGTTGGTAATTCCAGAGTATGCTGTTCACATATTCTTCAACATTCTTTTCCTCTTCTCTGGAGAGTGGTGGGCATTTGCTTTCAACCTTCCACTCATTGCCTATCACATTCACCGGTACATGAACCGGCCGATTATGAGTGGTTTCGGCCTCTACGACCCTACCAATATCATGAACGCCGATGTTCTCTCAAAGTGTCAGAGGGAGGGATGGATCAAACTCGCTTTTTACCTCCTCTCATTCTTCTTCTACCTCTATGGGTATATTTTCTTATTTTATTTTACAATTTTATGATTTCTAAAACTTTTTTTTTTACAGAATGATTCGATCCCTCATCTCTGCATCTTCTTAAATACATCTTAGATTCGATCGGGATTTTGTGAACAAAAAAAAAGGAATCCTACCATAAAACAGAATGACTCTTTTTCTCCCTTAATATCTACTTCAGAAGTCAAAACACTTTTGTTTTCCTCTTTAGCTCTTGAATTGTATTTGAAGACCACAAGAAAAATAAACTTTTTTTGTATGTTAAAACAGTTTGTGACCAATCTGTTTACTCCAAATGTGCAAGTAAAGGCGGTCGCCCCAAGTTGCTGGTAAGATTTTAAAGAGAAGAAGGAATAGACGGAAACCGAGATTGAGATTCTCGTAATAGTGACTCGGATCTTTCAGTAGAAGGCAGTGCTCTAACGCCTTTACTAAGCCAGCATCTTCCGGCGGACCCTAAAAAACGGAAAAATTTAATTCAAACCGTTTTTTTAAAGGGATTATTTTATTACTTTAGAAGGAGTGCTGAAATGTTTAACAAGATGCGCTTGAAAGGCTTCAAAGTAACTTCCATAGAGGGCTAAATCTTCAGCGGAAAACTGCTCCCGCATTACTTCTGCGTGAACACTCTGGCGCGTCATGATATTAGTAGTGAAAGGAAGGTCACCTAAAGAGCCGAAATTAATTAGATAGCAATTTTAAAAATGTAGAACATGAAGTTTCGTTTCACCTGGATTGAAAAGGATCACTTTAACACCCCAAGGGATCATCTCAGAGCGGAGAGCGTGAGTGAAACCCTCCAGAGCGTGCTTAGTCCCGCAGTAGACTGAAAGACCCGCTATCGGCCAACTTCCAGTTGAACTTGTAATATTTATGATTCTTCCTATAAAGAAAATAAAGAGAGATTAAAAACTTTGGGGAAAAAAATTATAAAAGTTTGTCCATACCTTTTGATTTCCTAATGAGAGGAAGAAAAGCTTTAGTTACTCTCCAAACAGCTACATAATTTACATTGACTTGGCTTATAACTTGTTCTTCAGTGAGCCAGTCAGCTTGCCCGTACACAAGGATTCCAGCATTATTCACCAATGCCCAAAGTTGAGAATTTGTATTGATGAGATACTGAATAAAAGAGAAATTTAATATTTTTTGAATTATATATCATTTAGATTGAGTATACCTCTTGAACCAGTTTGAGAGTGCTTTCTACTTGGTCTTTTATTGTTACATCAAGTGATGTTATAAACATTTTTTCCTTGTCACACATCTTCTCCAAGAAGAGAGCTCCATCGCTGGATAAATTGAGGCATGTTGCTATCACTCTGAATCCCATGGCGTGGGATGCCACGGCCATGGCAAGTCCAATTCCCGAGTCGCAGCCCGTAATAAGGACGCATTTACTTGAGAGATTTGATCCATCACAAGATATTTTCACGCCTGAGTTCCATTTGTAGCGCAAAAATATGGTTGTAAGTATTATGACTGATATTGTAAGTAGTATAGCGAGTATCATTTTTTAATAATTCGAGGAATATATAATTTAAAAAAAGGAAAACATTTCAGAAAATTTGCGAATCACACTTTTTATCAGATTTGAGTTGAGACTTTAAAATGCCTCGAGCAATGAAATTTATAGTTTGCAAAAAAATCAAAACAAAACAGCGCCGCCGTCAACTATTTTATTTTTATAAGAATATATTTTTATTGTAAATATTTAATTTTACAAATGGAAATATTTTTAAAGTTAAACTTTGTTTTAATTGTACAAAAATATATTTTATTTAAAATCTAATAAACATGATTTTACTCAATAACCGGTACGGCAACGGTGTATGGATCGTTAATTTCAGCAGACGACAGAGTCTACACGAGTGTTTTCTGTGCGAATCGGCTATCCTGATGCACGAAAAATACAAACTTTTGCAATAGAAAATGGCTTTATTACAAAATTGGAGTAAACTTTCAACTCTGTGGACTCGTTCCTTTCATTTGAGTAGTAAACTAAACGAAGTCCAGCTGCTCACAAGGCTCAGGGTAGTCGATAACAGTCCTATCGGCAAAGAGGCCATGTTGGAAGGCCGGCCACCCAAAATCATTCGTGTTTACAACAAGACAGGCGTTGGAACTATTGGTGAAATTATTTCAAATTAAATTTAAAATATCATTTATCTTTATAATTTTTTTCATTCATTGAGTAGGTGATAAAGTGCTGATGGCGATCAAAGGTCAGAAGCGGAAGGGTGTCATTGTTGGAGTGAAACAAAATCAGCACGCTCTCATTCCCAAATTTGACACCAACAATGTTGTACTTATTGAAGATAATGGTAAATTCTGTTCAAAATTTTAATAGTCTTTTACTTAACTCATTTAAATGTATTTAGGCACTCCAATTGGAACAAGGATTCATGTACCAATTCCTTCTGTGCTCAGAAAGATCTTGAGGGATAGGTCTGTGGCAAAAAAGATAGATTACAGCAAACTTCTTGCAATTGCCACAAGATTTGTTTGAGCCCTGTCTTTTATATTGTGTGATTTAGTATACTTTGAATACCAATAAAGTCGTTGAATGAAGGTGCGCGTTGTCATCATAAGCCAAATTAATCATACTTTCTAGTTCATATTCTGCTTTTTTAATTTGCCGATTTCATATTGTGATACATTTTTTTATTAAGATAACTGTTTTGAAGGTTTTTAAAATTGGTGAATGTATGGATTTACAAAGTTAGTCATAAATTTTCAATGGACAGACTGCTACTCAAGTTACCTAATAGGCCTAATTTTAAAATGATTTAATTACTGCCAACTTTCACCAATCAGGTAATTATTATTATTTCTTTAAAATATTAAATTAGGGGTAAGTAATATTTTCCTTCAAGAGCCATCCAGTGAAGTGAACGCAATTATCACTACCACAACCTGAGAAAGTCCCTTTTTCAACATAAACATCTACTTTATCCCCTCTTTTTAGTTCAAACGTCGAATGAATGGCGACAGTATACATTACAGGGCCGTATCCGGTGTAAGACGAAGCTACGTTCACGCCGTTAACCCGCAGGTAAATGATGAGTTGATTCATATCGGAGTGTTTTAATCCGGTGAAATGAAATTGGTAGACGCCTGGTTTAGGAACAGTAAAAACTCCAGTCGAACGGTTCATTGCTCCCGCTGAATTCTCTCGAAGGACGTCGTAGCGCAAGACGGCGGGGCCTTGGATTGTCTTGGTGCCGCTTCTTTGCACGTAAAAGTAGACTCCATTAGCAGTGGATTTGATATCGATGAAACCAACTCTCTTCTCCATTGCTACATTATCTTAAAATACAAATTTGAATATGAAATTAGGCAAAATAGACAAAATTGCATTTTTTTTACTGTCATCAGATGATGCTGAATTTTGAAAATTGCAGTAAATTATTTGTAGTTGGAAAGAATTAGCCAAGTTTTCTTTTACTATGTAGAAAGCGTTCAGAGTGTGACCGATGGAGTTCAGGTCCGCACAACTGGTTGGCATCCTTTTGGTTGGATCATCTTCTTCACGCCTACTTAAGATCAATCATGTATTATGTAATTAATTTTCTTATAATTTTCTTTACTTATTGCTTTGAAAAAGCGCAGATGGACTGGGTAAGAGGCGAAAAGGCCTCTTCCCTCTCAATTTATTACTGTTTATTACGACGTCATCGCTACTTCTTGGTTGGTTATTAATAAAATTGCTCATCGAGTCGGTTTTCTGTGATGGACCCATCACCTTCTTCTCTAAATAATAGATTCGATCCTCATGGTTCTTCAATTGACTTTTTAGCTCAGTAATTATTTCGTCTTTATAGTCGTTCTTTGTCATAAACGATTTCAACTCTGCAACAGCCAGCGAAAGTAATAAAATTACCAAACAAAAATATCTAAGCTTATTTTAAAAATATATTCACTGCGCATTAATACCTCCGTTTTGTATACCACTAAGATTGATAACTGTTCGCCCTTCAGCTTCCTCTTTTAGTGCCGACGACATTCGTATTAATTGATTTAAATATACGATTAAAAGTAAATTAATGAATGAAGATCTAGCCATTTTAGAGCTAAAGGATCTCGTTATCAAACAAAATTAATCAGCAGAATTGCAGAGCGCTCGTTTTTGTACTGACACGGGAAATCAACTGCATTGCTGAGTTTCCCTCAATTTCGCATCATTTTAATGGACTTGATATCCTGATATACTGCTAACATGCTATAATAACTGTTGAATGTTTCAAAACTTATTTAATTTTTATTTTTATAAATAACCTTTTCTTTGGATGTGTCTGGTTCACTGGTCACATTTAGAACCATAAAATCATTTGGCTGTTTTATTTTGCATTTCACGATATACCGCGCGGGAATCGACGAACCGTATAGTGTACTTTATTTCACGTTTGCTATTCTAATCTAGTTTTCACCATAAGTTTCAATATTGTTACTGTGGTTACCATCCTCCAGTTTCAACGTCAATCACATCACAATTAGTTATAAAATTAAATTAAAAGGATGCTGAATATGCTAAATTTATCATAGTAAAAAATTACTTTAAGAATTTTTTCCCCATTTATTTATTTTCATTTGCTTTAATTACTTGCCGATAAGATAATGTGGTACATTTATGAATAAGAATTTATAAAATTTTTGTGAATGTCTTTAAAATGGTTGATTTTCAAAAAGATATACCAATTAATCAGCTCGGATTTAGTCAAACCATTCAATTGAACAAACTCCGACCCAAGTTATTTAATATTTTAAATGATTTAATTACGGTCATTTTTAATATTAATTATGTTTTCCTTCAAGAGCCATCCAGTGAAGTGAACGCAATAATTACTACCACAAGGTGACAGAGCCCCTTTATCGACATAAATATCTACTTTATCCCCTCTTTTTAGTTCGAGCGTCGAATGAATGGCGACAGTATACAATACAGGGCCGTATCCGGCAAAAGATGAAGCTACGTTCACGCCGTTAACTCGCAGGTAAATGATGAGTTGATTCAAATCGCCGGTGTGTTTTAGCCCGGAAAAATGAAATTGGTAGACGCCTGGTTTAGGAGCAGTAAAAACTCCAGTTGAACGATTCATTGCTCCTCCAGAATTTTCTCGTTGGACGTCGTAGCGCAGGACGGGGCCACTCGTTGACTTAGTGCTGGTTCTTTGTACGTAAAAGTAGACTCCATTAGCAGTAGATTTGATATCGATAAAACCAACTCTTTTCTCCATTACTGCAATATCAATAAATAATAAAATTGTAATATAAAATTTGACAAAATAGCATTTTTTCTTACTGTCATCAGATGATGCTGAATTTTGAAAATTGCAGTAAATTATTTGTAGTTGGAAAGAATTAGCTAAGTTTTCTTTTACTATGTAGAAAGCGTTCAGAGTGTGACCGATTGAGTTTAGGTCCGCACAACTTGTTGGCATCCTTTTGGTTGGATCATCTTCTTTACGTCTATTTAACATATATCACGTAGTAACAATAGTCAATTTACTTATGATTTTCTTTACTTATTGCTTTGAGGAGGCGCAGAGGGACGGGGTAAGAGGCGAAAAGGCCTCTTTCCTCTCATTTTATTACTGTTTAATACGACGTCATCGTTGCTTCTTGGTTGGTTATTGATAAAATTACTCATCGAGTCTGATGAACCCATCACCTTCTTCTCTAAATAATAGATTCGATCTTCGTGGTTCTTCAATTTACTTTTCAGTTCAGTTATTATTTCGTCTTTATAATCGTTATTCTTCAACTCTGCATCGTCCAGCGGACAATGATTATTACCGAATAATAAAATCAATACTAATTTATTTATATTCACTGTGCTGATAAGCGCTTTAATACCTCCGTTTTGTATCCCATCAAGATTGATAAGTGCACGTCCTTCAACTTCCTCTTTTAATGCCGACGACATTCGTATTAATTGATTTGAAAATACGGTTAAAAGTAAAGAAATATGCAAAGATCTAGCCATTCTTAAACTAAAATATTTCGTTATGAAACAACATTCACCTGCAGATTGAACGCTCGTTTTTGTACTGACAATCCCATCTATCAATTTTTCATCATCTTAACGTTCTGCTATAACTATTTTAAACGATCCAAAACTTATTTTATTTTCATTTATACAAATAACTTTTTTTAGATGTGTCTGGTTCACTGATCATATTTAGAACCATAAAATCATTTGGCTGTTTTATTTTGGATTTCATTATGTACCCCGAGAACCGACGAACTATATGTTAGTGCGTACTTTATAGCACGTTTGCTATAGTCTAAATCTAGTTTGCCATAGTTTCATGAAAATCGAAGTGAAAATAAGTGCCAATATATTTGTTTTGTATATCATTTCGATGGCACATTAGATGGTAACAATGTGAACAGTTGCCAGCGTCCCTCTCTTTAAATTTGTCAAATGTCGCACTAGGAAGATCTAAATCTAAAAATGTGAGGGATATATTGTTATGGTTACTGCGGTTACCAAACTCTAGTTTCAACGTCGATCACATCACAATCAGTTATAGAAGTACATTAAAAGGATACTGTAAGTCGATTCGAATGAGACCAGTTTACACTGAAATGAAATTGAAGCACGATTAATTTCGCGCGGCGTTGTATTGGCAAATCATCAAAGCCTCTTTAAAAATATTGAAATAGTTTTAACTTCTACTCACAGATGGCGCGCAACTGCCTCTGGGTGCATAAAAAGAAAACGAAAGGAAAGTTCCCTACCAATGGTTCCTGCTTTTGAGCATAATAACAGTGGCTGCCAAACTCGTTTTGAGGAAAAGTTCGTCAGCTTTCACAATCTTTAAGTCTTCAACCACAACCCGGAATTCCCCGATTTTCACCTAGCAGTCACTATTTCAACATTCAATGAATGAAGTTGACTAAATTCAACTCATACTGCGTCTCATTTGACCGGTGAAATCCAATAGCAGGTAAATCAAAATTCGTCTTTTCTTTGTGACTCACAACACATATATTGGGGTCAATAGGCCAGCAAAATAAAAATTACTTTTAACTCCTCAATTCTAGACTGGCTCATGGATTCCACCACACCTGCTGAAGATTCAGCCAGCCAAAATCAGCAAATCATTCCAACATTTTCAGTCAGGGAGATCTACAAGGCTGGCTGGCTCCGCAGGACAGCGGGAGCTGAGAGGAGGAACACCATCGGTCCCTTTGGCAAGAAGTATGACAGGCTCTGGGCCCAGTTCTGCATCCATGATGACACCCAGGTAAACTGTCAATCTAATAATTTAGTAATCAAACTAAATCTATAAATTTTTCAGCCATTTTTGGAGTTTTATGTGGACCCAAAATCCAGCCCTGCTCATGTGCCAGTTTGGGCTGCTTCGCTGGCCCAAGTGGCCCATGTCTCACCTTCAATCATCATCCAGGGTGATACCTTCGAGTTCGTAATCACATCTTCCGTACCATCGGGTGGCTGTCTTCGACTCGGAACCGGAACTAGAGAGCAGATGAATGAATGGGTTGACGTCCTCCGGAATCGACTTCGAGATATTGGTCTCTTGAATCCGAAAGATAACGTCTATTCACCCCTTCCGGAAGCACCGAGACCGAGTTTGTCCGCAACTAGAGACCCTAATTCACCTCTTCCGGCTCCTCCTGGATCAGCCGCAGCGCTTCCTCCGGAAGCAGAGGTCGTAGTTGAGCAGGATCCTGACCTCTACGCCGACACAGAGCCACTTGAACACGTCACAGTCATAACAGTCAACGAAGAAGCCTTTGATGACCCATTTTCAAGTATTTTAATTTAATCCACATTTATTTAAGTAGTTAATTTAATTTAATTTGAAAAGGTCCTGGAGAACCGGTGAGCCTTCCGGCTACTTTCTCTACTCGAGTGCGGATCAACAGCGCCCCCAGCAGCAGCTCTCTCAGTCCGACGGAAGCGCTGGATGACGAGCACAGTTACGAAACAATATTTGCTACTCCATCCAGTAGTCATCCAGCACAACGACAATTACCCGAAATCCCTGCCAGCGTCCTTCCATCACTACCTCCACCACTTCCACCTCCTCCAGGCCGATCGCATCCGCACCGCCGCGAAGGTCTGAGACGTACGGTGAGCGTCGGTGGACCACCGGATGTGCATCAAGGTCGACCCGTAGTGCCCATCTTACTTCCGGCGGCGCCATCAAGGCGTCGTGAAGGACTCGTTTTGCTACCCAGACCTCCCATCTTCGTTCCGGCTCCTCCATCTGGCATCCGGCACGGTAGCCCCCTCTTCCGGCCGGTTCAAGCCAACGCATCCGCACTTCAGCCTGTCTTGGGATCCAATCACGGAGGTGGAGCTGAAGCTGGATTCTCTCTGAAAGAGAGGCAAGTAGCCCGTCTCCGGATGGAAATGCAGCATCCAGCTGGAGTCAGGATCGTTCTAAAGAAGAAGGATTGCGTCAATACGATCGCACTGATCGACGCCCTAGGAGCCGTTTGGTAGTTTTAATCAAATTTTCTTTTTCTAAATTTCCTTCCGGAATTATTTTTTATTTAATTCAATAGGGTTGCTGGATGGAGGCAGAAAGAGAAGCCACTGCTCTACAACGTATTCCACATAGGGGACCAAATAATTCGTGTCGGTCACTGCAATATCGGTTCTTCCGGCGACATTCACCGCATTTTAAAAATGGATGGATCCACCCAGGTATGATAAACCATCTTCAATTTCTTCTTTATTTACTAATATAATTCGCTATGTATAGATTGAATTCATTGTGAGGCGGATGCCTTTCGGACGTGTCTTCCACCTCCGCCGGGAAACGGAAGGGCAACCGATTGGACTTGTGACGGAAATCAGCGGAGCTGAAATCCGCGAAGTCATTCCAGGCAGTTTGGTATATATACCTTCTATTCTATTTTAAGTTTATTACTTAATAATACCAAAAAATTTCAAAATTTAAGGCTGCCCAACAGGGCGTTCCGCCACTTGCCATCAGCCCTCTGAGCTCATCCGGTGCGCCGTGCAGCTGGACGCTGACGGAAATCAATGGAAGACCGTTGAACCTCTGCTCTAAAGAGGGTGAAGCTCGAGATCGTCTTAACGCTGTTGGGAAAGCTGTCTCCTTCTTAATCCAGCCGACGGATTTTGTCCGCTTGTTGAGAAAGCAGCTTAAGAACGTCCGTAGTTACAAAGACTACTTACTCGGATAATGATTATTATTGTATACTCACGTGTAATTTGTATTATCTTTTTTTTCGGTCACGATTCTCTCTACTCGACAATTATTTTTCATCACGAATATATACTAACAAGTAAAAGATCCTTTCTCTCTTTTTCAGGTCTGTGATAATACCTTCTTATGTATACTATCTTTGTGACAAATGAATTTGCATTCACTCCGACTCGGTCCCAGTAAATATAATATGTTGCTGCCCTATTTGTAAGGTGAAAATAAATGTTGATATACTTTCTGAATATTGACAGTTTACATAACACACTTTCATACATAATCAATTCGAGAAGTAATAAAATGTGTAAAACATGTTGACTTCATGACATTTCATACATGTTATTAGCATTGATCTGTATATTATACATATAAAAAGCAAACGGACTGTATTAAGTATCAAGTCAATATTAATAATAATATAGTGAAGCTCTTTCAATATTGGAATAAATATAAAAGTAGACAGCGCGACTGTCAATAAAACTCTGACGAGAATTGACAGTTTGACTTTCTCTAGCAGAAGTTATTACATCTCCAAAAGTAGATTTTTTTTTTCGTGTAGGTACTCTTTAGTTTATATTTATCCTCTTCTAGAAAGCTTAATTAGCAACTAATTGGCAGCCAAGATGTTTTTAGTTCACGATGACAGACGACTACTAGAATCTTTTTTAATTAGTTCAGATAACAGAGTTTATACTTTTTTTCAAACTTTGTATTGAACATGGCGACGACATCAGGTTACACAATAACACATATATATAGATAGAGAGTGAAAAAAATTCGGGTTTACAGACGATGACAAAGGAAGATAAATATATACGACAAAGAAGACGACGAAGACGACGACACATATATATTTCAATACTAGCTAGGCCTGCTTTTTTAATTAAACTAGTACAGCTATCGGGTTGGAGCACGTGCGTTTATAACAATCATCACAGCTGCTGGCACCATATCATTCTTCTTCATATGTCTATTACCCTAGCCCAGAGCTTTTTTTTCAAAATAAAAAATGCGACATTGCCGGAACGTTTTTATTTGACTCGAGTATATATATATATATTTTGAAAAATAAGAATAATAACGCCTGAGATCATGAAATCGTGTGTAATAATTTTTAGACGTGACTGACATTGTCGTCTACTTTTTCTTCCGTCATTTTAATGGGTAGTGTTGCGTCAACTAATTCCACGTTGTTGTCCTTCTTAGAGCTGTCTTCGTCCTTAGGAATCGTGGGAAGGAGGGCTGCTGTGGCCGCACTCGTGGCCGTATTGATGAGCGGTTTAGTGACGGATCCGCCTCCATTCGTACGGCTGTATCCAGACTGACTGTTATTGTAGCTCCCCTGGCGGCCGTATTTCTGCAAAATAGGTCTCCCGTCTGTAATTTAAACCAATTAAATTTTATTTGGTTTTTGACATAATTAATTATTTTTTTTTAAACAAAAAAGTGATTAACTTAATTGTATTAAACATAATTGTAATTAAATTTTAAAAGATACCGAGAAGAGCTTCTTTGGTGAGATGACGGATGAGCTCCCTCTGACCGTCTCCGGCGGATGCTGGATGATTCCGGTCACCTCCGCTTCCGCTTGCAGAGCCGGAGGTGGCCGTCAGGGTGGTCGTCGTGTTGAAAGTCGACTGGCGGCTGAGGTGGCGAAGGAGCCGCTTCCGGCGACGGAGCGGCCCGCCCGCCGCCCACGTCAATCCGAGCGCTTTGAGGAAAGCTGTGCGGAATTTAGATGACATGACGTTGTAGAGGATGGGGTTGATGGCCGAATTGAGGTAGAGCATAACGCGGCAGAAATTGAGGGCGTGATAGTACGTCTCCATGCTCATCGACTGCATCTCCTCATCCGGAGTCAGGATGATCCACAAAGTGAACAGGCGGAAGGGTAGCAGACAGATGAAGAAAAAAACTACCACCGTACCCAACTAAATTTTTTTAAAAATTATTACAACGTTGCCAAACCATTTTTTAAAATTTTAATTTTAAAAATGATAACAAGGTTGCCGAACCCATTTCTAAAAATTGTAAACAACATTATTTTAAATTGCATCATAACTTGTTAAAACTCTTTTTTTTTTAGAGTCTAATTAAAAATAATTTTCTTTTTTAAATGCTCGCCAAAGTACCTCATAAAAGTGAGTTTCAATTTCATAAAAAAACGAGATAATTTATAGTTGACGGAATTGTTACCATAGCAACCACTTGGCGCCTGGCCCTCAGATTGGGATTGACGTCGCTGCCGGCGTTCGCCGACGTCTGCACCTATATTATATAATAATAGCAAGGGCGTGAATTATTATTTTTAAATAGGATGACCACTCAAAGAGCAAAATACATAACAAGAAATCGTGGGAAACATCGATCCTTGCGTGATTTTCTAAAAAAAAAAATATTTTTCTAATTTCGTCGAGAGTTATTACAGACAGTTCATTATCGGCTCTTCACTCCCGCACGCAGAGTATGGAAATAGAGAAGGGCGTGCGAGAAAATGAGAGGGAGGTGTTGAAAAACATTTTGGGCACCAATGGCGCCACTGGGAATGATGACCTATTATTATATTCATTTTCTTATTTGATTTATTTAAGGGGCGAAAAAATTGGGTTCAGCAGCCAAAAGTTGCCGAACCATATTAATTAAAATTAAGTTTTTTTTAAATTACCTGAATTCGGTGGTTTGTTGTTGTGCAGGGGTCAGCCACCAGGTGGCGCGCTATTACACTGTAGATGAGAATAAGTAGCAGGAGGGGGAAGAAGAAGAAGAGACAAATTGCCGAAATAAAGTAGAAAGTCGGCCAAAAGGTGTTGGCCTGAGTGACGCACTGCGCCGTAACGGCTCCTCCCGCAGATTCACCACCAGAGGACTCTTCAGTATAGTTGGCGATGAACAGCATCGGACTATATTCAAACACGAAAAATAAAAATAAGATACTTATATAGCTTAATATATTCAAAAGTAAGATTGCAAAAAATAAAATTGCGGGAAAATTTGAATCTCATTAATTCAAATAGACAAATGATGATTAAAAAACCAATCAGCCTTCTTACGTGATGAATGGATCCCATAAAAGCATCGATTCATCAATCCTATAGCGCACCTAGAAAACAGCTAGGATTTTTTTTTAAAAGAAAAAAAAAATCCCGCCGGGAACAATCAAGGAAGACAAATGTGACGGTCTGAAATAAATTTTGTAGAGGACAGGCAGACGGACAGGGCCGTTTTGGCGTATGGAGGCCGTCCTATCTGGCGAATGAGGCAATAAACATTCTCTCGCCCAGGATTTCGATATACACACAAAAGAAACAACAATACAAAAGGAAAAAGGGGTGTCGGGTTTTTTGTTGCGCTGCGCTATTGCCAAGTATATTTTTATTTTTTAAAATAAAGAATTCGTCAGAAATAGACAAATGGCGCGCTGTGAGGATCCATCAAGAGCCCACCTACGGTGATATTAACCCCAAAATTCAGGAAAAAATATTTTTCTAAAAAATTTAAATTTAATTTTTTTGCGCGCCAAACAAGGTAAACATTTAAAAACAAGTTTATACAATTGCTAAAAACAACTCAGTTAATTACAATAACATCCTCTCTCTTTCGAAGAATTTTATTTTATTTTGTTTTTGAATGACGTCATTGAATGATGGGGGTCGGTAGGTGTCATTCACGCTCTGCTGCGCAGCCGGCGCCTACTCTCTTGTCGGCAAAAATTCAAAGAGGCGCCACTAGTATTACAAACGGAAGGTATAAATTGCGGCAAAAAATAAAACGTTGCCAATTTTATAATAGTTGATCAGTATTAGATTTTTTTATAAAACATGTATATAACCAGAGGGCGTACGAAAAAAATGGAGGTTATTTCTCTCTGTGGAATTGGATCGTAAAAGAAAAAAATGCGAGTCGAAATAATAATAATAATTTTGTTTACAATCCAATTTCTAAAGAAGTGCTGCAGTGCGCGCTTTAAGATGGGATCTTGTGTTATTATGATTATAGTTTCCCTCGATCTACTTATATTGTTTTGACTCTATAAAATGAGGAGGAAGAAGAGAGGAGTTCAATCTATTCTCGTGAAGGAATAAAAAAAAAGAGATCCCCACAAAATTCCTATAAAAAATTGTATATGATGGGGTCGCAAAGCATAATAAAAAATATTGATTTCAAGAAAAGGGTTGTCGACTTTCCCCGGATTTTTTAAAACTTTTATGTTACAAAAACTTATCCAATTTATCCAATTTTTTCCGGATTTTCCTAATTTTTTAAGAAGTTTTTCGAGATTTTCAACGGAATAAACTTAAAAGTTATCGGATTTACATTTAAAATTTACTCTTCCAGTTTTGCTGATATTTTCTTTGATTTTCAAATCAATTTTTTGCCAATTTTTGTCGGATTTTATTTAGGATTCTTCAAATTATTCGCTAATTGTAAACTTTGAGTTATTGGATTTACATTTAAAATTTTAATCCTTCAGTTTTTTTCTGTTATTTTCCCAGATGTTATCGAAATTTTTCCAGATTTTTATCAGATTTTTCAATATTTTTTCAATATTTTTTCAGATTTCCTGGGTTTTCCGAGTTTTACGCAACATTTTCCAACCTAATTAAGCCTCTACTAAACAATGTAGGTCAAAAGGGTTGTATATAAAATATAAGAATAGACCTGGAAGTGATGCATCCGAGGATCCAGATGGCCACGATGACGAGAAGGGCTCTCATGCGGGTGCAAGTGTAGCCGGCCCTCAGCGGTCTCGTGATGACGTAATAGCGCTCAAAGGAAATTGCGAGAATCGTCAAGACCGAGGCGTGCGCCACCATCAACTCCACAAATGGAACCAATTTACCTGTAAATAAATTAAATTTAAATAAATTGGGTTGGCCAACTTTTACTAAATTCTTGCATAATGTCGTGAATGCGCATGAAGGGATTCCGCAATCAATAAGAAAAAGAAAAAAAAAAAGAGTAAAGAGGGATGACGTATTGATAAATCTACATCCACTCCATAAATCAGGGTAGGAATCTTTCTTTTTATTCGATCGTCACCCAACTTAAACTTTTCAAAAGAATAAATTATGTATAAAAGGATCAATAAAACATGAGATGTATAGAAATGATAAATTGGTTCATTCACCAGTTTTACATATTTCCTTACGTAACAGAATTTTTATCAAATTAAAAAGAAAGAAATCCATTAAATGAATTGTCATTCTTCTCTATTTTTGGGGGATTTTAAGGAGATAACGAGCATTTGATTTATTCTTTTGGGGGCCCTCTGCTGCGTTGCCAAGATGAGCTTCCATTAAGTTGAGTTATGATCTTAAAAGACCATGGTCATCAGCACGATGAACGTCTCATTCCAGACGTTTATCTTATAATGCAATAAAGATTTCTCAAATCAACTTAAAAATTCCGATTCTAAAAAATGGCTTCCCTAGAAAAATCTTTTTAAGTGCCTCTATAAAAATGAAGGGAGAGTTATTAAACTCCATATGTGACTCATGCCCAAAAGAAGAAGAAAACGATAGATAAATGTCAAGACTGATTTTTCTCCTTTTTTTGAATCTCGCGCGCGCGCGCGCGCCAACTGCTGTGACCAAAATGATGGATCATCTTTTTGAAAAAATGACAACGCCTTTTTTATTTTATTTAATTTTTTTTTTTACCGAGTCATGCCTTATGGCAATAATGAGGCTAATTAGTCACCTGGTGCGGTAATTCACGCGTTTAATAATAAAGTGAGTAGAAAGTTTTCTATACATTAACATCAATTGATCAGGAAAAAATATAAAAGAAAAAAGATAAATAATTTTTTTTTGAGGGAGGGAGGAGGTGAAGACCCTCTTGGCAAAGTCAGCAGTAGCTCTCTCTCAATACGGAATATTATTTACATAATATTATATCCTTTCCTATATGTCACCTTTCAAGTGGCAGCAATTTATTTAGAAAACTGAATCAGCAAGAATTTTCTACATAGTGTTAAAGTTTACTATCCTAAGAATAGGGTATATTATCTGTATTTTAGGTCTATTCATAAAATATTCATGGAGAAACAAAAATTATTATTATAAATGATGACGTAAATACATTTGTTGAACATATTCTAAATTTGCATATATTGGAAGTTAACACACGTGTGAACGAGCATCGCCGTAAAAAGAATAAACCTTTTAACAGTCCCGTCTGATTGGGAAAACAAACCCTCTAAGAAGAAATAAACAAAACAAAAAATACCAAAATAGTTTTTCTCCCCCCTTATTATTATTCAATATTATAAAGATTCTTATTATTCTGGAATCATTCCAAAAGAAAGAAGAGAAGAAAAAAAATCTACTTTTTTGGCTTGATTCCATAGTATACTTACACATGACTTGTCCGAGGATCCAAATTTCTGGTCTATGGTGGATCTCTACGAGAACGGTTGGCATGGAAACGCCTAAAACCAGTATGTCCGCCAGGCTCAAATTCAGTAGAAAGAGATTCGTTGAATTTCGAAGATCCCGATTGTTCCAGATGACGACTGGAACAAGGCAGTTGCCCACGAGGCCCACGACGAGAATCAAACCGCACGAAAGGGTCATCAAGAGGCTCATGTAAGCCGGGAAGACGGTCATCTCTTCCATATGAGTTAAAGTGCTGTTGGGATCCCTGAGGACGAGGTTTTGACCGACACTTAAATTGGTGGCAACGGTGGACGACCAAGGAGGACCGGACTCCAGTAGCAGAACGGTCTCCATCGTTCATAGCCAGTGGATCTAATTTTAAAAAGTAAATATATATTAATTGTTTACAATGAAACTTACTTTGTTTATAGTAAATAGACGCTATTGAGAAGCTAACTAGGGTCCTAATATTTATGTTTAATGTAAACACGATTTTTCTCTTCATTTAAAAAGGATAATAAAAGCTGAGATTGTTAAAATAAAAAGTCGTCTGCTAATGGCTCCCTGCAGCTCGGTCGGTCAAAATGGCCGGTCGTTTAATCATCGTCCCTCATCCATCTTGATGACTGGCCATCACTGATATTGTGGAGAGCCCCTTTTTATAGGTTATATCCTACTATGTAATACAGTGTGTGAGGGCCTCATGCAATTAGAGTTAAAGGCTCCCTCGTGAATCCGAAGGGTCGCCGTCGTCGTCATCCATCTTGTTGCCCCTGTACAATCCCCATAGAAAATATAGTTGCTTCATTCATTTTAAAAAGAAGGAACACTTTGTACGATTTCAATCTCTTTGCAAAAAAATAAATAATATATACGTCTAGACGTCCTAGAGATTTGGGTTGTCCACCATATTGAAAAATGAGGTGTCTTGCAGAATACAGATTTCTTTTTTTATCTGCAAACATCCATCTGAATATTGCGAAAACTCGGGCAGTAGAGTCATTTCGAAATACTTTATTCTTCTACTGAAAGGATTGAATCATTTAATTTACCCCCTACAATCGAATTATATGGCGAAATTTTAGTTTTAAAATGGGACACCTCCATTTTTCTATTGTTTCGATTAGCAGATATACCACACACAAATGTAGTAGATCATGTTTTTATCCGCAAACATCCATCTAAATATTGCGAAAACTCGGGCAGTAAAGTCATTTCGAAATACTTTATTCTTCTACTGAAAGGATTGAATCATTTAATTTAAGATTACAATCGAATTATATGGCGAAATTTGAGTTTCAAGATGAGGCATCTCCAATTGCCTGATTTACGCAAATGTAAAAGATCATCATCATTATGCAATGACGCGTATCGTAATTTATTAAAGCTGAAACATCTTTGTCGCATTGTAATCATCTGGCATGTGAAACATTTCAGGAATGATTTTTCTTTTCTTACATAAATATTTATGCTCGCTGCTGCGTTCCACTGCTGTGCTGGAGATTTCGTCATGTCTTGTTACATTCCATTTTACTATTTCTGACAGGAACAAGGTCAGTTGGGTGATTGTTTTGAAAAGTCACTCTTCGTTCTCTTCCTGGCGGATTTCCCGAGAACTACAGTGACTCGTCGATTGTGTTTGTTGACATGTTAACGATCTTTCACGCTGCAGCACGACGATGATGACCGCCTGCCTTGTCCCTGTCAGCCATTATTTTCGCTCACGCTCTCTTCGTGTGTCAATTTTGAATAAGTCTATCTCAAGACACCCGTCACTTACTATTTGTATAAACAAAAGAAAATTGCTTTTAAAAATTTATACTTCCCTCACAAGAAAATATAAGAATGCACAAATATGGTGATGGAAAGAAAAGGGAAAAAGAGGGCATGTTCGACGTGGTTGAAATCCTCAATAACTCTTCTCTCTTTTCTCAACAAGGAATAAGAGATAAACGAGTCCGTCAGAATCGCATACGTCGATCAGCATCACGACTACACACCTGATTTCTCTTTGCATTGATGTTGACACCTCTCAGCATCAGCTAAAACAAATAGAAGAAAACCAAATATAATGTAAAAGATATATATTTGTTATTCGACTGAAATTGGTGTTGACCGATCATCCGGGAGTCTCTTTTTATTTGTTATTCAAATTTCTCGTTTTTTCTTTCTCTATAGGTATAACCGTTTTGTTTACATTCTTATTTGGTTATACTATACTGTTTTTGGCAAGCGTCTTCTCAGAATGGAGAAATTGTGTTAAAAACATATCTCGAAATGTATTCATTTTGAAATAAATAAAAAATATGATGATAACTTTTGGCATAACGCCCGTATTGTATAGAATACAACAACAACAATAGAAGCCTTTTCTCGATAAGAAAAGCTTTCAGCTATGTGACCATCATATTTATTTTTTGTTGTATTTTAGGCGAGCATCCAGTATGGATGCTTCCTGCTTCCGTTCTATTACCAAAAAGAAGAAGAAGACTACACAATGTTTTCCAGCTGACAATGATGATGGTATTTGCCCACCGGGAGGGCCGTCAAGACGCTCAAGCAGACGAGTCAATACAGACGACGTATGGACAGCCGGACGGACAGCACCTGCTGTTCCCACCGGAGCTGCTGCTATGCTATTCGATCAGCTAGACTTCGGCAACGGAAATTTGATTCTCCCTATACACTCTAGGCCTAAAAATAGAGGACTACTGCTCATGTTCTATATTTGTTCAGCATAGATTAACAGCGTCTTCTCATACAATATTAAGTAGAGCACAGCAGCACCACCCTCATCATCTTTCGCTTCTTTTGTTTACGTTAGCTGAAAGTCACGTCGGTCGGCGGCTCTTGATTGGAATCAAATGAGACGTTTCCTATATATTTTGAGTAGGATATCCCTTTTAAGTTTCCGGTTACTGTACTACTAGATCTCTATTCATCTTTATATGTGTGGTGCTATGTGTGTACCTTAATTGAACTGAGTACTGAGTATATAGAAGTTGAGCTGTAATCACATCAGTGGCTCACCAGGAGGGCTTTGACGTACTCCACACCGTAAATATGGAGTCCGTACCCCCCTTGGGGTTTTAGGTCATCATCATCATCAGTTTGAGTTACTTTTAAGTGAAGTAGGATTTTACTCATTTCCAGAGTTTATATATATCTATCGATTTGTATATATACAAACAATTGTAAACGTTGAAAAGAGAAAAGACTAAAAAAATAAATGATTATGAAGTTTGGGCTAACAAGGCTCCTATTATGAAATGAACGTCCTGTATGAAACGATGATGACGCTGCTACAAGAAAAAAAAAAGATGCCAGTCAGCATCAATTATATTGCACAATTTGCATAATGCCATTGATGCTGGCATCACGAGTGATGATGAAAAGATGCCGTTTATCCTCTTTTCTTTTTAAAAAAAAAATCTGATGGGAGTTCCACCTGTTGTTGTTTAGTGCGTGACCCGATCCCGGACAACATCAAGTCACGCTCCTTTATTTTTCCCATATAACCATAAAGTCCTTTTTAAAGAGATTTTTTTTCTTAGATTATAAATATTATTTTGTCAAGTTCAAAAAATGAAATCTTAAAAATAATAATGATGACCTTTTTTGTTGTTGCACAGAATGTCACGATTTTTTTGCAAAACAAAAGAAGTTTGCATAATATCTGCTCACAAAAATAATACAGTATCCCGTTCTTTATTATTATTATTATATAAGCTAAAAGAGTGGAAAAAGAGGAGGGATAAAGATCCCAGCCGTTCCGCAAATTGCCATTTTTTTTACGACGTCCGCGCGGCTGTGCAGAAAATATAAAGAAAGGACGAGGAGCATAACCATTAGATGCTGTAGTGCTATTTGATTATTGGCCATGTGACAAATGTTGCTAATAAAAATCGCATATTCTTTCTTTCTCTCTCTCTTGAGAAAGATTTATATATTTTTAAAAAAATACCGCCAAAAGAATTCTTTTTCTTAGTAGACAAATTAAATTGTTCGGAAAAGGTCTAAATTATGAAGTGTGAAAACGTCAATTCCGGAAAGATTCATTGGGGCATGGATGCCAAGAAATCTTAGAAATTCATTCATATTGAAATATAAATCATCGTAGACTCTTTCCACCCCATTACCATCTCTTCTTTTTGAATGAATTCTGGAATCAATCGAGCGCATATTTTTAAAATATAAATGTAAAATTCTTACCTTTTTTCGCTCTCTAAATTGGCCTCTTCTTTCAAACTTTTAAGTGTGCAGAACAGCGTCAATTCAAAACAGAAATATAATTTTTTTAAATAAATCTAAACATCACATTTCAAAGATTTTTTTTTTTAACTTTGGATTTGAGAGCGGAGCGAGAATATAACGTCCGATCGTAGCGAAAGATGGGAACCGACTGAAGGACGAGGGAGAGCGTAAAGTATATAGTGCCGCCGCTGCCGCCTGCTCGCGAGCGTACATCACGCCTCTCGGCTCTCGCACGTACCTCATTTCCTTTTCTAACAAAAAAAAAAAATATTTTTCATTAAATCACATTTAAATTGAATTACTTTTTTTATTTTTTCTATTGAAAAAAATAGATATTTAAAATGCATGACGTGCTCGTCCTTTGGAATTTATTATATGAGGGTTTATATATAAATGTATTCAAATACCATCCTATTATATGTATAAATATAAAGGCCCTTCTCCGCATTCTTTGGACGAAAATTTTCGCTGTCTTGAAATTATTGAGACAGGAAAATCTCATTACAGTGGGATGTTATCGCACATTCTGTACATTCCTAATTTCTTAGACATTTTTGTTTAACTCTTGTAACAAATTATATATAAGACTCATCCCGGAAATGCTGAATAATAATAAGAAAAAAAGTTTTTTTTTTAGAGGACATCACGAAAGGGCGTTTTTGTTTTTCTGTCTCTTCTTTTTTTTTTTTTTATTTTATATTGTTTGAAATGGGAGGTGCGTTACCTATAACCCTGAATGACTATACGTAATAAGAGGACTCTTTTATTGCGGTTTACATGACGATTGATGGCGTGACATACCGCGGGAAACAAGTCTTTTTGTAATGTAATGTCCAAAGAAGTTTTTTTTTTTGAGGGGTTGCTCCATTCACGGTTGTGTCACCTTCGTATAGCATCCGTAACTCACACGAATATACAAATGGGTATAAACGAGAAGTGATTGAAATCTTTATATATTGACGTTGATGGAGGGGGTTGGCAGCATTCCACTTCCAAAATGAAATGCTTTGACGAAAGCGTCTTGTATGTATTCCAGATTTTCAGGAATATATATATATTTTTATAAAGATTAAATTCTCTTCCCTCAATTTCCAGAATTTCAATCGTTACTTTAAAAATTATTTTTAAAAAAATAAATGAATAAACAATTGCTTCTTCATTTGAAATTCGAGAGAGAAAAAAAAAAACGAAAAGTGTAGAATCCCTGATGAATCACAGCGTCCTTGAGGAGGTCGTATATAGTCTCGGCGGTATAGTGGCGGTGGCGTCGAGCGTCCGTCACCTTGTCGCGACGATGCCCACATCCGCGCATTCCTCTCGGAATTTTTTTTTTTTTCTGGGAGGGAATTTTATTTATGTATTTTGAAAAAGCTTTTGTATGTATGTTGTATATATGTGTGTGCGTGTCATTTGCTTATAGCTGCCTGTTGCCACCACCATGTTTGGCGGATGAGGGCAGCCGACCGCGTGAAAATCCCGCGGTCGCCGGGTTCATATATGGTTGATAACAGGAAAAAGACGATTTTTTTTTCTTTAAATCTCTGTATAAATAAATGGATATACGGAAATAAATTGCAAAATAAACCAGCAGCAGAAGCTTCTACTCTCAGCTGGTCACGAATAAATTGGGAAGCGCTTGACAAGAATGACGTCATCAGCATACTACTACAAGAAATAGAACGAAAAAAAAAACATATTTTCATAAATCTTTTTGTTTTTAACTATGAAATAACTATAGCACGCAATGTCTGATTCCGTTTGAATAATAGCGTGACCTTATAAAATTCATTAATTTTAATTGATTTAAAAAAAAATGTTTTATACATTATTCACGGTTGTATCAGTTACCGGGTGGAACCTCCATCTTCAGCTCCCGGCACATATAAGGGGAGAAACCGGCGGGAACTTTTAAAATCATTGATATATCGAATTGATCTTTTTTCTCTATTTGATAATAAAATAAAGTGATGAGGGTCGCGGCTTCTTTTGGAGCACGAAGCCAAGTGCGTAGCAGCAGCTTTTTTTTTGTCTTATATAATGACCCGGATTTACGGCGGGATTATCTCTTTTGGCAACGCTGTGTGAGATCAGCAAATCAATTTGTTTCGGGCATCCCACCTAAAACGAATTCTTCGTCGAACGTCGACTTCATTCTGCACTTTAAAGATGCTACTATATTCATATCTAAATTCAATAAAGTATTCAGGAGACATCAAAGCAGCCTCTCCTTTGAAGTGGACCCATATTATCCTGAATTCAAATTTGAATCAATGTATAGATTCGTGACTGTGCGTGCGAGATTGATTCGCCAATAATCTAGAGCGAAGAAGAACTTCTTTTATTATATATATTCTGCAAATAAGAGGACATTGCTCGTAGCCGTCCTTCACCCCGGCTCCGCTCTCGAGCGTACCTCATCCTGATGATCCTTCAGCAAAGAGGTTTATTGGCCCTATATACTCGCTAAGTGCTTCTCATCTATTTAGTAAGCCAACTTTTATTACTTTCCTTGACAAAGTTTATACTATTAACTAAGGGGGAAGTCGCTATATTTGATCGCAATACATGTTATATAATAGAAGTAGACGAAAGCGTCGATCGGGTTTGTATTGTCATTTCCTCTCGGATAGATGAGCACTCGTTCGCGAAATGGATGGATCGAGTATTGTGCGGATTATTTTGCTGCTTCGCTCTCTCCGGATGAACGACGCGCGTAATCGTGTAGTCCCGCGGGATTCCATCAAGTGGAAAATCTCTGTACACAGGAAAACCAATTTCCTTGCCAATCCGATGACAGCCGCAGATTCGTCATTTATCCTATATGTAGTTAATGGTGGTAATTCTCTCTCTCTCTCTTGCTTTGATATTGCCATACAATTTAAGGGAATTCCAAGTAGCATAACATAAGAGTTCTTTATGGGTATACATTCAAAGTGTTGGATCAAGCTGTCAATTGAGGATATATATAAAGAAAGGGTGATTCATCAACTCTCTATTGAATAGAAGTCTTAATGAAAGATTCTATGAAGTGGGTAAAAATTCGTACGGGCGTATTCTATAATTACGATTCCTTTCATAGGTGAAGAAGTCATATATGATATAAACGTCTCTTGAAATGATTTATTTTTATTTTCTAAATTTGTCTTTTATAACCGGCGCAATTAGGGCCTCTGCCAATTGTTAAACCTCGTCAATCTACAATGTTGGTAAAGAGCCAAAAAATGAATTTAAAAATAAAATGAAATAAAGTTTGATTAGAACTTTGACGTTGACGTCATAGGCTCATCCACTACGCGTCGCTACCATCGAGCTCATTAATACCCCTCACTGAAGATAACAATAACAAGGAATATCCTGCGCGCTCTCTCTTCCTTTTCCGGATGTTATGCTGCTAACTGTCGGGGAATTCGCAATAATACAAGCTCCGTTGGCTTATTTTTGGACTGAACCCAAAGCATAAGCTGTTGCAGCGGCTCTCTTTTGCAATTGTTGCGCGATTTACGTTTAGTGGGTCAATGTCAGACTCTTTTTGTTTGCTCTCTTTTTTTTTGCGGGTTATAAAAGCGCCCAGACACTATATATAATATAGAGAAGTAGGATATATAAATTACTATGAGGAACAGAAGGCTTGGATGCTGCCATTATATAATCTTTTCTTACGACCCTATATTTTAGAGATTTTCATTTCTTTTTAGATCGTTGACCCCCCATCACAAAGAAACTCTTAAAAAAGAAGAAGTTTATTTTCTATATTCACTTACTTTACTATTTTTAAGATATAAACTTTAATAACAGTCTAATTTGCATACACTAAAAGCAAATATTCCAAGGACTCTTTGTCACTATTATACACTCCTTTTGTGATAAAACGCTGATGATGAGAAACTATATCAAAAGGAATAGGATGTCTTTCACATCTATTGATCCAGTCGTAGATCTTGGGGATCAAATAGGGATATATTCACAGCATGAAATCTCTAATGATGTCTAAAGAATGGATGGTGACCCAGATTTGGAAAGAGAAAAATCAATAGGCCTAATTTTCATATATAATGGGCCAATTATATAGAAAGAGAGTAAAAGGAGACAGCAGAATAATCCCTTTTAATATCATTACATTTAGAATATAAACTGGCCTAGATTCTCAGTTTATTACTATTCGCCTCACATCCCGTCATCAAAAAAGATCCTATATATTAGTACATATAGGCCTAGAGACGCATCTCAATGAGATCCTATATTAACGTATTAATATTCCACGTCCTAGTAGTGCTAAGTATAGAGAACGTGCTATATGTAGAAAAGACTAGGGTCTCTCCTCCTTTTTTATATAATATAATATTCTAAATAGAAGACTTATATGTGATGACAAAGAGGGAGCTGCTAGCTGCTGCCACCATATCTACACCAAGCAGCCAACTCAGAAGACGTATAGAACATCATTAATTCGGATTTCTTTATGGGATGTAATAAAGTAGGAAGGAGTTGGAGGATGTGTTGTATGTATATATATAAGAATAGGGGACTTAACATTCTAAAAAAAGGGATGAAAGGATTTTCTTCAAAAAAATATGGAAAAAAGCACCTGTCAAAACAGCTAGAGAAGAAAAAAATGGAATAATAAAAGGCGAGTATAACTGGAGCAGTTGGGCAAACAATCTAGCTAAAACGTATATATGTAAAAAGAGGGGGAGAGAAGAAAACCTTTTAAGTTTAAAAACTTATATTTTTAAAGTTATTTTTGAACGTAGAAATAAGTAAGCAAGGTGCTTTTTAAAATACCAAATAAATATTTAGATTTTTATCTAATTTTCCAGGTGGAAATTAATTATTAATTTGACGATCTTAAGTTTTGAAACGAATTGGCAAAGTTAATATAATGATAATCGTAATTAAAACGAATATTAAGTCTAAAAAATTCAAGAAATCTGGGAAAAGTGGACAACCCTTATTTTCCCTTATTCTATTTTTACAAACAAGTTAAGTCGTTATAATCCCAGCGAGAACTATAATCCCACCAACAGCTGTCAAATGCCAATCAAGAGATTATATGTTGTGCTGCTGTTATTGACGTGGTCCTTCCCGTAGTAAAGTGTCAGCATCATCTTAGATCGTACTCAAATAGTAATGAGTCACTCTATAATATAAAAAACAGCTGTTACTTTTTCTTTATCATAATATAAGGGCAGTCGAGCGTAACTTTTACATGGAAAAGCCACAATTGGACCTAATACAAGATGATCCTAATTCACTTGCTGACCCATTTCCCCTTTAAACCTTTAAAAAATTGAATTTAGAAGAAGAAGAAGATTGCATCATCGATATAGTACCCAAAAGAAAAACCGTAAGCATATACATATATAATAATCCTTTTATTATACATAAAGAGATCTACGAAGCGGAAACTTCCTATGAAGAAACTGGGACGACCATCATTTATTTATTATATTATGACACGGACACTCACGGTTACGCGTACTCTTTTAGCTGATGCCCAGCTGCAGCAGCGATCCCGTTGCCCGCGTCGTCATCGTTGCGCTTCTATAAGCCTTGCGTCGACCATTATTAGGCTGATCACTGGCCGTGAATAACGTCGTGAATACAGCGCCAAACAAATGTTATACAAAATGGTTTGTATATACCTTTATAATGAAGTGTACTGTCTTTGAAAATTCATTTAAATGATTTAAAATTTAAATAGTATTTATTAAATCATTGATAAATGTTGAGAATAGATGAAATTGTAATACTCATTTTTTAGATTTTGGATATCTTTGAAAATGAAACCATAAAGATTGATTGAATGAGGTAGAAGAAAAAGTACCGTTCATCTTTGGAGGCTAACCAGAGAAGCAGAGGAAACAAGGCCAGTAGTTTCAGTTGTCCGTGGTCAGACAAAGCGAGCAGATCTTTTTCTATATTCGTATCGTCCTCTCTAAACAAAAAATTATTATTATTAATTAAAAAAGTAGAGGATGCTGTGCCAATTAAATGGATTATTAGCCACTTCCTTCGTGATCCTGGTCGTCCTGTTTGGCGGTATCACTCGTGCTCAGTTTTACATCGGAGAGTATAAAACCATCCAGCAGCATCAAAATACGGATAAACCGAAATTCTCCGGCATAGATGTGGAAAGTAACGAGTAAGTTTTTAAAAGTTCTTATCTTTTGAGGGTGCAAAGCAATGCGTCATATAAAAGTCACTCTTGAATGAACCGAGTAATAGTTGGCTATAACAAGAAAGAGTTATATATCTTGGCTTCTCTCTATACACTCGACTAACTCTTTGCCAACAATAACAAGTTGCTGCTGCTTCTGACTCGCTTCAATGGATCATATTTTGATCCTAACGGGATTTATACTCTTTTTTTATATTAGATTAGTATGGATCTATAAATTCTCTTCTATTTTTAAAAGGATTTCTAAGAAGGAAGAAAGCAGATCTTTGATGGATTATTCCCGACCAAAGGATCGGCAGGCTTTTGGATTCTTTAGCCCATTCAATCCACTGACTCCTGGAGGAACGATATATTTGGCATTCATCTTCTTAATACCTCTGACGGTAGGGAAAGCAATCGGTCGCCGGAATCATCCAGCCGGAAGGATCCAGGGATGGATCACAAGGATTTTGACAGCTGCTCAACAGGATCCTTCACTTTATAATAATGAAATGGGATTTATTGATGGGAATAGGGCGATTAAAAAAGCATGGAAGCAGTTCCGGCGTAAAATGAGTTGGGCAAGGCGGAGGCGGAACCGGAAGAAGAATAAGTGAGGAGATTACTTGTTGATTTATATTTAAAAATTGTATAAAGTCATTTTTTTATGGATTGGCCATCACTTTAAAATAACGGATTTTTAAATACGGGGGATTCTGGTTGTGTATTTGAACTGTTATGTATTTTTTCTTTTTTGAATTTGAAAATGTTTTCCTTTTTTCCCGCGTTGCTCGAGCGGGACCAATTAGCTTCCCCGTTTACCTACGGTTATACTGAACATGACGTAATAAAATGAAGTTTTTACCAAAAAAAAAGAGATGTTATACTGGATTACCGCAAACGGTGATGTTTTGTTCCATTTAGAACGTATTGCAAAAAAAAAAATGGTTAGGTTTGGTTTGTAGTGGTTTGGGGATACCATCTAGCGGTGAACGAAACAACTAAAGTTGTAAACAAATGTAAAATGTGTGTAAAATCGTGATTGACGGTTGAAAAATGTTTTCGAACTGTATTCGGCATAAATATTCTCTCGTTTTCAAACAATTGACGAAATTCAATAATCCTCGTGAAGTCCACACTACATGTGTTCCAGGTAACACGTGGTAAAAAAAATAAATAGAGTAAAGGTTACCTATTTTTAAATCTTAAAAATGAATAGGAATGAGGTTTGTTCAATATTATCTCGTAAGCGATTCCAAAAGAGTTTCGCGAGTAGGATTGCAGTTGGAGAACCAGAAATTGATTGATCTGAGCAGTTCTTTGAATACATCTCATCAATGCAGAAATTTAGTTGAAAGTCTGCAAACTCTTGGTGGAGATCAGCTGATGACTTTGTCTAAAAACCTTATAAGGTAATAAATTCCATTCATTTTAACCTAATTTTATCTAATAACTATTAGCCAATTGATTATCTTTTTAGTTCATCACTGGAGAAAGAAGTCAAAGAAGAGTTCAAACTCTTGGCTCCGGTAACAAAACCTGACAAATTGATCTGCATCGGCTTGAACTATCGTGAGCACTGTCTAGAGACCAACATCCCCATTCCAGTGGAGCCACTAGTGTTCTGCAAGTTTCCCAGCTCAATCATAGGACCAAATGGAAAAATACCTTACCCTGAAAATGTTTCAGATGTAACAGTGCAACTTTCCTTTTAAATAATAAGATTTTAACCCTTTTTAATATAGGAAGTTGATTGGGAAGTAGAATTGGCTGTGGTCATTGGCAAGGCGGGCAAAAATATTGATGTGAAGGATGCCAAAAATCATGTTTTCGGCTACACGGTTGCAAACGACGTCACGGCCCGTGACTGGCAGATGCGTCGCAACGGTGGCCAATGGCTTTTGGGTAAAACTATGGACGGTTTCTGCCCTCTAGGTCCTTGCATCGTAACGGCGGATGAGATTGGCGATCCGCACAATCTCAATCTTTCTTGCCGTGTTAATGGAGTGGTTAAACAGGACAGCAACACGAACCAGCTGGTTCACAACGTTTACGATTGCATCGCCTGGATTTCGAGGTAAAAAGCGTATTTATTTATTCAATTGAGGATATTTAATTAGTTTATATTTATTTTGAGGATTTGTACTCTACTTCCGGGAGACGTGATCTTGACCGGAACGCCATCCGGCGTCGGTTTTAAAGCGACGCCGCCCCAATTTCTAAAGAAAGGAGACGTGGTCGAGTGCCGCATCGAAAAGATTGGCTTTATTCGGAATCAAATTGTTTGATGATTTACAGTTATCATAAAGGTGAAATTATTGTAAAATATTTTTTTTCACTTGATGAAAATAAAGAGTTTTTTCCCGAAATGACGAAAGAGAGTAAAGATAATAGTATTTGTTTTTAACAAAATTAAGCTGTTCGGATAACGGAAAAATCGTTCTCTTTTCAAACTGAGAAAATTGATCTGATTAAAGAGCAAGTTCTCCATTTTTAAGGCAAATGTCTACCTAAATTTTACAATCGGATTTCAATCCACGCAACCGTCTCATCGTGATCACGCATATACGGTACAAGTTTTACACGGATACTATCGTATATTTAAATCAGTTGAGAATTATGAAGAAGCCCTATTATATACAACCATCGTCATAATACAGGTTTTTGTTCATCAGTGATCGTTCTACTTGTTTTACCGTCTATCGCTAACCCTTCCTGATTTTCTCTAAATTTTAGAATTTAAATTTTAGAAGATTACATCTCTTTAAGTGACTCAGTAAGTCTAGAGAATTTTTTTTTTAAATATACAACTATTTCCCGTATGCCTACATGTTTAAAAACTACCTCTAGATAGATTATCTATTAAAAAAAAGAGACCACCCATACTCCGTTTTATTATTCAGGAATTAAGTTTATACAATTCCGGTGCAACACGGATCCAAAAACAGTTACAAGATTAGGTATTCAGAAAGAAGATAGTGTAGTAGATATGAGTAGTTTTATCCCAGAATGCAGGAATCTGGTTGAAACCCTAGAAATTTTGGGCGTTCATAAATTTAAAAACACAACAATATGATGATGGTAGCTAAACGTTATAGTTTGTTACGTAAAAAATAAAGGCATGCTTGAGCGCGCCAAATTTGGTAAAATTCTATGATAAAATGTCTTAATAAATGCGAGTACACGCCCATTCAATTCAAGGTAGTTTTCTTTTGCTCTGGTATGTTTCAGTTGTCTATTGATAACACATCTTTGCGGTCTACTTACTCCTGAAAATTCATATTACATACTTTGTATATCCATATATTATCTGTTACACCAAGCCCCAGCTATTTCTAAAAGGAATGAAGTTTGTACAGTTTCGGTGCGCAACCGATCCTAAAACAGTTATAAGGGTCGGTATTAAGAAAGAGGATGGTGCTGTTATAGATCTAAGTAGATCCCTCCCAGGATGCAGGAATCTTGTTGAAGCCCTTGAAACATTTGGAATAGATGAATTGGAAAAGATAGCTCAATCATGGTTTGCTATATTTGTTCTCCTTATAACTATAACTACATAATAATGTAATCACGAAAAACAAAATTTAGCTCATCACAGCATAAAGTGGATGAAAGCTACGTGATTCTCGCTCCCGTTACGAAGCAAGATAAGCTTATTTGTATTGGGTTGAACTACAGAGATCACTGTCTAGAGCAAGGATCCCCAATTCCAGAAGAACCAATTGTATTTTGCAAATTCCAAGCGCAATAATAGGCCCTAATCAAGACCTCAGTTGATTCACATTGTTTACGATTGCATCGCCTGGATTTCCAAGTGCGTATTTAAAGAACTCGTTTTTCATTTAACGGATTAATATGAAGTTGAATTGGAATTTTTTTTCTGTTTATCTTGCAGATTCGTCACTTTATTACTGGGGGATTCGATCCTGACGGGAACTCCGCCGGGCGTCGGTTGCTTCGCGAAACCGCCTCAATTTTTAAATAGGGGCGACGTAGTCGAATGCGAAATCGAAAAAATCGGACTCGTCCGCAATAAAATTGTTTAAAATAGATTTTGATAATTTAATGACGATCAATATAGAAAATAGTTTTTATGATTACAACTAAAGGAGTGTAGGAATTATTCCTATCTGATTAAGAATTTGATTGCGAATCTTTTTTGGTGTTACTGCGTTACAGTTAGGAATCTTATCATCGCTATAAATCGTGTAGCTATTTGGCCAATTCACGGCACACATTCTTGATAGAATGGATAGCAATTTTCGAAATGTCGACATCTGCTGGTAGTAAATGGAATAGTTAGTTATGTAAACAATAAATGTAGGTGCGTGAATAACTGAATGAGTATACACACTCAAGGACGTTGATCTCTACATATATATTCTCTAGTGTCTACATAAATTCTGTTCTCTCATCCTGCTGAATCGTGATCACGCATACCAGTTTCAGATATTATCAGCTGAGAGAGATAAAGTGGTATTATTACCCATTTTACCGGTTTGTTCAGCGATCGTTCTGCTTGATGCTGGCGTGTGTCCAACCTTTGTGATACCCACTTTCGAGCGATTGCATCTTTACGGCTCATAGTAAGTCCTAAAACGTTACATTACTTTGTCTCTTTTATTATCTATTTGAATATATTTTTTTCTTAACAGTTTACACCCGTTATAAAAAATGAAATTTGTACAGTTTCGACGTAATACTGATGCCAAAACAGTTACAAGAGTAGGCATCCAGAAAGAAGATGGGATTCTTATGGATCTAAGTGGATCCCTCCCAGGATGCAGAAATCTTGTTGAAGCTCTCGAAACTTTTGGTGTTGATGAATTGAAAAAGAAAGGCCAATCATGGTAAACTAAATGATAAACTTTAAACCATATATAAATAATTTTCAAAATTAATTTAGCTCTGAAAAAGCTGAAAACTACGAGATTCTCGCTCCTGTTACGAAGCCAGATAAGCTAATTTGTATCGGAATGAATTACAAGGATCACTGTCTGGAACAAGGAGCACCTATTCCAGTAGAACCCGTCGTATTTTGCAAATTTCCAAGCGTCATTATTGGCCCTACTCAAGACCTTCCATACCCAGACGTTTCACAAGTATGTTTACATTTTTTTCTAATTACTACATTTTAAAAAAAATAATTTAACTCAAATATTCAGGAAGTTGACTGGGAAGTAGAATTGGTCGTAGTCATTGGCAAAGCCGGAAAGAATATTGACGTGAAAGATGCCAAAAATCACGTTTTCGGCTACACGGTGGCTCACGACGTCTCAGCCCGTGACTGGCAGTTGCGCCGCAACGGCGGACAGTGGCTCTTGGGTAAAACTATGGACGGATTCTGCCCTCTAGGCCCCTGCATTGTAACTGCCGATGAGATTGGCGATCCACATAATCTCAATCTTTCTTGCCGTGTTAATGGAGTGGCTAAACAAGAGAGCAACACGAACCAGTTGGTTCACAACGTTTACGATTGCATCGCCTGGATTTCCAAGTAAGAAAACAATTCTTGCCACTTTCTTAATAAATGAGAATTAATGAATTTTCTTTGTAAGGTTTGTCACTCTGCTTCCTGGGGATACGATTCTGACGGGTACTCCGCCCGGAGTTGGATGCTTCGCCAAGCCACCACAGTTCTTGAAGAGGGGCGATGTCGTCGAATGCGAGATTCAAAAGATCGGACTCATTCGCAATAAAATTGTCTAAAAGATCGGCTGTCCTAATTAATAAATGCAATACAGTGGCATCCTTTTTCAAGTTTGAAAATGGAATTCAAGCACTCATGTCAATTGATAAATTGACAGTATAATTTCTGAAATCCCCTTGTATTCAAAAGTATAACATAGACTACATTTACTGACTCTGGATGGTGCTTAGGAGCTCTCCACTTTCCTTCAGCTCTTTGATGATATCCAGCCCACCAACGAGCTCTCCCTTGACATAAACTTGCGGGTAAGTCGGCCAGTTTGAGAAGGTCTTTAAGCCCTGGCGGACCTCTTCGTCGCCCAAGATATCGAAGGTTTCGTAAGGAACGTTTGTGGCGTTGAGTATGTCGATTAGTTGCCTTGAGAATCCGCATCGGGGAACATTTCTATCTCCCTTTACAAAGACCATGAGGGGACTCTTATTGACGAGCTTTTTCAACCTAGAAATTAAATTATATTAAAGACACGAAAAATATTTTTTAAAAATAATTAATACCTTTCATTTAAACTTTCAGCTGGAGCTTTTTCTGTCTCTTTCTTGGCAATCAAAGCAGCCAAATCCCCACTTTCAGCCATCTCTTTCATGATGTCCAATCCACCGACTAACTCGCCTCCAACGTACAACTGAGGATAAGTAGGCCAGTTTGAATAGGTCTTAAGGCCCTGTCGCACTTCTTCATCACTAAAGATGTCGAAGCTCCCGAACTGTGCACCGTGCTCTTTAAGCAAAGCGATGGCTTGCCGGCTAAATCCTAAAACACAAACATAAATTTTAGAACAGTTTATTTTACAATTATTTTACTTAAAAAAAAATCATTTACCACACTGAGGATTTTCAGGGACACCTTTCATAAAGAGCATGATGTGAGATTGGTTGATGAGTCTCTTCAATCGGTCATCCAGCTTTTCTTTCTTGCCACTGCTTGGAGCACTTGTAGCAGGCTTGATGTCTGGACTGATGACAGGTATGGTAGAGGCATCCACGATCTTTGCTTTGGCATTCTATTTGAATGTTTAAAAGAATCAATATTGGTGTAATAAAGAAGAATTATGGGGGAAATTAAGGGGCTTTTTTACATTGTTTTTGACCATCAAGGACAGCTTGGCAGCATTGGCCCCATCTAGGCGATCAATCACCTTCCCGCCCAAGAAGAAGAGAAAGGTAGGCACTGCAGAAATCTTGTGCAAGACAGAGATTTTAGGATGATCTTCTGCTGCAATTTTTCCAAATATGATTCCCTGCAAAAGAAATACATGATGACAATCTGTGATAATAATAATCAAAATTTTAGCAATCAAGTATACCTTTAATTCATCATCTTTGGAAAGTGCTTCAAGAACCTCATTCATAGGTTGGCATTCTGCAGCCCAATCGGCGAAAAAGTGTACGACCACCAAGCCACTTCGTTTCCTTCAAGAAATAAAAATAAAAATGTAGATTGATTTCTAAAAATATGTAAAAAATTTGATTTGAATTACAGAATGGCTTCAAACTCCTCATCCGATTTGATATCCTGAATTGCTGACATTTTAATATGGTATTAACAGACACAATAAAAAAAATGTTTGTAATTCAAGAAATCCAACAACACGAAACGCAGTGACTCGTGAGAAGCTCAAGCAGACGACTTTTTGAAATGTCACTTTCTCACGTATTCACATTTTCGCTTTTACAGCGTTGACGGTTTTCATCAATAAGAAACTGTGATCGGCGATCACGGATTCACGAATCACGGGCTCACGGTAACGGCTGATCAACCGTGACAGTGCTATCTAACTGCTCTTGTGGTCTGTTCTGCTTAATTGCTTCAGGGATTTGTTTCAACTGGTTTCCTTCAAAATCTTAATAACATTCAAAAATATTTCATCACGTTTTATCAGCCCTTTTTAGTATACTTTTCAACATTTACCTTAATCTGTTTGAATAGTGGTTGTTACCTTTTTTTATATACAATATTGATTGATGTTTGTAGTATAAGGCAAATTAGGGGATACAATTTACTGTGAAACGCAATAAAATCCTTCGCGTCCGTAGACTATAAATAGTTTTGATGTAGAATAACGAGTTAATAGCTCTTAAAGCAATAGAAATTTACAATAAAAAAGGTACAAAAGCAATGCTGATATTATGCTAAAGTTAGCCCAAATAATAGCCAACCATGGAGAACCTATTTCATGACTCTAATCGAAAATTACGACCATCATTAACCCCGATCTTTTTTTTTTATGACGTAGTTAATTTAGATTTAACAATTCAAATGGAGTCCTTTTTCCAGATTCGTTTAATCTTGAGCCTTTCTAGTGGGACAGGCCCTTTGGTTCCAGCTCCATTCCTAACAGGCCCAGAAAGTCTGGAACTCGAGAGAGGACTGGATCGGCTCAAAAGGATCGGAAAGGCCGCTTCGGATCTTGAACTACGTCTCTTAGTACGGACCATTTTTAAAAAACATCCCCGTAATAAAAAGATCATAAAATTGAGTTTGATGACATATTTAGTATTTATTTTTAAAAAGGAAACAAATACATATCATAGCAATGCGAGATTCATATCCAACAAAACTTGATAATTTAAGGGGGATTTACATGTTTGCAATCTGCTTTGTGTTCCTTCAGGTGGGCAACTTGACAAGCTCGATTACAATAACGAACTTTCTTACAGGCAATGCACCAGAGAGTCTGGTTACTTTTCAAGCAATTGGCACAGTCAGTTTGTTCCAGAGGAACCCGAGCCTTCAGCATCGTTCTTGTAATTCTTTTAGCAAAAAAATCGTCATCGACCGGATAAAAACAAGGTAACCGGTCAGGGTTACTAGGATCTTCAGCCTCCAGACCTCTTTGAAAATATGCTTTTGCCTTTGCTAGTTTATCCGAGCTAACGTAGATGTAAGCAAGAAAGAAGTAAGCCAAGGGAACTTTGTGGTGGTCTGCTGGATTTGATGATAAGAACTTCAAGTAGGCTTCAGCAGCATAATCGGCAGTGTAACTATTATTTCCACTTAGTCTGCATATAAAATTTGCCCGGTCATACAGCCAACCTGTTTGACTAGGCAACAATTCGATGGCTCGTTCGATTGCTCTCAATCCATTCTTAAGGTCCTGGATTAAGCGACACATATCAGCTACCAAATGATGAAAATCGGGGACGGAAGGATCCAGTTCGACGCAGCGTTTAGCCATTTGCAGTCTCTCCTCATTAGATCGAACCAGACCGTTACGAGCGAGAGTGGTAGGAGCACCAGCATGTTGATTGTTTGGATCCAAGACTTTCATTGTGGTTTCGATACCATCATGATTCGAACAAAATTTAGTGAGAACGTAGAGAGCGTCTGCATCTTGGGGGTTATCATCCAGAGCTTTTTTAGCGGCTCGAAAGCATTCCCCGTAGAAATGAGTAAATTCTGAATGAAGTAATTCGCATTTCCTCAGGGATAAACGAAAGAGTTTGAAAGTTTCTTTCGTTCGTTTCTGCTGGAGAAGATCCCTCGCGCATTCCAACATTTTAAGGGAATTGATAATGGATTGGGCAGTGATAGATCCATTTTCAGCACGGGGCTTTAACTTGTTCAAAACTTCGGGAGTGATACCATTGCCGGCTTCGCTCTGATAAGGTAGAACCCGGGGACGGCGTCCACCTGGAGGAAAAGCAACTTTAAGATATTCGAGGTATCTTAATTCGTCTGAATCATTCAGATCAAGCTGACTTTTATCGAATCGTATTATTCTCTCTTCTAGTGACAATCCTTCGTGATTCAATTGATTAAGTGTTTCGAATTCACATTGTTTCCTTCCTAAGTCGAGCAGTTCTTCAACCCATGCATCATTATGGCCTCTCAATTTTCCATCAGGATGAAGTTTAAATGTGACTCCTTGCATTTTAGCACGGTTAAACCACCGTCTCGCCTGACTTTCATCTCGAGAGCACCCATGACCATAATTGAACAGGAAACCCAAGTGCAACTGACCCTCTGCAGATCCTTGTTCGGCTGACAATTTGATGATATCAAGAGCCTCTTCATTTTTCTTCAACTCCAGAAGAAGTTTTCCCAGTGGCAAATGAGCATCCGCATAGCCGCAATCAGATGCTGTTCTCAAGAGAAGTTCAGCCTTATGGACGTCTTTGACGAAACCGCCAGTTCCGTTTAGAAAATGTTGTCCGATTAGAAAGTAGCTAACAGGATCTCCTTTGATAGCATTATTGCAGAGATTTTCTTGAATTTGATCCATGTTGGATGCTCCTAGAGCTCCACTTCGTGATAACTTATGAAGTCTCTTTAGTGCTTCAGCGTGATCTTGATCGGCTGATAACTGGAGCATCTCGCCAGCTTTATTGGCGTCTCTCGGACCTCCACGACCATCTTCAAGCACCATAGCGTAGTTATACTGTGCTTCAGCTAAGCCTTGTTCAGCCGCTTTCTGAAACCAGCTCCTGGCTGATGCCTCGTCCATTCTGCAACCCTCGCCGTTCAACAAGGCAAGACCGAGATTGTTTTGGCCGGTTAGGGAATTGTGTCGAGCGGCTTTCAAGTACCACTTAAAAGCTTCGGTGCTACATTGTTCGACGCCTCTTCCATCTCTATAACAATGTCCCAAGAAAGCCTCTGCCTCCGCGACACCAACATTGGGCAACATCTTCTCTTGGTATCGGAGGAAAGCTTTTTGACTAGCAGCCTTCCGACACATCTCCATGGCTTTAGGAAAATCTCTCTGCAGCCCAGCCTTTCCATAATTGTAGAATCGTGCCGTATTGTACCATCCATAAGCTATCTCTTCTTTCGTCGCATCTTCGTAAATTTCTAGGGCTTTTCTTTCACCATCCTGAGTAGCAGATTGTTCAAATTGATAAGCCCTTTCAAGTGATGTAGAGAGATTGGAGCACTCGCAATATTTGTCGAAGTCACAGTCTTCGATATCGTCACTCGTCAGGTGGAAGTTATTGGGGTAAGGAAATACGGCGAATCTAATATCTTTTCCTAAAATCGTAATGGATTTCCCTAGCACAGGCTCATCCATTAAAACAGGTACAATTAGAGCACGGCAGTCTCGTTCACGAACGTTGAGCACTTCATCGCGAGGATTTATCTCCAGGCCTTCCATACATGCCGCTAATGATTCTTTATGCATCTTCATTTCAAGGAGAACATCAGAAAGGGTTCGATAATACTCGACGTTGTTTGAATCCAGTTGAATGGCATCTTCGATATCATCGCGGGCTAGATCGAACTTGGATAGGCGGAGTTCGCATAGAGCTCGGTTTGAATAGAGAACAGCTTCTTCTTGATTCAAATGGATGGCTCGAGTGTAGCAGTCAGTCGCCTCTTCCCAGCGCCCTTGTCGGTAATGCTGATTTCCTTCTTGTTTCAGGGATGCCCAATCGTCTTCCTTCACGTTGGCAACGTTGACTTTTTGTATTACGATTGATTTAAGGATTTGCTTATTCAAGTCAGGTTCTCCAATGACTGTGGCAACTTTGGCAAGACTTTCCATGAAGTGCTGGTAGTAATTACAGTCAAAAGACTGATGGGCAACAAAATTCCGTACCAACTTGGCCCTGGCAAAGTGTTTTTTGCACCAATAAAATGGTGATCCAGGTGGGTAGAATAAATTCCAATCGTCGATGATGGCTTTAAGAGACTGACTAAAGTCTGGCTTGTGATTTCTCATCTTCTTTGACGTGATTGGATTAGATAGAACAATTTTGACGAGGTGTGGATGAAGCAGGCTGATGGCTTTTTGGATATTGGAATCCACGTCGTCCTGTTCAATTCTAGCAGCCGCTCCATTTTTTCCCAACGACATCGCCCTACGAGAGAAGAAAGTTTTGCTAATTATCAGATTGGGTAGACTATGTATTATAGCGCTTTAGTTATTAACTTACATTATTTGGCTTGATGTGGTATTGGTGATGTATGTTGAAGTTGTTGTTGAGGTAGACTGGACTTAGAAAATGGTAGATTTCATCAAATAAATCGCCGTTCCTAGACTGATAAATGGCAGATATCCGTTAAGATTATTGAACTTTAATATTATTACTATGGCAATATGAAATAATAAGTTGATAGATAAATTTTTAAGACAATAAATTCAGTTTTTTTCAAAGAACAGGCTATCCTAAAGGCATATATTATTATTATTTTAATATTTAAAAGTATAGTATATCTTGTTGTTTCAGTAAATGAGTAGATTTTAATACTATTATACTGTTATGCATCATATATACTCATCAATTGTTATTATAAACATAGCTATACATGAACAGGGCAACAAAAAATTTAATTTAAAAAGTTACATGGGTATTGCGGGTAGCCTAACTTTGAAACAAATGCTGCTGAATGATGATAGTACAGTACAATATCATACAGTTTGTACTATTTAATTCTAGGTTGAAATCATTTAATCAATACCACATTGTTACCGCTTTAGCTGCTGCTAACGATACGTTGACCGACTCGCTATTGACTTTTTCGACACAAATCACCACAACCGTTATATTTAATTATGTATCCTTAATAAGGAGGATCCTCTAAAATCACTTGCAAATAGGTTGTTAAATGTAAAACTTCACTTTTTAAAAAGCCACGAGATAGCGACTAGATTTGAAAAATAGCATGTAATAAACAACAACATGCAACCTGATGCAACTACTGTCTTACTACTGTCACTTCACGAGCAACGCAGGGAGTAAGGTTCCTAGTAAGGGGTTTTAAAACTTATCTCAAGAGGGCGCCTAAGATGCGCTTTTTCAAATATTCAAATCGTGGTAAAAAAAAATTATTCCCCCCCCCCCCACATTATTTCATGTAATACATACTAGATTTCGGTGGTTAAATTTACAAATTAATTTAATCGGACGGATTTATGGCTTTAAAACCTTATTATTCCAAATTCTTTTAGATATTGCTAATAGCTGCGAAGTAAGCGGGGTTAACAGATGTGCATTTAGTTCTTTCGATCGACGAATGTAAAAATGGAAATAAATTGTATGACGAAACCGGACTCAACTGAAATAGAGGAAATCTTTCCTGCCGCTCATTTGACGACTTGAGACGCGTACCTGTAATAAAGGGTTAATATTCCAATTAGTTGAAAAACGTTTTAGTCGATGTTCAAACGAAAATATGCTTTTAAGAAAAAGTTTTTAATCTTTAAGACTATTTAATCTTCTCATTTACTTTCACATGATACGCGTTGATATTTGAGTAGAGAGAACAGAGAAAGAATATGGAAGGCTAGGATACCAAAGCGTATAATTCAAGTGGAGTTTTGCTTTTGATGTAATAAAAAAGCATGGGTAAGAATGCTTGCATACAATCTTCCTCATAAATTACAGTTTTTACGAGAGAAAATGTTTGAAAGCAATGATGTTAACTTGAGAAAATGCCGTCATAATTTTGATTCGCGCCTCATATATGCTGGAATGAAACGTACATTTTTATTTAGTTCGTATACTGCTTAAATTGGAGTCGATCAGTCGATTGAAGTTTGTCAATGGCATCACCGCTGGCCACCGCCACTAAACAGGGTCGTTAACAGGCTTAACAGCAGTGCAAATTTTCTCGAACATCTGCAGTTTGGTCGACCGCGATTCATGATAGATTAATACTTATTGAGAAAATTGTTTCCAAGTTTTTTATCAGAATCTCGGTTTTCGAATTTCTCACAACATTAAGGAACAACTTTTTTAAAATTTTATTTTTATAAATATAGGAAAATCTTTATGAGTTCTTTCGATTCTGGCGGTAGCTTCTCGTTCATCTGAAAAATTGCGAATGGATAACGCTTGAAGATGATATTAGTGAGAAAACATTCGTTTATTCATGACAATAAGAAGTACGGTACCAAAGAGCAAAAACAAAATTTGGCAAAACTTAAGCAAAAACGAAAAATCTTGAAGAGATCGTCCACATCAACTGTTTGAGTTGCCGGACGGCAAAGCTCCATCAGAGTCTCGACACGATATTTATCCGCTACTGTAAAGAATTCTATATCCATTGACGAATGCTCAAAGACCCCAGTATAAAGGAATTTCAGGAAGTGTCGGAATACATCGGGGTCGACATCTTCGATTCGGACTTGTCCAGATTCCGCTTCTTTAATTCCACTGGCGAACATGGAAGCAAAGACGGGACTGCGGGCCGAGAGGAGAGACCGGTGCGCATCAAAAGCTTCTTCTTCGACGAGGAACTCGACGTCCGTCATCTTCCCATTGACAGAAGCAGCCCAGAGCTGTTCTTTACAAGTCGAGTCCATCATTTTGTTGATGAAGGTGGAAATCGTATTACGTAATTTGACGTGAAAAGTTAAATAGAAAGGTAAAGATAATAAGGGCTTTTTCAAGTTAAATTGTGCCATTATAAACATTTGAAGCAAGGACTTGTCGTGTGTCGACTTCCCTGTCATTCGAAAAACGAATTTTGATACAATTTTCTCGTCTTGGCTGAAAGAGCAAGTCACTTTTTCCGTGTTACAGCTGATACTTTCTTGGCCGTAACTCAGAAATCTGAGCGGCATGGTTTAGGTGTTCCATAACTGTTACTTGATATTCAACAGCCAACTCTCGCGCCTGTTCACTGCCACTAACCGGCTGTTCAAACTCTCCGGTGTAAATAAACTTTATAAACTGCTTCAGTTCATCCAATGTGTTGCAATCCAGCACATACTTCGTTTTTATGTTTTTCTGGTTTGGTTTGGTGGTTTGTTTGACTTTTTCTTTGCTAAAGAGAGCTGCAAAAACAGGACTTCGAGCAGCCAAAATCCACTTGTGAACTCGAAAACTCTTACCATCTCTGGCGACGAGCTCAAAGTCCGTCGAATCTTGGTTCGAGGACCACAACTGTTGGCTAAGGAGGCTGTCGATCGGAGAAATTCGATAGTTTTCCACGATGCCAGTGAGATGAACCTTCAAAATGAAGCTGCAAGCACCACCAACAAGCTTTGACAATGAAGCTGTGAAGAGTTGAATAGCCCTATTTTCATCTTCTTCCCTGCCAACTTTCAATTCCATATTATTCATTTTGGGGTCTTTGACAGACGAAAAGGTGACACCTGTAGCCTTGAGTCCAATCTTGTTTAGGTTTGTGGTAAGAAAAAGAAGAGTAGGTGAAGTATAGGGTGCTGGGTTCTTGAATCCTATTCTGAATGAATCATTTCCTTTGTACTTGATCTTCTTTGAAAGGAAAGCTGCATCTTTCTTGATCCCTGCCAGTTTCCAATTGTACCGCAGTACAACACCAGGAGGTCTTTCGACCTTAATCATCTGCTTAAATAAATTAATAAAATGTTATTACTACACATTAAGTAATAAATGTCCACTGCTGTATTACTTTTTTAAGAAAGGATATAATCAGGTACTTACGATGATTTTTTTACGCCGGACGTCGTCAAACGTGTTGTACAACGATCGAGCTCCTCGGTCTGCGATGATGACTATGTATATGGTTTTAAATTTTAACAATTAAAGAGAGAACTGTACGTGATTTAAATTAAAATATATTTATATTTACCACGTTACAAACAAATGCTTAGCACTAATAACACGATATGAAGAGAGCGGGAGGTTAGTAGGGTAGGCGTACTGTTGTGACACACTACAGTGAACTTAGGTTTATTTTGCAGCTACTCAAACTTATTATTACTTATTACGAGGTGTATTGATGAACTACTATTCTGAATGGTGACTGAACATCATGAATGCTAGTGGCGTATGAGGGCTCTTTCAAATCGTGATGATGATGACGACTGGGCGAGCTTTTCTATTTTTAATAGCTTACTGAGAAAAGGAGCTTAGCTTTCAAAGAATTGTAAAGACTCGTCGACAATTTTTTTTTGTTTTCATTATCAAACGTTTCGTATTAGAAACGTAGCAGCTAGCCGAGCTAGGCCATGAGGAATTCTGTTACCGTAATGACTAAGGGTTTCACTTCCGATTGAAAGACGGATTGGATTTTGTCATGGTTTGCATTTGAGAGGGAAATAATATGAACATACATATAGGCCTATGTAGTCCCATGGTATGATGCAAGGATCTATCGTCTATTTTTCTTTTCTTTTTTTAAGAGATAATGACATTTTAGTATTATAATTATTATCATATTGATAACTACTCTCGCATAATCAGCTGCGGTCATATTATAATTAGCGGACATGGCAAACCGGACGGAGTAAGTTACTACTTACTGAGAAAGGAAATCACGCCAAAAGTAATTTTTCAAGAAGTTAAATCAATTAAGTTTACTTTCGTTACCATCATGTCATCATCAAATGATTTAGTCAGTTAATTTAGATAACTAAAAATATACTATTAGTTAGGCTGTTTACGTTTCACATTTGAATCAGTTGTTTCAAAAATTGAAAGAAAATGAGACCGACCCGAATAACAAAAAGCATTAATGATTCTTTCTGAGATTTTGATTTCCATTCTGCTCACAAATATTAAAAACATTAAATACAGCGCTCTTTGATTTTAGAAAAAAAGAAAAGTCTTAATAATGTCTTCCGTGTCCACCGTTTGAGTGGCTGGACGGCACAACTCCATCAGGGTTTCGACTCGATATTTGTCCGCAATTATGAATAGCTCTTTATCCATCGATGAGTACTCGAACGATCCAGTGTAAAGAAATTTAAGAAAAGATTGGAATGTAGTGGGATCGACATCTTCGATGCGCACTTCACCCGTCTCGGTCTCTTTCATTCCACTAGCAAACATGGCAGCAAAAACGGGGCTGCGGGCGGAGAGAAGGGAACGATGTGCACCGAAAGTCTTTCCTCCGACCAGAAATTTGATATCTGTCATCGTCCTGTTGATGACGGCGGCCCAGATCTGTTCGCTCCAAGTCGAGTCTACTGGTTTGTAGATGTAGTTTGGGACAGAGCTGCGCAATTTGACGTGGAAAGTGATGAGGAGAGGTAGACATAACAAAGGTGAGATTGTTAAATCCGTTCCTCGGATTATAAACAACTGAAGTAAGTTTTTATTGTGCGTCGGCTTTTCTTCCATAGGAAACTGTTGAGCAGCGCTGCTGTCATCCTGGCTGATGAAACAACTGACTTCTTCGATGTTACATCCGATCTTTTCATGACCATAACTGAGAAATTTCAAGGTAAACTTTTGTTGGCATGCAGAATTGGCGCTTTCCCATAGCTTAAACTCGGTTTGAAATAGTTTCTTCTCTCCGTACTGGAATGCTTCTGATGCCGCGATGTTAAACACATCTCCCTGATCTTTTTTATCCCAGCTATCCACTTCCCATGTAAGTTTGAAGATATTGGAGATACAGTACCCACCGGACGTATAAGTACACCTCTCATTTCCCCATAAGAGCACGGGTTAAACTGTCGCCAGTTTTCTCGCAAAAAGTAGCTCAGTTTTCGCGATGGAATTTTTTCTGATTTTTCCCCTACTCATAACATGTTTATCTAGCACTCTGATTTATTTCAGATTTTTATCGTCATTCTCCACCGAGTTATTGATTAGGTCACCTATAAGTACACCTCAATATTTCCCCCATTTAAGCTCATGTAAACAGTCCTGCGTTCCAACAATCATATCTTTTAAACGAAAGCATGCTTGATCATCGGGCTAATCACAGTCTATTAAGATTGGTCTATTCTTCAAATTGAAACTTGAAAAATTTAAAAATTAGGACTAGATAAAAAGTTTTGGAATTTTAAAGTTCATCAACAATTTTCCCCTATCTCCGCTGTAGGACGAAAATGACCTTGGATTCTAGTCCTTAAGGGGGTATAGGGGAAATATTTTTGATGAACTTTAAAAATTTAAAACTTTTTAGTCAAGTCTTAATTGATTAAATTTTGTGTTTCAACTTAAAGAATAGTTCAATTTTAACAAATTTTCACTAGTTGGATGATCAAGCGTGCCTCCGTTCAAAAGTTATGATTGTTGGAACGCAGGACTGTTTACATGAGCTTAAATGGGGGAAATATTGAGGTGTACTTATAGGTGACCTAATCAATAACTCGGTGGAGAATGACGATAAAAATCTGAAATAAATCAGAGTGTTAGATAAACATGTTATGAGTAGGGGAAAAATCAGAAAAAATTCCATCGCAAAAACTGAGCTACTTTTTGCGAGAAAACTGGCGACAGTTTAACCCGTGCTCTTATGGAGAAATGAGAGGTGTACTTATAGCCCGGTGGGTACTGTATGTTCACCATTCTCGATGATTTCCAAGTCTGCTGAATCTGGCCTGTAAAAATAACTTATCATTAAAGGATATAGTTGGATAATACGAAGAATTCGTCTACTGTATATACTTGCTCATTTCCATGTCGCATAACCGATCATTTCCAGGTAAAAAATGGAGAGATAACATTGCCATCTTGTCCATAGAAATATTTGGTGATGCTGCTTGATTGAGATTTTCCATTACTTTTACTTGATATTCGACAGCTAATCGGGTTAAGTCACCACTGACCGGCTCCTCGAATTCACCTGTGTACACGAACTTGACAAACTGTTGGATTTCTTCCATAGTGCAATTCATGGCATGATTTGGTCTGCTCTCTTCATCACTAAATAAGGTTGCGAATAAAGAGCTTCGAGCTGCCAACATCCACTTGTGAACTGGGAAGCTGTTTCCATCTTTAGCGATCAACTCAAAATCCGTTCCAACTTGGTTAGATGACCACAATTGTTGGCTAAGAAGGCGGTCGATTGGACATACTCGATAGTTCTACACGATGCCAATGAGATGCACCGTAAAAATGAAGCTGCAAGCACTACCAACAAGCTGCAATGAAGATGTGAAGAGTTGGATGGTTCCATCTTCATCTGCTTTCCTACCGATTTTCAATTCCATTTGCTTTATCCTGGTGTGGTTTGAAGATGAAAAGCTTACACATGAAGCCTTGAGCCCAATCTTGTTTAGATTAGTAGTGACAAAAACAAGTGAAGGTTTAGAAACAGGTGAATTCTTCAATCCAATACGGAACGATTCATTTTCTTTGTAATGAATCTTCTTTGAGAGAACGGCTGCATCTCTCTTGATATCTGTCAACTTCCAAGTGTATCGAACTACAATACCAGAAGGTCTTTCCAGTTTCATCATCTGCTGGTATACAAATATAAGTATAAGTTAATTATTTTCGACACATGCCCATTAGGTACTTCCTTTTATATTATTGCAAAAAGAGAGGCATCACTTAAATTGAATTTTCAAGCCGATTTTGGAATCACGTGTCGCAGAAGGTTCCTGACATATTGGATTGGAAGAACCTTATAATGAATTTTCTATATTGCACGTTACGCCTAGTAATAGAACAATAATGATAACACGCGCGAAGCAGAAAAGATCGAGAGGAGACTTTTGACACACGTAATGATAGGTCGGTGGAGAAATAACGACTGACCTGGTCTGCATGTCAAGCAAACACTAAACAGTAACTACAGTAGTGCGAACAGCAAGGAAGGCTAGCCCCTCTCTCCCCAAAGGCATGGCAATTAACAGTTCCAAAAAGTGGTGGCAGTTTCTCTTGTTTTTTTCAAAAAAGGTAAGCCTTTATTCACCTTAGAACGACTATCAAACGAATAATAGGATACGAAAATGTATGATCGTTTACCAAGAAAAGGGGCTTCTACTTGTTTTAAAAAGTTCGATATTTATCCGCAACTGTAAAGAGTTCATACATGAATTTCAGGAAGTGTAGGAATAATATAACAGGGTCGACATCTTCGATTCGAACTTGTCCAGCTTCAGCTTCTTTCATTCCACTAGCGAACATAGCTGCGAAAACTGGGCTACACTTTTCATGAAAAAGTTTCATAACCATATGGTATGGAGGTACTGTGTTGAATCATTCAACATCATTCATTCTAGTCAGTAAAAATTCAACTTGAATCAGTAAAAGTCTACTGACCAGAATGAATGAGCTGAATATGCCGGTTCATATATGCAGTAATTGTTATCTCAGAAAAGGAGCCTTTCATTATTCCGGAAAATTGTGAAGGTTAATCGATGATTGTTTCTTAAGACATTATTAGTTAACGTCACTAGACGAGTCGAAAAGTATACATATCATGAGATATATTTTGGTCAAGTACTTTTGAGGCCATCATATTAGTTGGAGCGCACTGTACTACCTAGTCTATCTAAGCTTGTGCTTCTCATGCATCTTTAATAGATTAGGACCATTTAAACATAAAAACTATGAAAAGAATTTTTTTAAACCATGAAAATAAGATGGTTGTTGGTTTATCAGTACGATTCTTTCACGAGGTTTCGGGTTCCTGTGTCAGCATCCCATTATTGATTGCGCTTTGTTTATAGCCATTACGTGAGATCCGAGTAGAATGTTGGCTCCATCATAAGAATATCCTACCTATAATGTTTTCCCTTACTCCCTTAATAGTAGGCCAACTAACATTCACACGCAGTAAAACCCATGTATTGAATATAAAAATGCAAAAAGATTTATTGGTCAACCATTTTTTTAGAATACTAGAAGATAATCTACGCGCATAGCGTTTGTTCAAAAGACTAACGTCTTTTAAATGCTTATGTTTTCAAAATAGCTTCATTTTGTATTATTCCTCTATTTATCAGACTGTAAAACCATGTTATTAAGAAAACACAGATTAATTTTTGAGTTTATTTCTAAATCCGACCGTTATAAAAAAAAAGTTTGGATTGAAATCGAAATGCATTTCAACATGAAAGAAAAGTCTCGATAATGTTTCCCGTCATGTTCATTTGAATCGCTTGAATAGCAGGTCGGCACAGCTCCATAAGGGTCTCTACTTGATACTTGTCAGCAGCTTTAAAGAGCGCAATGTCCATGGCCGATGGCTCGAACAACCCAGTATAGAGAAAATTTAGAAAGTGTTTGAATGTGCTGGGTTCAACATCTTCTATGCGGACCTGTCCTGTTTCGGCCTCTCTCATTCCACTTGCGAACATAGCGGCAAAAACTGGGCTACGAGCGGAAATGAGAGAGCGGTGCGCACCGAAAGTCTCTTCTCCGACGAGGAACTCGACGTCCGTCATCTTCCTGTTGATGGCAGCCGCCAAGAGTTGATGATTCCAAGCTAAGTCAGCAAGTTTGTGGACGAAGTGTGGTACATTGTTGCGCAATTTGATGACAAAGGTGATTGAGAAAGGCGGAGATAATGAGGTGGGTAATTCCGTTTCTAGAATTGTGAATACTTGAAGTAATTTGCTGTCGAGCGTTTGCTTCCCTGTCATTCTGATCCATTTTTGGCCGAGAGAGCAAGTTACGTCCTCTATAATGAAGCCCATCATAGTGTGGCCATAGCTAAGAAATTTCAGTGTGAAATATCTGTGCAAGCCAACAGTCCAATACTCTAATTTGGCTCGAAACAGTTTTTTCCCTTGGTACTCGAACGCTTCTGATTTCTCTATTTTCCATGCTGAATTTGAATTTGTCCAACGATCCATTTTCCAGGAACATTTGAGGATCGAGGCACCCCCTTCGTTATTGATTTCACAGCAGTCGGAACTGGGTCTGTCAAGAAAGTTTAATTGGATTTAGTTGAGCAGTATAATATAAAATTTAATTTTCAAGTTATAAGTGTTACGTGGTGATTTCCAATTTACACTGCTCTGTGTGACTTCCAGGTCCTAAGTGCAAAGCTAATGTTGACATCATGTCCACAGATATGTCCTGCGAAGCAGCTAGAAGAAGTTTTTCCAGGTTCTCGACTTTATACATGGCAGCCAACTGCATCAGTCTGTTAGATGATGGCACTTCAAACTCCCCCATGTATAAGAATTTGATGAACTGCTCAACTTCGTCTGACGTAGAATCAGTACAATAAATTGATCCCGCCGATTTTTTGTCATCACTAAACATGGCTTCAAAAACATTACTGCGAGCTGCCAGAATCCACCTGTGGACCGGGAAACTTTTCCCATCTTTGGCGATCAAATTAAAATCTGTCCCATCTTGGTTTGTCACGGATGACCATAACTGATGACTCGTGAGATCATCCATTTGAAAAACTTTGTAGTTTTCGACGATTCCCTTGAGATAAATTGTAAAAGTGAAACTGCAAGGAATAGGGTTAATGGTGTTGAAAGTAGCTCTCTCCACTAAGGCTGTAAACAATTGAATTCCTCCATTTTCTTCTTCTTTCACATTGTTGGTATTAAGAACCATCGATATCTCTCTTGAGTCGCTCCCAGATGAAAAAAATACGCCTTTTGCCGTGAGTCCAATTTTGTTTAAATTTGTAGTGACGAAAAAAAGCGTAGGCTTTTTATATGGGGACATATTCTTGAATCCAACACGAAATGAATCGTTTTTCTGGTACTTGATCTTGTTTGAGAGAAACACGACATCTCTCCTGAAGTTGGCCAATATCCAATTGTAATGGAGAATTATGCAAGGCGATTTTTCCACTGTCATCATCCTACTCAAAAAAATAAATAAGAAAGAAAATAAATAAATTTAATTTTTTTAGAAACAACTTTTAAGATTTACAGGTACACCTACATTTATTTTAGTATCCGTCAATTCGGGAATCACTTTTTAAAATACGTGTACCAAGCTGCTCTGCTAGAAGTAGACTGAACTATATTCCTGCCTGGATTTTCCCTTTACTAATGAAACAAGATTTACGTTTTTACGCCAGTAGAACGAAGGAGATAGGGAAGACAAAGATAGTTACCAAGAAATTGAGTCGATCGCCCTATACCCGACTATACCTGCCTACTCCCTCCTGTATTCCAAGAAATCGGGTACATCACCATGAGCAGAACTTTGGGAAAAGCGTTAATGGAATAATGGGAATCTGTCTTAATTGATGAACATTAAAACAATTTTTCTCAAAATATCATTTAAATATAATAAAGATAAAAAAATGATCATTCTCATGAAATGTATGACGAATTATTCCGATGCTTTACCATAGTAGAAAGCGACTAGAATACTAACCACAGTAATTGCTAATTGGCAAGCGCTAGATTGCCTGCCTACAAGGTATATTTTATTTTTTACGTGTAAAACATTGGATTGTTTCAGTGTATGATTAATTTTGAGGGAAAGAACATTTGCTTATTCATAAAATTATCGGGAATAAGTGGCTTCTGAAAAATTGATCCATCTAATACAGTAATGACTTAAGGAAGGCAATAAGCTGAGCTTGAAGAGTAGTGATCCAGCTGCTATTCTATATTGAGCATTTTTTTTGTACATAGTGATTTTTACTACATTGTCTGTGCGTCTACATCGAAACGAAAGGGCTGTGTGTTTGTTCGTTTTTGCAGAATAGACTTTCTCTTATTTCATCCTAATCAAGAATACCACACAAGTCTCATGGTATGATGCATGGATGCATCGACTTTCTTTCTTTCTTTTTCTTTTTTTTAACGACCATGACGTTTTGGTATCATATATAATTATTATTATATTTATAATTACTCTAGCGCAATAAGTTTTAGTAATATTGAAAACTATTGATATTAAAACTAGTTCAATTCTTTAAGATAACAGTAAATTCTTAAGAGACTCATGTGTTTTAAATATTCATGCATTAAAGGCATATTTTTTAGATTCACCTTCAATATTTGCGTGCTCGGAAGTCTATAAATCCAAATGAAAAACACAAAATTTACATAAAGTGGTATCAACGGTAATATTACGAGGCAAACCAAATACGATACAATATCTATTAGTTGCATGGCGAACTATTTGCGTTAAGAATAAAGGTAATCACGCCAAAAGAAACGTTAAAACCTGAATTAATTACTTGCGTTGGCATCATGCAATCATCAAATGATTTAGTCAGTTAATTAAAATAAAAAAAATGACTATTAGTGAGGCTGGTTTACGTTTCAGTTGTTTCAAAATATTGAAAGAAAATGATACCGAATAAGAAAAACATTATTAATTTTTCTGATTTTTATATTTCAATTCTCCGTCACAAATACTAAAAACATTAAAGACAGCACTTTTTGATTTCAGGAAAAAAGAGAAGTCTTGATAATGTCTTCCGTGTCAACCGTTTGAGTGGCTGGGCGGCACAACTCCATTAGGGTCTCGACTCGATATTTGTCCGCAACTATGAATAGCTCTTTATCCATCGACGAGTACTGGAACGATCCAGCAGTGTAGAGAAATTTGAGGAAGATTCCGAATATACTTGAATCGACATCTTTGATGAGGACCTTGCCAGTCTCAGCCTCTTTCATTCCATTTGAAAACATGGCAGCAAAAACGGGAGAAGGGAACAATGTGCACCGAAAGTCATTCCTCCGACTATAGGAATTCGACATCTGTCATCGTCCTGTGCGCTGCTACCATCCTGGCTGATGAAACAACTGACTTCTTTGATGTTACATCCGATCTTTTTACGACCATAACTGAGAAATTTCAAGGTAAACTTTTTTTGGAATGCATAATTGGCCATAATTACCATCAAGCAGTATCATGAGAAATTCTGGAAGTGACTTAAGTCATCATTTTCGATTTCATCACTTCGCTTTATGTTTCCTTATAGTCGTTATAGTTTCATGTTCTTGAATCGTCATTCTACTACATTTCTTCGATAAAGTTGGAAGTCATATATTACGTGGTTTGGCGTGAAAAAATATAAAAAGAGAGGCCAAGAAAATAGGCATTACTTTAACTTTAGAGTCAGGATTACTAACTGGATTACGAACATTTGCTAGCCAAGACGGACAAAGGTTTCGCCTACCAAAACATTCGTCCGAGATCGGTGAACTATAAAATGTTTCACACACTAACAAAAAGCTTATTTTAGCCTCATATTTAAGACCCAATTCTAATGAACGTAGATGGCGACTATGGTGGTGGTTCCGAAGATTTGTTTACCAAATTATCCCAGTCATGATGCCACCGTAATTATTCGTAAGAATAGATTGGACGACTATATGCATTCAGGAAAGAATTGCTCGTATTTGATAAGGTAAAGTATTCCCAATCTATCTGATGCTAAATTCCGGCACCAAGATATGGCTTACAACGTAACGTTCCGACATATATTGAACAGTCATGACTCATGCGCATGAACAAAAAAAAATTAATGTTGCGGATTTAAATGAATTTATCCGTATTTGTTTCGAATTCGCTCGGGCGGATTTATTTAATCAATTTTCATCTTAATCAATTTCCAGGTAGGCTAAATTAGAAATTAGATGCAGGAATCGGTGAAAATTTATTGTATAAATTTAAAAACCAAACTGAAAAAAACAAAAGAAAAAACAAAAACTTTTTTCAACGAGCGTAACTTACACTTTAGCAATTAAAAAGGAAAGTCTCAAAGATATTATCCACATCAATATCTCGAGTTGCCGGACGGCAAAGCTCCATCAGCGTTTCTACTCGGTACATGTCCGCAACAGCGAAGAGCTCTTTATCCATAGACGAAGGCTCGAACATACCAGTATACAGAAATTTGAGAAAGTACTGGAATATGTTGGGGTCAATATCTTCGATGTGAACCTGTCCGGTTTCTGACTCTTTCATTCCACTTGCAAACATGGCTGCGAAAACGGGACTGCGGGCGGAGAGGAGGGAACGGTGGGCACCAAAAGTCACTTCTCCGATGAGGAACTCGACGTCCGTCATATTTTTCTTAACAGCGGAAGCCCAGAGCTGTTCGCTCCAAGTCGAGTCGATTATTTTTCTTATGAAGCAGGGAGCCGTGCTACACAATATGACTTCAAACGTTACAAAGAAAGGTAAAGTCAACCCCATACTGTTTAAATTAGCTGTCTGGATTATGAACAGTTGAAGTGAGGCCTTGTCGTGCGTTGGCTTCTCGATCATTTTAAACGACAGCTTAGTTCCGCTGTTATAATCTTGTCTAACAGAGCAGGTGACTTCTTCGACGCTGCAGCTGATCTTTTCGTGACCAAAACTAAGAAGCCTTAGAGCGAATTGTTTTTTAATTGGGTTGAGATTGAGATTTGTCCACGTCCTAAATTGAGCTCGAAATAGCTTTTTCTCTCCGTACTCGAACGGGCCTGATTCTGCAATGTTCACTTTTAAAACACCATCATTCTCCTTTGCCCAACTTTCCACTTTCCATTCAACTTTCATGATATTAGAGATGTTTTCACCTCGATCAATAATGTCCAAGTCGTGTGAATCTGGGCTGAAAAAATAAAAAAAATAAAATTAATTAAGAGTTAACTGTATTGTGTACAGTATATATAGCTATTTCGATCTGGATATACTTGCTGATTTTCGCCTTGATGCATAGTGGATCAATTCCAGGTAAAAAGGGGAACGTCAGTGTTGCCATCGTGTCCGCAGAGATGTCTTGTGATGCGGCTTGGTTAAGGATTTCCAGAGTCTTAACTTGATACTTGACAGCCAATCGCATCAATTCAACACTAAGTGGCTCTTCAAATTCTCCGGTGTAGATGAACTTGATGAACTGCTGGATATCATCCACAGTGCAATCCGTGACAAGATCTTGTTCTACTTCTTTACTGTTACTAAATAAGGCTTCAAAAACAGGACTCCTAGCTGCCAACATCCACTTGTGACATAAAAAGCTCTTTCCATTTTTTGAAATCAGGACGAAATCTTCCTCGATTTTGTCCGATAGCCACACTTGTTTGCTCAAGAGACTGTCCATTTGGAAGACTTTGTATTCCTTCACAATACCAACAATCTTAACGATGAAAAGAAAACTGCAATTAGAATTAAGTCCAATTGGCTCCAAGGTAGCTGTAAACATTTGGATAGCTCCGTTTTCATCTTCTTTCCTCGTCGATTCATGCAACTCCATTGGTTTAATTTTGGTGTCCTTCGAGGATGAAAAACTTACACTTGTAGCCTGGAGTCCAATTTTGTTCAAATTCGTAGTGACAAAAAGAAGTGTAGGTGAAATAACAGGCGAGTTCTTCAATCCTATACGGAACGAATCATTTTCATTGTACTTGATCTTCTTTGAAAGATGAACTGTATCTCTGTTTATATCCACCAGCTTCCAATTGTACCGGAGTACAATACCAGTAGGTTTTTTCAATTTAATCATCTGTTAACCAAATTTGAAAATGATTATCACAAACTATGATTATTTTAAAGATCCACTTACTGTGTTGTCGCCGTATGGATGCAGTGCCGTATGGATGCAGTGCCGTATGGATGCAGTCTACTGCGTCGATTTAGTGATCACTTTAAATTTGTGTCGTATCGCGAGCGAGATCGCGAGCTCCTGTACTGAATGCTATTGACTGATCAAAATAATTGTAGATCTCTTTCAGCGACGACTTTCCAACGAATAAAAATGGGACGAAAGCCAGCCCATTAGGCAGTTGTTTACCGAGAAAATGCACCTCCCCTTATTTAAAAATGTGAAGGATAAACGAGGTCCGTTTCTTCGATCAAAACACCATTAGCATGTATGGTTAATCCCAAAAATTAATGGCTTCCATGAAAAATTCATAAGCGATTGATGGTGTGCTAGTTTCACTTAGATACTTGTTGAATGTGTCGATGAAGGACTCGATTCATCCTACTAAACGTCGAAGGTTATTGAGATCCAATACCTTCAACAGTTCTCGGAAGCGGATTCAGAGCCAACGTTGTTGCTTGGTCTCTAGGGAGTTTCTACCAATAGACAGCACATATACGTGGGTCATTGCTTCACTTCAGTTCAGTCTCTCCAAGTACTGTAGGTTTGCTAACTGTGTAATCTTCACGTCATTTTAAACAACGCAGAAGAATTTTATTAACCACTCTCCTGCTCTTATTGTGAAAAGTTGCATAAGTCAGCATCATACTACTGAAATATCGGTAGTATCCTATTGCTGAACCACGACGATAACCGAGGGGCAACCGACTCTTTTTTTACTCGTTTTCTTGGGCGTAGAAAAGAAGATAAAACGAAGAAAATGCTTAGAAAAGCAAGAAAAGGTAGTAAAAGTCGGTAAATTCCTTGCTTTTTCTAGAAAAATTTCGGCAAATTTCTCATTTTTCTTGAAATTTCCCAACTTCTCTTGCTTTTCGTCGCGTTTTCTTGGTTTTCTGCACCCAAAAAAATCAGTAAAAAAAAGAGTCGGTTGCCCCTCGACGATAACACTGTAAGTACCTCACAAAAAGTCCAAAAGAATTATCAGAAAAAAAAAATTTATAATTTTTTTTTGTAACCAGATGATGACTAATAAGGCGGAAATATCTTCTCGCCGGCAACTTAACTACACATGGAGAATGACAGGTATCAACAACGAAGAGCCCCAGTTATTTTCCAAGAAATTTACGCACAAGAAAATCGAACTACTTCAAGTCGGAGTGAAGATGCTAGGGAATAATTTCTCTTCCAATCGTCCCGCCATTCTTTTCCTTCTGACTACTAACTTACAACAAGTGGGACTCAAAGTACTGTCAGTTTCCTATTTCAAATACTCTGAATTGCGCTCTCCGACGTGTAAATTTCAAGAGATTGAGATGAATCAAAAGAATCTTACAAACGGAGAAAATAATTACGAGGACGGAAATGATGGATCTACAGGCATCCAACTGTTTACAGCCCGCCCGTTGAATCTCTTTGAAAATGACGACACACATTTCACTTTCATATTTACGGTTAATTTCACCGGGATCGTGGATAATTTTCGCGTTCACTAAATTGACGACCGTTTGAGTCACCAGCTTCGTAGCTCCATAAAAAACCTGAAAAATTGTTCGAGTTTCAAGTTGATCACTACTGATGGCCTAATCTTCCGTGTCCACAAGTGGATGCTAGTTGCTCGGAGCCCTGTCTTTGCAGCCTTGTTCAGCAGTAACGAAGAAATCGGATCTATTCATCTCGCCGTGGATTGCACAGTGAACGAATTGACTCAATTCATCCACTTCATCTACACGGGAAAATTGATCGGATCAGTTAGTCACGAATTGATCCAATTGGCTGCGAAGTATGAAATCAAGACACTACAAGACGTTTGTGAAGCTGCTCTTCAAGATGCTTACTCTTACACCATGGACAAGATGGCTATCATTGCTTGGCATTTGGATTCTGGATCTAAAATGATCTGCAATGAGAAAAACGAGTAAGGATATAACGTCAAAATTTTTTTTTTAAATTGCGTTTACATGGTTTGAGGCAACCAATTTATTCATTTACAGGCCGGATGTAGAATTAACAGAAAAGAAGGGCAAAAGAGTACATGTATCTATCTTTACGTGTACTTGGATTGTGCAGAATATCGGTGCGGAGGAAAATCAAGGACCTATCAAGAGGATCGTCTCATTTGAGCACGGATGGAAGAAAATGTTTCGAGCCTGGCTAGAGATGACCAAGAGTCCCAATCATCCTGACCAATACACGTTCACTGCTTTGAAATTTCTTAGCTATGGCCATGAAAGCATGTGCTACAAAATCTACCAAGTGAACTGCTTCGTCGATGCCCAAGACCAGAACTGCTCCATTCAACAACAGATACTAATGAAAAGGACGGTACCAAACGACAACAAAACATCACTACAAGTGTTTACAAGCCCATTTACGGCTGAATTAACTACTCCAATATCTTGTCCTTTTGTCATCACTTTCCACGCCAAACTTGAAAGTACGGTCGGCCACTTCGTCAACATTCCCGTCGATGTGACTTGGAGCGACCAGATTTGGTCAGCCGCAGTCAACAGGAAGCTGACGGACGTCGAGTTCCTCGTCGGAGAAGAGTCTTTTGGTGCTCACCGCTCGCTCATCTCCGCCCGCAGCCCCGTTTTTGCTGCCATGTTCGAAAGTGGAATGAAAGAGGCTGAAACTGGCCAAGTCCGCATCGAAGATGTTGATCCCACTACATTCCAGCACTTCCTCAAATTTCTTTACACCGGGACGTTGGAGCCTTCAGCCATGAATGAAGAGGTCTTCGCAGTTGCGGACAAGTATCAAGTTGCTACCCTGATGGAGCTGTGCCGTCCGGCTACTCAACCGGCCGACACGGAGGATGGCATCTTGAAGGCTTTCCTCTCTCTTTGAAATATTTCTCATTGTCATTGATCAATTTTGAGTAATTTGTGCTGCTAAAAAAACAAATTTAGAACACAATTTATTTGAATCACTTTATTTTGCTGATGTGTCATTAACGTCTAAATATTAGTTTGCTTTAAATTTCACGCTTGCTGTTGGGGAGGATTCTTAGAGGGATATTACAACTCATTTTGGCTAAAAATTTAAAGTGAGTCAACCAATTTTAACAGGACACATCAGCACGTATTCCTTAATACTATTGTAAGAAGAGATGCTTACGTCATCATCCTCTATTACACCAATCCCCTTTATGTTTTCTTTTTATAGCTTCGTGCATTTGAATCGTTGACATACTCCAAGAATAACGGGTGGCTAGAAATCATTCAATAAATCATTTTGTCGATAAAGTTGAATTCAAATTACCCAGTTTTTTATTACTGGATTATAAGCATTTTTTTTAGCGCGGACAGACAGGGGTTTTGCTAGCCAAAAAATTCATCCGAGACCGGTGAACTCAAAATACAACATATTATCAAAGAGCTTATTTTTGCCTCATATTTTAAAACACGCAATACTAATGAATACCGAAGGCGATTATATGATAACAGGTGTTCTGCTTTCATAGGTGACGCCGCATCTGATTCGATTAGTGTTCCCAGTTTTGATTATTGGAGTAATATTTCTTCTTATATTATTGTAAGAAGAGAGCAATCGTCGCGAAATTTAACCATGACTTTTTAAGCTCTCCCTCGTATACCGTATAGATGAACTTGTCAAACTGTTTCAATTCATCTTTTGTGTTACAATCCATAACATGTTTTGATTCGAATTCTCCGTTACTAGAAAGAGCTGCAAAACCATGGCTCCGGGCTGCCTTCTTCTTATTGTGAACTGGAAATCTCTTTCCATTTCGGGCGATGAGCTGAAAGTTTTACGACCCATTTTGGTTCGATGACCAGAGCTGTCAGCTAAGGTGGCACGATTGAAGATACTTGATTGTTGTCAACGAATCTAGTAAAAAAAAAAAATTATTAACTACCAATTAAATTCAATGAAAACAGCTATGAAAGATGTTCGTCTGTATTATGATCTGAATTTTCAAAGCTTGAAGCACACGAACACAAAAATTACACGTCAACAAAAAAGGAAAGTCTTGAGAACATTATCATCCAGCACATCATCCGATTCTGTAGCAGTGCGGCACAGCTCCATCAGGGTTTCGACTCGGTACTTGTCCGCAACTGTGAATAGCTCTTTATCCATGGACGATACCTCAAACATCCCAGTGTAGAGGAATTTGAGGAAGCGCTGGAATACAGTAGAATCCACGTCTTCGATGCGAACTTGTCCGGTTTCTGCCTCTTTCATTCCACTTGAAAACATGGCAGCAAAAACGGGGCTACGGGCGGAGAGGAGGGAGCGGTGCGCACCAAAAGCCGCTTCTCCGACGAGGAACTCGACGTCCGTCATCTTCCTGTCGACGGCGGCAGCCAAGAGCTGTTCGCTCCAAGTTGAGTCGATCATTTTGTTGACGAAGTTGTCGACCTTGCTGCACAATTGGACGTGGAAAGTGACAGTGAAAGGTAAAGATAACGTTGGAGGTAAATCGGTTTCTCGGATGGTAAAGAGCTGAAGTATATTAGCATCCTGCGTTGGTTCCTCGACCATTATGAGCTGCTCGGCTGCGCTGTTATCATCTTGGTGGATCGAGCAAACCACTTCTTTAGTGCTGCAACCGATATGTTCATGCCCATAGCTGAGGAATCTCAGCGTGAATTGGGATTTCTTTTGCTTTTTGAGATTTTTCCAGTTCTTGAGCTCAGCTCGGAAAAGCTTCTTCTCTCTAAATTGAAACGCTTCTGATACTGCAATTTTCATTTCGTCCCTGATGTCTCCCTGATTTTCTTTCGTCCATTTCTCCACTTTCCACGTAATCTTAAACGTAGAGGTGTTTCCAGGATAATCCTCGACGATTTCTGTTTCTGTCCTGTTAATATGGTTAATAAAATAAATAAATTTGTGGATTGGAACAATAATAATGAAAATACTCTGTATCTGTATTCATACTTGCTGTCTTCCACATCGCATGTTGGTTCGTCATTTCCAGGTAAAAAATGGAAAGCTAACGATGCCAGCTTGTCCACAGTCATGTTTTCCGAGGCGGCACAATTTAGGTGTTCCATGGTTGTTACTTGATATTCAACAGCCAATCGTCGCGCTTGCTGTTCACTGCCACTAACCGACTGCTCAAATTCTCCGGTGTAGATGAACTTGATAAACTTCTTCATTTCATCCAGTGTGTTGCAATCAAGCACATGATTCGATTTGTGGTTTTTCTTGGTTGCCTTGACTTTTTCTTTACTGAAGAGAGCTGCAAAAACCGGACTCCGAGCTGCCAAAATTCACTTGTGAACTCGAAAACTCTTTCCATCTCTGGCGACGAGCTCAAAGTCCGTCAAATCTTGGTTCGATGACCACAACTGTCGACTAAGGAGGCCGTCGATCGGAGAAACTCGATACTTTTCCACGACCCCAGTGAGGTGAACCGTAAAAATGAAGCTACAAGAACCACCAACAAGCTTTGACAATGAAGCTGTGAAGAGTTGAATGGCCCCACTTTCATCTTCTTCCCTGCCAACTTTCATTTCCATACTCTTCATTTTGGGGTCTCGGGAAGATGAAAAGCTAACACATGTAGCCTTGAGTCCAATCTTGTTCAAGTTCGTTGTGAGGAAAAGAAGAGTAGGTGATGTATAGGGTGCCGGGTTCTTGAATCCTATTCTGAAAGAATCATTTCCTTTGAACTTGATCTTCTTAGAAAGGACAGCGGCATCTTTCTTGATCTCTGGCAGTTTCCAATTGTACCGTAGTACAATACCAGTGGGTTTTTCCAGTTCAATCATCTGCTTAAACAAATTGAGAAAACTACTGTATTGAATTTTTTTTACAAAAGATTTTAAGATTATAAACCACTTACGATGATTTTTTATACCGATTTTGAATCACTCGTTGAAAAATGTATTTAAAAATCTAGCTCCTTGGCCTGCAATATAAATGTAATGATAAGAATTTATGAGAGTTTGAGAAATTTAATGAAATTATATTCATATTTAGCAACAAAAACACAACAGTTGTAACACGATATAATAATAAGAGCGAGTACCGAGAGAGGAGTAGGGGACTGTTATGACAGGTAGAGACTTGAGACTCGATACGGACGAGCAGACGACCTGAGACGAGCTGCGACCTTGCGTTGCCACTTTTACTATTAAAGAAAAACAATTAGGCCACGTAACGTAGTAAACTAGTATAAAACAACTACACCAAGCAGAGAGGGGCGAACTTGTGAAAATGATTTACCCCTCTGCTTTAAAAGCATACATTGCGGCATACTGTACCAATGTACCATACTATACCATGGCTGTCTATAGAATAATTTGTTATTTTGTAGGCATGTTTTTTTAAAGAATTATTTTCTATTCCAGCGGCTTTAAAAAAAATTAAAAAAAGTTAGGTTAAATAAATAAAAAATTGTGTACTTGTTGAATGCGTTCTACTAGACGTACTTAGTACGTGTAATGTGTATTAATCTGGTGTTCTAGAAGTTGGTAGACCCAAATTCCATAATCCTTCAAGTTATATATGAGGCGACCTCGCTATACGTATAGCCTGCATTATCCTTATTTTCCCAACATATATACTAGGGATTGGGTTCAGGACCATAAGACAAAACCTTGGAAGATTAAGAGTATACCGTAATCTATATGTATAATCAAAATAAACCTAAAGAACTCACATTATTCGTTTAACTTTCAAACATGAAATTAAAATAATAGAAAAAAACATTGAAAACGGTAAAAACAATTTGTATTGTGTTACCCGAATTCTCATAGCTAATTAGTACATGAATAACACCACACCAGAGAGAGAAATTTTTAAGAATCGCATTTCAGCAAAAGAGATAATTCTTAAGAATATCATCCACGTCTACCACTTCAGTAGCAGGACGGCAAAGTTCCATCAGGGTTTCTACTCGGTACTTATCCGCAACTGAAAACAGATCTTTATTCATGAACGATAGCTCGAATGCCCCAGTATAGAGGAACTTGAGGAAGAACTGGAACGTAGTTGGATCGACATCCTCAATGCGAATTTGGCCAGTTTCAGCCTCTTTCATTCCACTTGCGAACATGGCAGCAAAAACGGGGCTACGGGCGGAGAGGAGCGATCGGTGCGCACCGAAAGTCATTTCTCCAACGGAGATTTCGACGTCTGTCATCTTTCTGTCGACGGCGGCAGCCCAGAGCTGTTCGCTCCACGTCGAGTCGATTATTTTGTTTATAAAATTGGATACCGTGCTCCGCAATTTGGCATGAAAAGTGACGATAAAAGGTAGAGAAAATGGTGAGGATAAATCGGTTGACCGGATTGCAAAAAGCTGAAGCAAATTTTTATCAGTCGTTGGTTCCTCGGTCATTTGAAATTGTTCGATTGGGCTGCTACCAGGATCTTGGTGGATAGAACAAATCACTTCTTCGATGCTGCAATTAATCTTTTCATGTCCGTAGCTAAGAAACCTAAGAGTTATTTGTGGTTTGTTTCCTTTTTTGGGATTTTTCCACATCTTAAGCTCTGCTCGAAATAGGTTCTTCTCTCCTAGTTTGAACGCTTTTGATGCTGCGATATTCAATTCCTCCTGAATGTCTCCTTGATTTTCTTTCGTCCAGGTATCCACTGTCCATGTAATCTTGAAGATATAAGAAATGTTTCTAGCGTTCTTAATTACTTCCAGTTCTGGCTCTGGCCTGTACAGTTTCAAAAAATAAATGAGTTAAACGAAACGATTAAAAATTTGCTCAAATTTTACTTGCTGATTTCCAGAGTGCATTTGGGAAGATTTCCGGGTAAAAAATGGAAAGCCAACGTTGTCACTTTATCGACAGATATGTCTTCTAATGCAGATTGGTTTATGTACTCCATGGTTTTAACTTGATATTCAGTAGCCAATCGTCGCGTAACTTCACCACTACACGGCTTTTCAAACTCTCCCGTATAGATGAATTTGACAAACTGCTTCAATTCATCTATCGTGTTACAATCCATCACATGACTTTGTTCGAATTCTCCGTTACTAAAAAGAGCTGAAAAAACAGGGCTTCGGGCTGCCATAATCCACTTGTGAACTGGGAAGCTCTTTCCATCTCTGGCGATGAGCTGAAAGTCTGACGACCCGTCTTGGTTCGATGACCATAGCTGTTGGCTAAGGAGGCAATCCATTGAAGAAACTCGATAGTTTTCAACGATTCCAGTGAGGTAAACCGTGAAAATGAAGCTGCAAGTGCCACTAATAAGTGTAGGCTTTAACGAAGCTGTAAAGAGTTGGATGGCCCCATTTTCATCCTCTTTCCTACTGTCTTTCAATTCCATTTCTTTTATCTTGGTGTCGTTCGAAGATGAGTAGCCTACACATGCAGCCGTGAGCCCAATCTTGTTCAAGTTTATCGTCAGGAAAAAGAGGGTAATAGAAGCTGAAGAATTTGTCAGCCCTATTCGAAATGAATCATTTTCTTGGTACATGATTTTCTTTGAAAGAATGGTTACATCTTTCTTTACATCTGTCAGCTTCCAATTGTATCGGAGTACAATCGCAGATGGTCTTTCTAATTTAATCATCTATACATAAAAAAAAACTTTAGCATTGTTATTGTTTTGAATTTAAAGACCACAGTACAGCTCACTTACCGTGACAATTACACTTATCTTGTTACTGGAATCTTGAAGCTGAAATCACGGAAAATGATGATCATCACGAATTCAAACAATGGCTATTCTAAAGATACACTTATTATGGCTAATGCTTGCAGGCTACTGCGCAATTTAATGAGCACTCAAAATCCGTGTCGTATCAAGCTAGCCTGCATGCTATTGACTGCGATCAAAATGAAGGCAGATCTCTTTCAAAAGTGATCTGACGACTGTCCTACGAAATATAATAGGGCGAAAATAATCATACGAATGTATTTTTCCTGAGAAAAGGCCCCTTATCAGACGTGATGGGTTCAAAGAATGTCGAACCTCTCAAATGTTTCTCAGAACATTATTAGTAAACGGTCCGAAAAAAAATAGAAAAATACATAAAATTTGTTAATAAAAAAAAAACTGCTACATTTTAGTTCTCTAATTACCGAAGATGAGAAAAAACTAAAACGAACGCTTCAGATAACGAACGATGAAATTTGCTCATCGATTTTGTTTTCTGTTCTTTTGAGTTACAGAAAAAGGCTTTTTTAAAAAATAAAAATAAATAAATATTTTAGCATGATTGAGTAGCATCAACCAGTGTCAGGACGGCCCAACGCACAGCTCCTCGTTATAGGGTATGCTGGTAATAAAATATTGAATAAATGTGATTTTTAAATAACTATATTCGTAAACTGTAATGTAAAAAATGATAAGACTTGATGATGATCTTCTATTTCGGCCATTAAAAAAGTTAAGTTGAAAATCGTTTGTGTTCAGTTTGTATTGCAAAAATCCGCTCAAAATTATCTTAGCCAAAAAGAAGAAGATGAAACATTATCAAATCAAAGATAACATTTGAACAAGAGAGGAATAGGAACGTCTTGAGAATATATCATCAACGCCAATCGTCTCAGTATAAGGGCAACAAACCATCAGGGTCTCTACTTGATAATTTTCCGCCATCCTGAAGAGCTCTTTATCAATAGCTGAAGTCCCCAACGTCCCAGTATAGAGAAATTTGAGGAAGATTCCGAATGTAATTGGATCGACATCTTCGATGCAGCCTTGTCCAGTATCGGCCTTTTTCATCCTAATTGTAAATAAGGCGGCGAGAACAGGACTGCGGACAGAAAGGAGGGAGCGGTGCACACCGAAAGACTCTTCTCCGATGACGAACTCGACGTTCGTCATCTTCCTGTTGACGGCAACATCCCAGAGCCATTTATCTCTATATTCGAACGCTTCTGATCTGGCTACATTTTTCCGTATTTCTTTCTGATTTCTGTTCGTCCAAAAATCCACTTTCGATGTTATCTTGAAGCTAGAGCTGTTACCATCATGTTTGATGGTTTCCAAGTCGGAATCAGGCCTGAAATGTACAAGTATAAATAAGTAGAGAATCTTATTTTTTACTTGCTGATTTCACTTTGCATTGTTTAGAGCCAGGTTCCAGAACAAAAGCCAACGTTGCGATCTTATCTGCAGAAATATCTTCTGAAGCGGCAAGGTTTAAGAAAAGGATCTTCTCAATGTTCTCAAAATTGTCCAGGATAATGGATGGACTATTCCAATTACTTTTGCGTAAACTTTTGTATCAGCTTAATGGGAAATTCTCGCAATGATCGAGGTCATTAACTCATTATCCTTATATTGTATATTCACCGGAATAGAATGACATAAGATTTTATATTATTATTCATAACATATATTTTGGTAATAGATTACAGTTATGTATTTCAGTGCATGTATGAAGACACACAAGTTTTATCAGCTGAAGCAACACGTCATAGCATATTATATTGTAACTTGTGCGTATTAGTAAACCGTATTCTTAATCAAATAGACAAATAGTCAGTGAGAAATATAGTCCCCATAACCATGTAGCAGTATGTGTACTATTCATGACATAATTTTGATTCGTGATTTTGATTCTGTTTAACTTGGATTGCTACGTACGTGGTATCCGAGATCCGAGTAATATCCGTGAAACGAATTAGAATGGCACACAAGTCTCTACCACGAACTATGATGACTACAACTAAATTAAATGTTGCCATTCCAATTCGCGCGTAGAAAGAAAAAACTCGACAATAATTTTTTAATTAATTTTGCTTCAAAGCTAATTGTTTTTATTATTATCTTTCATCACAAGGTCCACCAACATAAAACAAGAAGTTATCGAAGCAAAAGAAAAAAAAAAGGAAAGGAAACTACTCTGTACTTTAACAAAACAGAAAAGTCTTGAAAATGTCGTCCTCGTCGATCGTTGAAGTTGCTGGACGGCACATCTCCATCAGGGTTTCTACTCGGTACTTGTCCGCAACAATGAAAAGCTCTCGATCCATGGATGAAGACTCGAACGTACCAGTATAGAGGAACTTGAGGAACTGCTGGAAAGTAGTTGGATCTACATCTTCGATGCGGACTTGCCCGGTTTCAGCTTCTTTCATTCTGCTAGCGAACATAGCAGCAAAAACGGGGCTGCGAGCAGAGAGGAGGGAACGATGCGCACCGAAAATCATTCCTCCGACTACGAATTCGACATCGGTCATAGTCCGATTGATGGCGGCGGCCCAGATCTGTTCGCTCCAAGTCGTGTCCACTGGTTTGTTGATGTAGTTTGGAACTGTGCTGCGCAATTTGACGTCGAAAGTGATGAGGAGAGGTAGATTAAAAGGTGAATTTAAATCGGTTGACCGGATCATAAACAACTGAAGCAGTTTCTTGTCATGAGTTGGTCCCTCGATCAATTGAAGTTGCTCTGTCGTGTTGCTGCTGTCATCTTGGCGGATTGAGTAAGTCACTTGTTCGGTGATGCAACTCATCTTTTCATGGCCATAGCTAAGAAATCTTAATTTGAATTTCAAAAGATTGGCGGACTGGGGAATTTTCCACATCTTCAATTCAGCTCGAAAGAGTTTTTTATCCTCATATACGAACGCTCCAGATGCTGCAATGCTAGTCTTCTTATCTCCCTGATTTTCTTTCGTCCAGTGATCCACTTTCCATTTTATTTTGAAGAGTTTGTAGATGCTTCCATCATTCTCCACGATTTCCAAATCTTCTGGTCTGCAAAAATTGTTCAATAAAACAAAAACAAACAAAAAAGAAATTAGGTAAATTAATGAAGCGATTTCAGGTACTGATAGGTTAACTCGTACTTGCTGAATTCCACGTTGCATAGCGGTTCATTTCCAGGTAAAAAATTGAAAGCTAACGTAGCCATCTTGTCCTCTGAGTTGTCTTGAGCAGCGACTTTGTCGATTTTCTCCAAGGATTTTATTCCATACTCGACAGCTAATCGCGAAAGTTTACCACTAACTGACTCTTCGAACTCTCCGGTGTAGATGAACCTGATGAACTGCGTGATTTCACCCAATGTGTCGCAATCCATTAAATAATTCGACTCGATTTGTTGTTGGTTCAGAAGGGCAGCAAAAACGGGGCTCCGAGCTGCAAGCATCCACTTGTGAACTCGGAAACTTGATTCATCTTTTGCGATGAGCTTCAAGTCCGTCCCGGCTTGGATTGAAGACAACAACTGTTGGCTAAGGAGGCCGTCGATTGGAGTAACTCGATAGTTCTCCACGATGCCGATGAGGTGCACCGTAAAAATGAAGCTGCAAGCTGAACCGACAGGTTTCAATGGAGCTGTGAAGAGTTGGATGGCTCCATTTTCATCATCTTTTCTACCTTCTTTCAATTCCATGGGTTTCAACTTAGGGTCATCTGAAGAAGAAAAGCTTACACCCTCAGCTGTGAGTCCGATCTTGTTCAAGCTTGTGGTAACAAAGATGAGAGTTGGTGATGTATAGGGTGGTGGGTTCTTGAATCCTATACGAAATGAATTTTTTTCTTGGTACTTGATTTTATTTGACAGGATGGCTGCATTTCTCTTGATATCCGTCAACTTCCAATTGTACCGAACCACAATACCAGGAGGCTTTTTCAATTTGATCATCTAATTTAAAGGTGAAAAAATAAAAATAAAGTCCATATTGTAATTTTACTTTAGAATGAAAGGTGGAATATACACTCACGGTTATGTTTTGACGGCAAATTTCGTCGAAATGTGACGTATTGAGCTCCTAGCCTGAGTTAATATTTAATTAACTTGATTTCTCGAGAATTCGTAATTGTTATGTATACACAGTATCAAAGTAATGACAGAACTACGACGGTTATGATAAAGCGAGGAGACCCGAGGGATAGGTCGAGACTCGAGAGAGGAATCAAGACTGACCTCGTCAGCTCGTCTGCTAGACTGTCTGGCAGGAGGGGAGGAGAGCGACCTTGCCAAATAGTTCTCCCCCCTTAAGGGGGAAGAACTTCTACTCTTTGGGCAAATTTGCCCAAAGAATTCAATTCAATTTACGCAAAAAAAAAATCCAATTCGAATGAAATGAGAAATTTGATTCGAATATTCTCAATTCGAATCCTCAATTCGAAGACTGCTCATTGCTCAAGGAATAACAAAAAGCATGTACCTGTAGATTTGTTTACAATTTTACAAAATAGCTAAATGTTATTGTTCTCATCCTTTAATTGGATCAATTTTCCTCAGTCTTGAGCATTCCACGTTAATTTAACGGCAAATGTGACGTGCATATCACTCTTCGATAGAATTTCGAATGTTGATGAGGAAATAAGAAATTGGATATGTAGGTATACGTTTTTTTTAAAGACGAAAATGATGAAAAGAGTAATGATTATTCAAACTTTTATATAGTACGAATCATTTTTTTAAAAAGTTAACTACGTTTTCCACAGCGACTGACCAACGAATGTAAAATGAGCGGGCAATGATAATTGTTTACGAAGAAAATGAGCTTCTCGATGTTCCCAAAATTGTCCAGGATAATCGATGGACTATTCCAATTATGTTTACGTAACATTTTGCATCAGCTATAAAATGCGTTATTCTCGCAGTGGTAGTGGTCAGTATCTTTATCGGTAGCCTAATGCAATTTACAAATATATTTTTAACTTATTGCACATGCCGTGTGTCTTCAAATTTTAAGGAATGAAAGGGAAATAAATTGTACATGATAAAACTGAACTAAGCTTAAATCGATCAAATCTTTCTTGCCACTCAGTTGACGACTTGAGACGGGCATCATTAAAGGATTTCCGCGTGACGCTGATGACGCGACTCGATTAATCCAGACCTCATATCATGCTTGAATATCATCAATTGCTATAACTACAGTACGGATAAATTTATTTTTGCTGTTTGTTTCTTTCATTTGGGACTTCTTCATACGGTTAGACTTCTATAATGGCTATGTAACACTGTATTCTGATTCGTATTTTTTTCTTATATTTCTACTTTTGGTGTCTGATTGTCTTTAAAATATAAACTTTGCCATACAATCAATGGATGCAACAGTACAAGCAACCTCTGTGTCAGGGTGTCATTCTTGTTTGATGCGGGGATATGATAAAACCTCTGGATTGAATTATTCAATCTTTGTGCAACGAAGTAATAATAAAGAGATAAAAAATAAGGAAAGTGCGAAACAATACTGTTTTAGCTATGAATTTTACCAATTCGTTTTTATTTAATTTTCTTGGCGGTACCTACAGTTCCAACTTTGGAATGAACGCGGCTACATGCGAGGATTGAGACAGGGGTCAACATGTGCGGAGTAGAGAGCAAAAACCATCGTATTGTTGACATATTATTAAAAAAAAGAACTATTCATTTACTGGAACATGCGAGTTTATTTCTCATTCATAATATAAATATTGCTAACAGATTACAGTTATGTATTTCAATTTATGTACGAACAAATACTGCCACCAACTGAAGCAACATCCCAGCGCATTATATTTTACTATTCAACATCGTGGTTTTTCATATTATACATATCTGAGTGACCCTGAAGTAACACAAAGCTATGTGAAAACCTCAAGATGATAAATGCGAGTGATGAGTTAGTTAATTGATATTCGCATCACATCTTCAGAGTGGATTTTTTACTCGCAACTAAGAATTATTTGGAATGCGGATATATTATTTAGCCCTATTAGTTTTCTAGAATGTGTAATAACTGCCGATCATAGCTAGCATTTGTATAGAAAACGCGGAAGTATATAAAGAAGTACATGAATGCCTATTAGGTTATATAAGCAACAAATATGCGGAACAGCAAAGTCCGTATAATTGATCATCGAAAAACTTACATTATTAACTTTAATATTATTTTAAAAAACGGAATCAAGAATGAAAAAATCCGCTCGTTCATGCTGCTTTACATTACCAAAATAGATCGCACAAAGAGCGCGATTGAACTTACTGCAATTCAATTAAATTCATACATCATAATATTAGTCAAGTTTGCGTTCAGAATATGACCACTGGAACACAAAAAAAAAATGATATAACCGATCGCGAAAGCGAACGATAAACAAACTATCGATGTTTTCATTCTTTCCGACAGGGTAAATCAATGAGGCAATTTTCTGTAAAAAATGTTTCCTCGCGTATTGTCATTCTATCGGGATTTGTTTTTCGTCAGCAGAGGAAATCATTCAATAAAGACAACTTGATTAATTAAATTTTTTTAAAATATGTTATTATTATTATTTTTTTAGAATATTTGGTATAGTTGTTGATAAGCGTTGGGATTGTTCGACATTTTCAATAATCGTTATCGGTTTATTGGAACGCTTTATTATCTACGTATTAAAATAGACGGTATCGTGGCATGGCGAATACTACTCTTCAGGTAAACATTTTACACCGCTGTACTATATATATAATTCACTCATGCAATGATTTTTAAAATATTGGATCCTTCTGTGATTGAAACTACTAGGACTCAAACAGACTAACAACGAGCAAGTCATATATTGTCACAAGAGCACTAGATCAGAAGTAATTAGACCCTAATATAGTAAGCCATCCGCTTTTGCCGCTGTCGATTGTATGGCTTATAGCTGACGCCTGACAAGCAATTTCTATTCCGAATTTCCGTTATTCGATCTATTACCTTTTTGCAGAAATATATCTAGTTTGAAAAAAAAACCAAAATTAAATAACAGGAAGTAACGAAGGACATAATGATGGCACTACAACTATGGGTGAATCCAGATTCCAGACTATGCATTCGGAAATGATAAACTTAATTGGCGCTGTTCACTCATATATATTAGTGCTGTACACTCTCTTTCATTCAAATGGACAGCATTTTAAAAATCACTTTCTATAGTTACTTTAAATTTTCTCACAAAAAATAGTAGGTTCTTTCATTCTGCATCGTACGATAAAGTAATAATATTATGATGACCTTTTTCTGAATTAGATACGATCACCTGCTGGTCAAATCATTTAGAATCCAATTCAGCCAAACAAATACGGTTGGATAGACATTGCATGGATTACATAGCGGATGGATTGGAAAAATTATGAAAGATAACTGATGCTGTAATTCAAACGACTCGAATGATGATACTAATAAGAGCATTGCTCGTGCAGTGGGAATTATAATCACTTTGTGGTTTATTATCAAATATGAATTCGATCATTAGGTGCCTGAATCGTAATGATGTAATCGGAAATAATCAGTGAGAAAAATAGGCCCTATCCCATTTAATCTCCACTTAAATTTAACCAGTATGAATCGGGCCTGATTATATTATTATAGTATTAAAAGTTTAACTGTGTATGATTTACTTGCTAGTTTCCAATTTAGACAGCTGCTGCTGAGCTGTTCTAGATTCTTAGGAAGAAGCTATCAGAAGATTTTCCAGGTTGTCTTTATAATTATAACTGTCAATTGCAGAAGTATTTAGCAGTTTTTGCACCTCGAACTCTACTGTGTATACTTATATTTGTTGATTAATTGGTCTACTTCCACCGACTCGAAATCCATGGAATGATTTGATGCGATATTCCGAGTGCATTCAGGTCGTTATTACCGATAAGGAATTCAAATACATTGCTGTGAGACGAAACAAAGAAGATGAACATTATGAATTACAGAGATTCAATTCGATGAGGCGATCGCACTACTCTCTACCCTACAATTCTCAAAGTATTTCATATAGAAAACTCTGAAGGAAGAGTTAGAGCGAGGGAATTAGAGAATTTCAATATGCTAAATCGATTCTTTTCCAAGCATATATATGATTTGAGGGGTATTTTAACAAAACACATGACAAATTTGGGATCCAATCTGAGGCATTCCCAGAAGAAAAACTCGGCGAAATATAAGTTTATTGACAGATGACAAGTATCACATTCAACAATTGTGTAAAAATAACCATGGACAAATTATGGTTAGTTTTAAATAAGAAACACGAGTTCGCGACTTCGCGCGCAAACTCGTTCTTTTTAAAAATTCTCGGAGAATTTTCGACATACATTTATATCGGAAAAAATTCTACATTTATTTATTTTCAACTTTTCTCCTTTTTATTATTTTTAAATCATTGATTAATAATTTAATAATAAATATTATTTTACTATTTATATTCCTTTGTTTGTTCTGGCAACCATGGATGTTTTCATTTCAAGACAAAACAGGCGTCTGTCAATTGTTTTTCCCTTCAGCGAGAAGTAAAAAGTACGCGCACGTGCACCACAGTCTACTAATCTACTCTCTACAGTCTACACCAGTGTTTTCTTCAGTCTTTCTCAATTCTCTTTTCAATGGCTCGTACTAGGCAAGCTATTCGCAAATCTCCGAGGGTTAAGGCTCCTCCAAAGACGCCGGTCACCAAGGCTACCTTCAAGGCCAAAGGACATGGTGTGACGACCGGTGGTATCATCAAGCCACATCGTTACCGCCCTGGTACCGTTGCTCTTCGGGAGATACGACGTCACCAGAAGTCAGTCGAGCTACTCATTCCGAAACTGCCTTTCCAACGGCTCGTTCGTGAAATCACCCAGGAGTGGATGCAACCCTTGAACTTCCAGAGCTCGGCTCTCTTGGCCTTGCAAGAGGCGGCCGAGGCATACCTTGTTGACATCTTGAAGGAGGCCAATTTGTTGGCTATCCACGCCAATCGAGTTACAATCATGAAAAAGGATCTCCAGCTGGCCGTTCGTCGTCACTCGTGAATGTGTTAAAACTTGTCAACTGTCTTAAACCAACGGCCCTTTTCAGGGCCAACCATTTAAAAAAAGAAAAGATGAAGCCATGATTGTTGACATTATGCAACCTTTTTGCGTATTGAGTAATGGACACATGTTACCTAAAGTTCTGCGACATATATGCAAAATAAAAATGTATACTCATGACTATAACTAAAACTGCATTAAAAAAAAATTGATTATTTCTCCACATTTATCATACTATTTAAAAAGATATTTAAAAGAGAGCAGGGAAATCAGTATTTGCTATTATGCGAGCAGACGAAATCGATTCGTATACATGAGTTTGGATACTTGGAAGCTTTTTAAATCAATAATAATATGCGGAGAGTTGAGATCGTGTAAACTTTAGTAAGTGATAGGGAATTCATTTTTGAGGTATCATTTGTCGAGACAATAATGTATGAGTATGATGATAATGATGAAATAATATACCGTACAGAAAAGGTCTAATCTACGGTACGGTTTCGACAACGGCTGTTCAGTGAGACCGCCATATTATCCCTTACCGTATAACGTGTAAAACCAGCGACGATTTTTTTTTTGCTCGGTTATTTACGTAACACTTTATTTTCTACCTGCGGGTGAATTTGCTTATATGTTATGATGAGGTTGGCACCCATCCCAAGTAGTTGGTGATCAGTTTGTTGTTTACCCATGTTTACCCAAGAACTTTTCGCTCGCAGTCAATTCACTGTTTTAATTACATGATGATTATAAAAAAAAAAAAAAAAACTTCTTTGGCTCTGGGTAGGTGCGAGTAAATAAAATCATATGTATATAGCTCTCTTTCAGTTTCTTGCTTTTTTACGGGTCGTCTATCATCACTAATCTATGATCATAATTTTTGGAGCATAATAAATGTCAAACAAAGATGTTGAACCAAAGTCCACCGCCCACATTTCTCTGATTAAAATTTCATTTCACAATCCAAACCTGGTCTGTGATTTTGCGATTGTTTTTTTTTTTTTTTTTTTTTTACTTTGATCTCTATCTCTCATTTTTTATCTAATATTATAAATTTCGGGACAGCCGTACTCAACATATCGTTTGGAAGCGCAAGAATATTATTTTTTTTTTTAAATCTAAATTAAGAAATAATTCCATAGCAGGACTATTAGAAAGAAGCTGAACGTTTCCTCATCTCATTATTATCTTCAGAGAAGCACACTTAAAGTTATGATTATTTCGGAGCTAGCGAAGTAACTTTTGGAGCGAGCGCAGGAGCAATAACAATTGCGGGAGCTGTCGGATCGGTGGTGGTTGACCCGCAGCAGCCGGAGAGAGAAATTGGGGATCAGTTACCTCACTTGACTTGGAATAATCGGTTGATTGCTCATGCTAGTTCAATTATTTAAATTAAAAGAGATGAACAAGGGAATAAGTGATATAGTCAGAATTTGGGGTGTGAATAAGGTGCCAATAGATTTTTTAAAAATAATAGCGGTCGGCACGACACTGAACTGGCTACAAATTTTCCCCAACGTACAGATTACAGGATGAACTCGAGAAAATTTTCCAACAGGTGAGCTCTTCTCTACAGCTATTTACTGTGTGTGAGTTGGAGCTACTTATACTAAATTCAATTATCAATACGGCGCACATTCAGCAGTGTCAGCTCGCTAGCTAGGACTCCTAATCAATTCAATTCATGGGTTTTTTCGCCATTCGAATGAATAATTTATTCACAAAAAAATTATGAATGAATAGTCATAGTCATAGTGCAAGAGTGAATGAATGATGTATGAATATGACTATTCATTCAACTATATTCATGAATATTTTTAAAAATTTTAATTGCTAACAAAAAGATGGGTTTGAAGGCAACATTGCATTTAGTTATCAGTTACAAGTGACGTACTTATCAGGAATTAAGTATCAATATTCTTTTATGGATAAAACCGGAAAAATAGTTTTGATCGCAGGATTGCTCACGTGATGTAGTAATAATATAGGGGCATTCTTACTACATTGATGTTTTTCTCGGATATTTTTCAAGAAAAAAGGTCTAAACAGTAGCTTTTTTGTTAAAAATTATTGATTATTCATGAATAGTCATGACTTAAAGAAAATTTACTTATTTTTGTGGCGCCACCTGGTTGTACATTTCAAAAATTTCATAGAAATTAGGTCTAAACAGCAACTTTTTCTTTAAAAAAAAATTGCTTTTATTCATGAATATAGTCATGACTTGAAGGAATTCATTCGAATGAATTGCCATCATTGATGAATGAATGTGAATGAATAAGGAGACCGTACGAATGGATATGAATATGAATATTATTCATGAATAGTGAGTTGTATTCGACTATTCACTATTCGATTAGGAGTCCTATCGCTAGCTTATCTGACCAGAAGTAGTGGGAAAAGTACGATGATCATTGCACTGCTGCACGAAGATGTTTTCAAAATTCTATGGGCCATACTACCAAGTATCTTATTAAAATAATGAAAAAAAACGGAAGGACCATCATAAAAAAATACCTAGTAAAAGAAAACTCTACTAAACGTCTTAACGTTAGTAGTGGTAATAAACAGTGATTCGTGAGTAAACAATATACTATATTATTAAGTAAAATTAACCTAAAGTACCGCCTAAACAGTTATGTTTAATTAAGTGAGAAAAAAATCAAGAATGGTTGGTTCAATAGCATTATGCGCTGTAATCGCCACGGGTGGAACAATCGCGCCCGTATTAGCTTAACCACCCAGCAAAGTAGCAACAGGAATCGTAGCAACGATTAAAGAGTACTGCATTAGCCGCCGCTGGAGCGGCAACAGGGGTAGGGGTTGCTGCGGCTGATGGTACTGCTTTTTCCGCTATCCGGTCTACCAATTCAGCAGCGAACGGCGCAGCGGCGGCTTATACCACTCAAGTAGTTGTCAGACCGATCGGTTGGTTAGCTGCTATATACCTGGAACCTGGTTACGGTTTACAATAAGAAATGTAGAATGCTATAGCATACATCCGTTGGTATAAGTAATAAATATGACAATAGACATGGTTCGTTGGTCTAAGGGTATGATTCTCGCTGCGGGTGCGAGAGGTCCCGGGTTCAATTCCCGGACGAGCCCTAGTGAGATGATCGTGATGCATTGTGGTGCCGTGGTGGTCTCTCTTTTTTTTTAAATATAGTTTGATTATCAAGAGTATGAATATTTTTTATTGAGAAGGGATCGTTTGATATCTTTTGAAGAAAGGATTTAGTAACTATTTCTCACTTCATGTAAACCATCTATGATAATAATGACTTAATAATGATGTCTATTTTTCTCATCTCTGATTTTTCTAATAAAGACTGTTTGTTTTATTAACAAAACGACAATATAACTATTTAATCTTAAAGTTTCCTCGGCTATGGTAATGTATTTCCTTAGCTAACATTTCGTATGGATCTTAATAGCGATCCCATTAACGAAATTAATTCAAGAAAATGTGGCAAAAGTAATTAAATTTTACTAACCATTTTTCTTTTCGTTAGGTATCAACCGCTAGAGTTATGAGATTGCGTATTTATTTATTTTTTATTGTCGTGAATCATTGGGAGTGGACAATTCAAGGAGCAAAATGAAGATATTGGTGTCATCCATCAGCACTGTACTGCTATTGGCCGATATCCGGAATAATAAGACTCGCAAAGAGAAGACAAAAGTGACTCAACGGGAATCCACGTCTCATCCACAAATAATCAACCTTACACACAAGTTTTCATCGATGGGGTGCTGCCGCTGAACAGGGCCGGCAACGGTATATAGTGCGACCACTCTCGCTTCTCTCCGCCCTCAGCCCCGTTTTCACTGCCATGTTCGCTAGCGGAATGAAAGAAGCTGAAACTGACCGAGTCCGCATCGAAGATGTCGTTCCCACTATTCAAGCGCTTCCTCAAATTTCTCTACACCGGAATGTCTGCAAATATTCTCTTGACATGCAGCGTTGCGGATGAAAGTCGATTAGCCTACCCTGCGACGTACCATACTGTGCATTAGAGTTGGATTTTTTTTTTGCTTGCCAAAATGAAAAAGCACAAATGAAATTAAAATTAACCGCTTACTTTTGAGTGTATTTTGTTGCGTCTATTTTCCTTTTTTCGTAGAATTTATCAAAAAATAAATACAGATTTTTCGCACAGGTGGCGCTTTATAATCTTCACGTGATTTGGTAAACAAAGCAGATGAAGCTAGAATCTGTCTGCTGCTCGTCTACTCTTGTTGTTGGAAATTGCTCCGTGAGCCAGCATCAAACACCGCAAATTGGTGCTCCTTTGGGCTTTGATTTCTAAAGTACGACGGAAACACTGTGAGTACTGTACATAGTCTATAAGATGTCAGTTATTAGAAAATTAGTTATTTAATTGTTAATCTTGTATGCAGATGACGACTAAGGTGGAAATATCTCCTCGTCGACAACTCAACTACACATGGAAAATAAAAGATATCAACCATGAAGAGCCTCACTTATTCTCCAAGAAATTTACGAACCAGAATATCGAATTACTTCGAGTCGGCATTAAAGTTCCAGGGAAAATTTCTTCCTCAAATCGTCCCCTCATTGTTTTCCTTCTGACTGCTAATCAGTTGCAGAAGTTAGGTCTCAAGATACTGTCGGTCTTCTACTTCAAATTCTCTAAAGTTGGCACTACGAATTGGAGAGTTCAAGAGATTGAGGTGAATCAAAAGGATCTTACAGACGAAGGAATCAATGATGAGGCCAAAAATGTAGGCATCCAACTGTTTGCAGCCCCATTGAACCTCTTGGAAAATGAAGAGACTGATCTCACTTTCATGATTACGGTTAACTTCACCGGCATCGTGGATAACTATCACGTGCAGCAAATGGACGGTCTCCTGAGGCAACAGCTTCAGATCTCCATCAAAAACCAAGAAAATTGGGCGAGTTTCAAGTTGATTGCTGACGGAAAGAGCTACCGGGTCCACAAGTGGATGTTGGCTGCTCGGAGCCCTGTCTTTGCTGCCTTGTTTAGCAGTAATGAAGAAATCGGATCTATTCATCTCGCAGTAGATTGTTCAGTGAACGAAATTGGTCAATTCATCCATTTCATCTACACGGGAAAACTGACGGGATTGGTTAGTCACGAATTGATGCAATTGGCTGCGAAGTATGAAATCAAGACACTGCAAGAAGTTTGTGAAGCTGCTCTTCAAGAAGCTTCCTCCATGGACAAGATGGCTGTGGCTGCTTTCCATTTAGATTCGGGATCTCATATGATCTGCAATGAGAGAAAATAGTAAGTAGTGGAAAATATTTTTTTTATTGTTTATTCCGTATGATGCAGCTTATTTTATTTACAGACCGGATGAAGAATTGTCAGAAATAAAGCGCCGAAGAATACATGTATCTATTATTACGTGTACCTGGAATGTGCAGAATCTCGGCGCGGAAGAAAATCAAGAACCTATCAAGAAGAGCGTCTCATTTCAGCACGAAGGGAAAAAGCTGTTTCGAGCTTGGCTAGAGATGAAAAAGAGTCCCAATCATCCTGGAAAATATACGTTCTCTGCTTTGAAATTTCTTAGCCATGGCCATGAAAGCATTTGCTCCAAAATCTACCAAGTATTCTGCTCCATTGATAGCCAAGACGAGAACAGATCCACTCACCAACAGATACTAATGACCAAGACGGAACCAAAAGACAACAAGACATCGCTGCAAGTATTTTCAAGCATTCTATCGGCTACGGAACTAACTGCTCCGTTTTCATGTCCATTCGTTATCACTTTCCACGCCAAAGTCGAAAGTACAGTCGCCCACTTTATCAACATCCTCGTGGATTTGACTTTCAGCGAACAGCTCTGGGCAGCCGCCATCGACAGGAAGATGACGGACGTCGAGATCCTCGTCGGGGAAGATGCTTTTGGTGCGCACCGCTCTCTCATCTCCGCCCGCAGTCCCGTTTTCGCTGCCATGTTCGCAAGTGGAATGAAAGAAGCTGCAACTGGTCAAGTCCGTATCGAAGATGTTGATCCAACTATGTTCCAGCACTTCCTTATATTTCTCTACACTGGGATGTTCGAGCCATCGTCCGTGGATGGGGAGCGCTTCACCGTTGCGGACAAGTACGGAGTCGAGACCCTGCTGATGGAGCTGTGCCGCCCGGCTTCTATTAAACCGGCTAACACGGATGATGACATCTTTAAGGCTTTCCTCTCTCTTTGAAATATTTCTTGCGAGCCTTCAAATAGAAATTCAGAACACAATTTATTTGAATCTCTTTATTCTATTGATATGTCATTAACGTCCAAACTTCATCCAGTGTCATACTCGTTAGATAAGAGATGAGTGTCATGGTTAATAGATGAGAAATGGTTTCATGTTGGGTGAGATCGTAAGAGGATCCACTGCTATACTTGCTGCAGTTTCACCTACAATATTTATGTCAATGGTATCGACGATAACTATCGAGTACATCAATTGAATGGTCTATTGGCCAACAGTCCCAAACCAAGATGAATCGCCTAACAACCTGATCTCCAAAGAAAGAAAAATCTTCCCGGTTTACAAGTAAATGTTGGCAGACAGAAGCCGTTTCTCTGAAGCATTCTTTAGTAAAGAAGAGACCGTCGGACCGAATTGTTCAATGGCTTGTGCGGATTAGCCAGTAGTACTAAGTATGGGGAGATTAGAACGTATACTTGAGAGGGTTGCTGGGCGTTCTGGTGCACAGACCTGGTCATATACAATCATCAGTCATTATAGGTCATACAATTCTATCACAACGTCTCTAGTATTCTGAGAACATTTTCATGAATAATTTTCATAAATGATTTTTCATGCTATGAATTCGAATGAAGATTGTGTCTTACATAATGATAATAGATTTTCGAGAATTATTTTCTATTAAGTTCGTTAGCACATTTTTGTAGCTTAATATTAAACGGAAGTTCATTTTATGTAAATTCATGTATTTGTAGTATATTTTTTCAGTTCATTTTGAGTATGCATAAAATGCGTAGTATTAATTGTCTGTTCGTGCGTGAAATCTTTCAGCCAATGAGCATGCAGTACGTTAAAAAAGACGAACTTACTATAGTAGAATTCAAACATTCGTATATTCTCTACCACGCATCGTCACCGTGCTTCGATCAGTTGACGAATGAACGAATCATCGCCCCTGTATTTACAAGAATTATGAAAAAATATTACTAATAATTTGTTGGAAAAAGCAGAATTCGATGTGGTTAAACAATAGATCTTGGTAATTGTGTTAGTGCAGGGTTGCCAGAACACCTAGTATTCGGTGGAAATTCTCATTTCCTATCAAAAGATGAACGAAGAAGAGAAAAATGATATAACATTAATATCGGATTATTCTCCTGTTTTGAATTTGAATGAAGATTGTATCGTGTAATGATCATGATTTTTAGCATGCGTATTATACTTAGACATTTTTGTGGCTTACAATAATACTTAAATATTAAACGGAAGTTCATTTAATGTAAATTCATTTAATTTTTCAGTTCAGTGTGAGCGAATAAAATTAGTAGTATTAAATCCCCATGCGTGCGTCCAATGTAAAAGCCAATGAGCCAGCAGTACGTTGAAAAAAATGGACTTACTGCCAATGAGCGTGCAGTACGCTGAAAAATACGAACTCGCTGAGGTAGAATTGAAACATTCGTCGTCTACTACGCATCGTCACCGTACTTCGATCAGTTGGCGAATGAACATTATTCCCCTGATATTTACAAGAATGTTGGAAGAACTATTAGGAGTAATTAATGTTGAAAAAAAGAAGAGCCCAATATGGTTAAACAAGATCTTGGTAATTGGGTTAGTACACTTTCTTCTTATAGTACCGGTAAGGTCACCATCATCGATGATATCTGGATACGACCCCCTAGATTCCACAAAAAATGGTGAAATATATTTCAAAATATTACACTTATTAGATAGAAACTTTGTCTTTAATTAATTTATTTTTATCCAGATGCAAATAAACAGCATCCATCATCACATCAAGGAGATTTTACGGTAAAAGATGATAAACGCTACATCCAGAATTCCCAGCATTCAAAAAAACAAAACAGGGTAATAGATTATACATCAAAAGTTCTTCTTTAACAGCTTAGAATGCTATAATATAAACTTACATTTATAGGATTGGGTATCGTCTGCAATGAATAAAATCATACAACGTCAAAATAAGAGACTCTCCTTCCTCAAAAGTTATACTTCTAAAGACCAAAAAGAGAAAATGAGGACGATGGTATTCAAAGACCAGATGGATGGCGAAGAAATCATTCACTTGGAAAGTGAAATAGCGCAACTACAGGAAATAGCTGAGCATTTTCATCATGATCCGCCAACATCATCAGAATCATCCCATTCGATTAATCATCAATGCCCTAATCATCCAGATAAATCATCGTTCGCATTTGCTGATCACAGCTTATTAGAAGGTATTAGTCTAACATGCTTATATAAATAATTTAAAACCGTATAAAAAGCTATGTATAAGTTTTATAGTCGATTTTTTCAACGTATATTATATATATTGTTTAAATTATTATTATTTTTATGGAAATGAAGAAGCAACAACTAAGGCGCCCACTATTTCAAGCACTGCCGTTGTCTTCGTCGCCCAGGAAATCACTCGTACTGTCGCGAAGAACCAAGTTCAGTTTGAAGAAGTTCTCCTCAATTTTGGTGGATCATTCAATTTAAATGAGAACGTTTTCATCGCCCCAAAATCTGGCATCTACGAGTTCAACTTCGATGGTCATAAAACTGAGACATCGGAATTCCTCAACATCTCTCTACGGATCAACGGTAAGGATGCTGTCAACGCTTTTTCCGACTTTATGAACGAACACAACTTTCGAAATCTCATCTCGATGCATTCTCTCCTGAAAGTGAAGAAAGGGGATCGTGTCGATCTCTACATCAAGCAAGGAGGTCTACTGCGTGACTCATTCGATGGTAATAAGGTTGCTCAACACACCCAGTTTACAGGAAAGTTACTATTAGAAGATGTAGCTGATAAACGAATGATGACTGCAGTCTATTTTACCGTTAAAAAGCACGCTATCTACTGCGAGCCCCAGTCGTCGATTCCCTTTTAAATCGTTACCATTAATGTAGGGGAAGCATTCAGGTTGAAAGATCAGAAGTTCATTAGTCCGATAGCTGGAATCTATGAATTCACAGTAAAAGGCTTCAAAACTGGGGTTAAAGATGAGAATATTAACGATTAGCTGAATCTTTCCCTGCGACTCAATGGAATCCCCGTTGTCAATACTTTGGCAGATTATTTGAATGGTCATAGCGAATTCGGTCACAACTTTCACTCGTCCTTCTCAATCTATTCTATTTTGAAACTTGAAAAGGGAGATCGAATCGACCTATTCCTTGTAAAAGGATGTCTCTACGACGATAGCAATTATTTGTCACAATTTACGGGGAAGCTCCTAATGGAAAATAAGACTAATGATAAAGGAATTTCTGTGTACTTCAACGTCCAGAAAAACAGCTCATTCTCTACTGCCAACGCAGTAATTCCCTTTGAAGTTTTGATTCTCAATATCGGTGAAGCTTTCAGTGCGACTGAGCACTTTTTTAGAGCTCCGAAAAGCGGCATTTACGAATTCAACGCAGCTGGTATCAAAGATGCTCCGAAGAGTAACCTTCGTATTGCTCTCCGTCTCAATAGTAAGCCCGTCACCTATGTTTGGGCAGAGTATGTGCCGAAACATGTCTTAAATACTCCTTTCTCCCTTCATTATGTAATGCAAGTTATAGAGGGTGATCGTATAGATCTGTTTAATGTGGGCGAGGGGTCTATGCTTTTTTATGACCAAAGAAAAAGTACCCACTTTTCTGGAAAACTATTGTTTGCGACAGACAACAAGTCCAGCAAAGAGTAATAATCAAAAAAATTAAGTGAAGCTTACATGGGTACTTAACTGGTAATTGAATTTAATTACCGGTACAAAGAAAGTTTTAAGTGTGATGGTATTTAATATTTACTATTTTATGGTGATAGATATGTCATGTTTTTTAATGTTGTGGTTTACTGATTATTAGACAATACATAAAAAACATAGCAAAATTAATGACCCAAGTGTAATATTCTTTCACTTTTTGATAGAATTACACAAACAAAAACAAAAAAACTTTTTAAGTTGCAAAAATAAGAGGGAAAAAAAATAAAAAATAGATGAATTATTGGGCCTGCTATTATTTGAATTGTGCAAATTGGATGACAGATGCTGTAACATCACACAAAACCTATATATTTGGCCGACAATCCAATCTTAAATAAGAAAAAATCCAATCTTGTAAACGGTTTAGTTGTAAAGACGCACCTTCGCACATCAAAAGTAGCACCACGAGCGGGCACAAGTGCATAACTGTCGAGAGTTGTGACAGTTCACTTTCACTTCTGTAAATCTATCTTCACGTGCAGTTGGAATGTGCAAAATCCGGCTAAAACTCAACAGTACGGAACAGAATCAAGAAACTTTTAAGATGAGCATCCCATTTGAGCAGAAGATGTCGAGCCCATCACGTTCCAGTGCTTCCTCAAATTTCTTTACACCGGGATGTTGGAGTCTTCTGACATGTATGGCAAGCTCTTCACAGTGACGGACAAGTATCAAGTTGCGACCCTGATGGAGCTGTCCCGTCTGACCAATACAACGGAAGACACGGATGACGACCTCTTACAGAATTTCATCTTCAATTGAAACATTTCCCATTGTAATTGCAGTGTAGTGTTGCTTAATTCGTACTATAATTTGTAAGCATTAGTATAATAGATTTTTTTCTCTTCTTCATATCGCTTTCGAGATTGCTTTTAACAATTTAAAAAGGGGTTATGACGGATTTTTTTTTGTTTTAAGAAAACTGTTATAGAGATGATGAACAAAAAAATTACGTACGTAGAAAAAGAAGCTTCCAGCGCGCACCGCCGCTTTTTTTTTTCTACTTGCAGTCCGTGGAGCTCTATATGCTAGATTTGTAAATTGCTCAATATGAGGCTCGTTCGTCAAACGATACGGCTTATCGATCAGGTAGATGCGCTTCGATCAACCAGTCATTGCCGTATAATTAACAAAATTCTATTACTTACCGGAGACGGATGGAGCCAGAGGCCTCACTTGTAGAGGCCTCACTCGTCTTTAGGAAGATGCCCGTTGATATGACTGGTCGACGATATTAAGGGATTTAAAAAAAAAACACTGACCAAGTCCACATCGGTCATCGAAGATGTCGATCCCACTACGTTTCAGCATTTCGTTAGTTGTTTCTACTCTAGAATGTTTGAGCCATCGAAACTGGATAGAGATCTGTTCACCGTTGCGGACTAGTATACCGAGTCGAAACCCTGATGGAGTCATTGAGGTGTGTCGTCCGGCAACTATTGAAACGGTTGCCATTATTTTAATAATAAATATGCCATCTTCAACTTTTCTTCCTTGTTGAATTTATTTTTCCAGATAATTGGAAATTATTTCTTTGTTTGATGGTCGTGACTCGTGAGCATTCAAGAAAGAAACTGGATATTTTTTGTACATTTTTGTCATCATGTGCCTATATATATATTTGTTTTAATTATTATATTCCTGATAACATTGCAGCATTGGAAGTGACGATAACATGAAGTAATAATAATAAGTAACATAAAGTGATAAGTGTAATCTTAATCGTTTCTTATAAAGTAATAATAATATATTTCGATTTGTATAGCGCCCTTTACATTCTAAGAGAAGACTGATCAATAAAGGCGCTGTGAGCAGTAAATAGCATCACACAATAAATAATGTCACAGTAGAAAAATCGAGTTTAAAAAGATATGTCTTGAGACCACAAAACAAAAAAGCCAAAAATCAAGAGCAATTCAAAATAATGCGTAAGATTTTGGCTCATTTATTTTTATGTAAATCGGCTGTATCGTTCTTTTAAAAAAGAAATGGAAAAATAGAGTTATTTTATTTTGTGATGATTGAAACATCATATAATTCCTTCACTCTTATTTAAATTGTTTTTAGTTTCTCATTTAATTGTAAACCAACGAGGCGCTGTTAATATGCGTGAATTGCGCAAATAATTGAGTGTTGGTTTTTTTTTTTATATCTATAACCTTTATTACACTTCGATTGCAGAGTAATACTGGCTACACACCGAAAAGTTTAATCGCGGTTTACTTAATTCCGAGTTTAGACCCTAAATAAACCTTGATGTGAACAGCCATAGTTTTGCCTAAACCTTGGTTGTAATCTGCATTAATCCACCATTTATGACAAATCCTTAAATCTGATCTAACAGATTTTAGTAAACCAAAGCTACTCCTTGAATAGCAATGGAATTGGTGTGGACGCATGTAGTTTTCGATGAGTTTAGAGCCCTTATACCTCGTTTAACTTTAAATCCAGTTTAAAATTACGTTCACACCAAAAGGTGAAATCTTAGGTTTTATTACCATTTTGAGCAAAATATATACTGGTTTTGCATTAAACCTGACTAAATTCAAGTTTTCGCTATACACAAGTTTTGGCGGTCGGTGTGAATAGGGTATAACGAAGATAAACTTACGCTAAACTAAAATATCTGGTTGAAAAATTCTAAAACTAATCCAGATGATGGGGCTGATTTCAATCTGATTGCCAACGATGGTAAGAGCTTCCTAATTCACAGGTGGATGTTAACAGATCGGAGCTTAGTTTTAAAACCCTTTTTAATGAGGAAGAAGAAATTAAATCCGTCAACTAGGTATGCCGTAGATTGCAAGTCGGATGAATTTTCCTTCAAATTGAATTTACTTTATTTTTTTTTTTTTAAATAGCGCTTATAAAGAGAAATCCCTCCGGTTGATGATGGTATGATTGTAGACCCCAAATATCTATCACGTAAATGAAAGTGATGTAATAATGATCGCTGTATTGTGATTCAAACATGTTTTCGCAGAGGTGAAATTGAGACGCTCAATATTAGTCCATGTACGGTCCAGATTCACTTCATCCTTTAGATAAATAATTACTTTTCAATAATAAGAATATGGTATTACAGGTTTAATTGTTGCTCATCGTTTCTGCGTATGGTGGTAATTACAAGATTTCCAGAATTTATTCTGGTTATTACTAATTCGAATGTTAACATTCGCATTTGCAACGTTTAACCTTTTTTAATGCTGATCTGAGAAGTTCTCGGAATAGGTCTCATTCGTTCGTTATTCGTAGTGATGCTCTTCGAGTTACTGTCCCTTTATGAAAGAGAATAAAATCAGTCTTCAAAGTTTTTCTACTGGAATAGCAGCCAAAACTCTCATCAATCAGCGCCCAAAACTCTTTTCTACTATAGGTATATTATTAGCATTGTTAACTGTAATGCAGTTTTATTTTTATAAATATATTTATAAAGCATCTTTACGAAGGAGAATACAACCAGTCTTCAAAAGTTTAGCAACTCGATACGGGACGTTTATTTTATCATCTCTTCGCCAAAACTCTCAAATCTTAACTACAAGGTATTAGCATTGTGAAATAGTAATTCGGCTTCATTATTTTATATAAAGTTTACTTCTTTTTTTTGTGAAACTTGTAAACAGATGACGACTAAAGTGGAAACATCTTCTTGCCTACAACTTTTCTACCCATGGAAATTGACAGGCATCGACCACGAAGAGCCTCAATTGTTCTCCAAGAAATTTACGAACCAGAATACCGAACTATTTCGAGTCGGAATGAAGATGCTGTGGAAACATTTGCACTCCAATCGTCCCCCCATAGTTTTCCTTCTGACGACTAACTTGCAAAAGAAGGGGCTCAAGGTACTGTCCGTCTCCTACTTGCAATGGGGGTCGGACACGTCGAATCGTTTCAAAGAAATTGAGATGGATCAAAAGGATCTTACAAACGAAGGAAACAAAAATGAAGACAAAATTGATGGATCTGTAGGCATCCAACTGTTTACAGCCCCGTTGAACCTCTTCGAAAACGATGAGACTGATTTCACCCAAAACTTTGTTATCAAATTTACAGTTTACTTCACTGGTCTCGTGAATAACTATCGTTTTCATCAAATGGACGGACTTTTGAGTCAACAGCTTCTTACCTCAATAAAAAAACAGAAAAATTCGACGTATTTCAAGTTCATCACTTCTGATGGAAAGAGCTTCCGTGTCCATAAGTGGATGTTAGTAGCTCGGAGCCCTGTTTTTGCAGTCTTGTTGAGCAGCTATGAAGAAATCGAATCTATTCATCTCTCCGTAAATTGCACCGTGAATGAAATGCGCCAATTCATCAACTTCATCTACACTGGCGAATTGGAGGGATTGGTCAGTCACGCACTGATGCAATTGGCTGTGAAATACCAAATCAAGACGTTGGAAGATATTTGCCAATCTGCATTCCAAGACGCTTACGCTCTCTCCGCTGACAAGATGGCGACGATTGCTTGGCATTTAGATTCTGGATCTCATCTAATCTGCAATGAGAAAAACGAGTGAGTAGCGCGTAATATAAATACAGCCATAATTAAACTTGAAAAGCTTTTATTTTTACCTTTTTTTTAAGGCCAGATGAAAAATTGTTTGACCATATTTACCCCGATGTATCTATCTTAACGTGCACTTGGAATGTGCAGAATATCGGTGCGGAAGAAAAGCAAGGACCAATCAAGAGGAGCGTCTCATTTGAGCACGGGGGGAAGAAGATGTTTCGAGCCTGGCTAGAGATGACAAAGAGTCCAGATCATCCAGAAAAATATACGTTCTCTGCTTTGAAATTTCTTAGCTATGGCCATAAAAGCATTTGTTTCGAAACATTTAAAGTATTCTGCTCCATTGATGGCCCAGACCAGAACAGCTCCACGAACCAACAGGTTATGATGACCGAAACGGAACCGAAGGACGAAAATAAATCGCTGCAAATGTTTATAGAGAATTTTTCAGCTACAGAACTAACCACTCCGTTTTCATGCCCAATCATCATCACTTTCCGCGTTGAACTTTGTGGTACGGTCAACAACTTCATCATTAAAGCCATGGATGTGACTTGGAACCAACAACTCTGGGTTGCCGCCGTCAACAAGGAGATGACGGACGTCGAGTTCCTCGTCGGAGAAGAGACTTTTGGTGCTCACCGTTCCCTCCTCTCCGCCCGCAGTCCCGTGTTCGCAGCTATGTTCACTAGTGGAATGAAAGAAGCTAAAACTGGTCGAGTCCGTATCGTAGATGTTGATCCCACTACTTTCGAACGCTTTCTAAAGTTTCTCTACACTGGGATGTTGGAGTCTTCAGCCGTCGATGAAGAGCTCTTCACCGTTGCGAACAAGTATCAAGTCGAGACCCTTATGGAGCTGTACCGTCCGTCTATTCAACCGGCCGACACGGATAATGACATTTTGAAGGCATTCCTCTCTTTTTAAAAAATAACTCTCGATGACATCGTACGATGTTGCTTTATTTGTGTAGCTGTGAGCCTTAAAAAATACAGAACACAATTTATTCTAATTATTTTCTTCAACGTCTAAACTTTTATTTGCTGTCAGTTTCATTTTTACGCTCAGTAGATACATAGAAGACAAAATAAAAATGAAATTAAATGCAAAAGAAATCATACTTTTCGCCGTGGATATATTATACGGGCTATGAAATGATTCAGTTCATCCTAATATTCATCTACATCGGCTTTAGAGCATGATCCTCAACTACAAACCATTCGACTCAACTTGGAGGGGAGAGCTCTGTGCTGCCGCCGTCGATAAGAAGATGGCGGATGTTGAGTTCCTCGTCGCAGAAAAAACTTTCGATGCACACCGCTCCATCCTCTCTGCCCGCAGCCCCGGTTTTGTAATTTTGCTTAATTCGTATTATTTTTGTGAGAATTTAAAAGAAACTAAGAACTCCATTTTCTTTCAATTACAGCAATTATATTTGCAAATGATTGCGAATAATTGCAAAAAAAATTTTTACAAGGGAAACAGTAATAATAATTAGAATTTCAAACTTCTGTCGTAGTATAATAGATTCGTTTGTTCTTCTTCATATCGCTTTCGAGATTTCTTTTAACCATATAAAATGGGTTGAACTGGCCAAATTTTATTCAGTAAAGAGATTCAATTACGTGTGCTGTTATTAATAAAACCTAAGTAATTTTAATTGTCCTTTAACTAAATGAGAATTTAAAATGATTGGAAGATTTTGGACGTTGGCAAGCAACCAACAAAATTTTGCAGACTTTATTGGGCTCGCCCATTGAAACAATTCTTCTTATAAGCATAGTCAATGGATAAAACGCTGTTTGCGGTGGCAGACAAGTACCGAGTCGAGACCCTGAGGAAGCTGTGCCGCCCGACTAATATTAAAACGGTTGACTTCGATGATTATGTCAACTTCAAGACTTTTCTTTCTTATTGAATTGGGTTTCCCAGGTATATTAATTTTGCTCTTGTGTCTTTTTTTAATGATTAATATTTAATCAAACTTAATTGACTTTAAAATTTTAAAAATTTAACGCGTATCAAGAAAAACTCATCAAGTTGATGACGGCGATTTGATTGTAGAGGATTGCAATATTTACCTTATTACTAGCACGTTAGTATTAGCACTGGTAAATAGTAGATTAATAGCCCGTCTGTTGTGTAAATGAGTGATACGATAATGATCTAGGTACCGTATTGTGATTAAAACATTTATTTTCGCAGAGGTTCAATCAAGTTCAGTCCGGAATTACTTCATTATTTCTGTAGCTGATTGGTTTTCATGAATAAGAATACATTATTACATGTTTTTTAAGACAAATGCTAATCGTTTCTGCGTATGGTGGTAATGAGTAATGACAAGATTTCCAGAATATATTCTGGACAATAACATTCGTACTTGCATCGTTTACCCCTTTTTAAATGTAGATCTGAGAAATACATTTCACGGATAATTGAGAGGGAGATTACCATTATCGATTATTTTGGATGATGTTACAGAGGGCTGCCTCCCCCTTTTCTCAGTGTAGGTCTCATTCGTTCGTTATTCTTAAGTACTGCTGGTGCTCTTCAAGTAACTGTTCCTTACGAAGGAGAATAGAATTAGTCTTCAATTTTTCAACACTTTATTTCTCTCACAACAACAAGGTACTAGGATTATAAAATATTAGTTCCCGAGTATTGTCACTTTAAAACAATACTTTTTAAATTGTGAATCTTGTAAACAGATGACGACTAAGGTGGAAAGATCTCTTCGCCTACAACTTTTCTACAGATGGAATATATCAGGTGTAAACCATGAAGAACCTCAGTTATTTTCGAAAAAATTTAAACACAAGAATACTGAACTATTTCGTGTCGGGATTAAGATGTCAGGGGAAAAATTGGCCTGCAATCGTTCCGCAATTTTTTTTCTTCTGACTGCTAACTTGCAAAAGATGGGGCTTAAGGTACTAACAGTTTCCTACGGACTTGGAATGGAGATTCGGCACGGATCTGGAATGGGGATCCGGCAAAAACTTGCATTCGATTCGATTGAGATGGACCAAAAAGATCTTACAAACGGAGCAAATAATAACGAGGACGAAAATGATGGAGCTGTCGGCATCCAGCTGTTTACATCCCCTCTGAACTCTAATGATTTTCCTTTCATCAAAATTACGGCCACCTTCATTGGCATCGTGGATAACTATCATGTTCAACAAATGGACGGCCTCTTAAGGCAACAGCTACGGGTCTCCATCGAAAACCAAGAAAATAGAGCCAGTTTCAAGTTGATCGCCAACGACGGAATAAAGAGGTTCCCAGTTCACAAGTGGATGTTGGCAGCTCGGAGCCCAGGTTTTGCAACCTTGTTTAGCAGTAACGAAGAAATCGAATCTTTTCATCTCGCCGTAGTTTGCAACGTCAATTAAATGAATCAATTTATCCAGTTCATCTACACCGGTGAATTGGAGGGACTGGTTAGTAACGCCCTGATGCATTTGACTGTGAAATATGAAATCAAGACACTCCGAGTAATTTGTGAAGCCGCTCTTCAAGATGATTACGTTTTCTCCATAGACAAGATGGTTATGGCTGCATGGCATTTGAAGTCTGGGTCTTCAATGATCAATGATCGGATCCACAATGATGAAACCGAGTAAGGATTATAGCAAAAAAAAAAATCTATAGTTTGATGCAGCTAATTTTATTTACAGACCGGATGAAGAATTGTTTGAAGAAAAGTGTCCAAACATACAGAAAAATGCATCCATCTTTACGTGTACCTGGAATGTGCAAAGTCTCGGTGCGAGAGAGAATGAAGAACCTATTAAGATGACCGCTACATTTGAGAACGGAGGGAAGAAGATATTTTCAGCCTGGCTTGAAATGACTAAGATGCCTAATCATCGAGGAAAATATAAGCTTACTGCGTTGAAATTTCTTAGCTATGGTCATGAAAGCATGTGTTACGAAATCGATCAAGTAGCCTGCTCTTTTGATGGGCAAAACCAGAACAGTTGCACTCATAAAATGACCAAGGTGTAAACTTACGATAAAAATAAGTTCCAAGTTTTTAAAAGACTTAAACTGGCGACTCCATTATCTTGTCCTTTTGTCATCACTTTCCACGCCAAACTTCGAAGTACGGTCGCCAACTTCATCAATACACCCGTGGATGTGACTTGGAGCGAACAGTTCTGGGCTACAGCCGTCGACAAAAAGATGACGGACGTCAAGTTTCTCGTCGGAGAAGAGTCTTTCGGTGCACACCGTTCCCTCCTCTCCGCCCGCAGTCCCGTTTTCGCTGCCATGTTCGAAAGTGGAATGAAAGAAGCTGAAGCTGGACAAGTTCGTATCGAAGATGTTGATCCCAAATTTCTCTACACTGGGATGATAGATTCTTCAGCCGTAGATGAAGAGCTCTTTACAATTGCAGATAAGTTTCAAGTTGCTACCCTGGTGGAGCTATGCCGTCCGGCTACTCAACCGGCCGACACGAATGATGACATCTGGAAGGCTCTCCTCTCTCTTTGAAATATCTGAGTGTCTGATGTTGCTTAATTTGTGTTGCTGTAGCCTTTAAAAAATTCCGAACACAATTTATGAATCACTTTCTCTTATTAAATATTAAGTAATAAATAGCCTGGGATATTACAATTAATTTTGTGTTTAATTTATAGAAATACACAAAATTAATTTGTTTAGGGCATGATTATCTTCTTCATGCCACGTTATTTTAAAATAAATAATTTTGATGTGTTATCTCTGGACAAGAATATAAATTTTTATTAAAAAGTTACTAAAATTACAAGATACGAAAGAAAAATTAAGGACGTCAGGCTCCTCGTTGGAGAAGGGGCTTTCCGTCCGATCTATATTTTTCCGGTTGTCTTTTTCTCTTAGAAATATTTTCTCAGTTATTAGAAAATGACGAATACCGACTTCGATCAAGCCATACAGTTTATCGGTCTACAAAATGCGCTTCGACCAAGCGGTAGCGCTGTTGTCGGATAGAGTGATTACCTAAATACTTTTCAGTTATTGAGACGGACGAAAAAGTTGCCCTTTGAGGATGCTATATAACCTCTAATATACGCTCTTTTCGTTCAAATATCATGCGTGTGAACCTTTTATCATCTTTCAACAAGTTTATCCAAGAAAATTGTTCTTAGCACCGACAGCAAGAATGTAGGAAATAGATCACTCCAATACTGAGAATTATATTTATATTTTTTAAATTTTGTATAGATAGCGCTTTTTAAACTTGTATCTGCATCAGCTGTCGCCGGTAGGTAGACTTTAGTAAACAAAGTGAATTAGTGATTAAGTGAAAAAATATACTTTTCATCCGATTTAGAATAAATTATAGAGTACCGGTTACGAATAAAATCACACTGTAAGTCCACTTAAGTATCTGAAAAATTTGGTGTGGAACTGTGTTATTTTTTTTTATTATTATTATTATGTCATTTATTTTGTGAGCAGATGACAACCAAGGTGGAAGTATCTCCTCGCTTAGCACTGCAGTACAAATGAAAGATGTCTGATATCGATCAAGGCGAGCCTTTGCTCTACTCAAAAAATTTATTTACTAGAAAACGGTTCTATTTCAAGCTGGAATGAAGATGGCAGCAACACACATATCTTCGAACCCCGTCATCCTTTTCTTGCTGACCAATAACTTTCAAAAGGTGGGACTCAAGATAGTGTCAGTGACCTACTATGAATATGACTCTGGCTTTAGAAAGAATTGGGAAATGCAGGAAATGGATCTCAACGACGATGTTGAAGGATTAGCAGGCATCCAACTGTTTACAGTCAAAGCTCTTTAAAAACGATGTCAAATCTCCCGATTTCACCTTCGATTTCACGGTTTATCTCATTGACTCAACAGCTCTGGTCTTCCGTTACGGACCAGTCAAATGAGGCAAACTTTAAGTTGATCGCCAACGATGGAAAGAGCATCCTAGTCCACAAGTGGATGTTGGCTGCCCGAAGCCCTGTTTTCCATCCCTTTTTAGCGATGAAGAAGAAATGGAATCAGTCGATCATGACATAGATTGCATGGTGGATGAAATAAAGCAATTCATCAAGTTTATTGGATTGGTGATTTGGATGGACTTGCTAGTCACGAATTGATGCACTTGGCTGCCAACTTTGAAATCAAGACGTTGGAAGATATTTGCCAAGACTCTTACGCTTTCACCAGTGACAAGTTGGCTAGGATGGCTTTGCATTTGGAGTGCGGATCCCACCTGATCTGCCTTAATGATGGGTCGCACCTTGACGAGTAATTATAATTCATATTCAGATAATTTGTTTATATTAACTTTACATCTTCTAAATATTACAATCCAGATGTAGATTTGTCTGAAATGAACCACGAAAACAACATCTTCTTCTTCAATTGTTCGTGGATGTACAAGATCTTTGGAAGAAAAAAAGAGAAAATCAGCCCAAAATCAAGACGACCGTCCCGTTTGAGCTTGGAGGAAAGAAGCTGTTTCGAGCCGAGCTGTAGATGATGGAAACTCCCAATAAAGAAGACCATTAAGCAGTCAACTTGAAATTTCTTAGTTATGGGCAAGGCTAAATGTGTTGCGCGGTCTCTGAGGTTATCCTCTCTATCGCTCAGCAAGATATGAACAGCTTCAATTACCAATACCACCGGATAGAAATGTCTGAAGCTGCAACCAATGACGAAGACGTGCTTCAACTGTCTGAAAGTGGCTTCCTAACTAAATTAAATAATCCGTTATTTCGCCCTTTCTTGGTAACTTTCCATGTCAAACTTTGGAGTACGGTCGCCCACTTCATCAACAAAGCAGTTGACTTGACTTGGACCGAACAGCTCTGGGCAGCCGCCGTCAGCACGAAGATGACGGACATCGAGTTTCTCGTAGGTGAAGAGACTTTCGATGCGTATACTGTTTATAGTATAGTATACTATAATTAGAGTAGAATAGTAAAATATTATTTTAAGAAAATACCAAATAATACACGAAGGTTTTACGCTAAGCGATTCTTGTACTCTTTTGCGATTAATTCGCGACAGCCGTTTCCAGTGTCTTTTGAACAGCTCGTTCGGTTGCTGCATTTTCCAAATATGTCGACTGGAATAAATATTTGCAACTGTTGGATGTATTCATTTCTACCGCTCATAGAAATGTTGCAATTTGATAAGAACAAGGTCACTAATTTGGTTTTGCCAGCTGCATAGTTTTTCCTTTTCTAAGAAAAAACTATCAACTTATTAAGACATATATCTCCACGGCAGGTTAATTGTCCACATTATTTGGGTTGACTAAGCGTCCAACTAGTAGACGAGTTTGGTGGCATTGTCAACGAGGAGAAAAATAGCAGGATGGTCAACCTGATGAGGACAAAACAGAATGAATACTCTGAATAAACCAAATTCAATAACCATGCAATTTTACCTTGTATGTTAGCGGTCCCTGGAAACCTGCAACACCAGTAGCTTCACCCTCTTTCTCTTATTCTTTTTCAGAGAAGCATTTCTGAAAAACGTCGGTGGTCTGTGAACCGTCTCCAGAAGAACGAGCTTGGATTGGAGCCGCGAATGTTTCTTTAAGAGACCCATTCACACAGCCTTAAAAAAAATGAAATAAGAAAGTATTTTCATAAGTCTGCATGAAAAATTATAATCAATAAAGACAATAAAAAGTTACCAGTGGGCAGTGGCATATGTAGCTTCTGAACCGTTCTCCTCCACCATAAAGAAACATTTCTTCCAAATTTCAGCGACCAACAATCGATCTAAATAACCGACATGCTAAACATAAATTACACCACAAAAATTATTAAGAAAATTCATCTTGTGAGGTAATTCCAAGGAGCGAGCATATTTCATTGGTCTAGTGTGGAATTGGCCTGTGATGATCAACATAGGAACGTCTACTGTCTTTCCCAATCCAAGGTAAAAAGGACGAATTTCGATGAGATTCGGCTTGAAGTTGAGAAGCCATTTTCCTTTAATGTAAATAGGATTGGACACAACCATCTTTGATGATGGACTCCAATTGTCAGAAATAAAAAATAAAAATAAAAAACTTAAATTTAATCGAACTATTGAAAAGTAAAGGCTCACTGAGGTATACTGATAAAGCGGTACCATCATCTGGAAGAAAGTCGAGTATTTAATTCGAACGGAATTTCTCAACGCTGCTGTTAATAGTCCTTTCGAACAAACTTGAGTCTAAATCTTCCTTTTGAGCAGTGCCACCGATTTTTGGATCACAACATTGAACTCTGGTTCATATGTATATGCATAATTGAACGGGTAAGGACGGAAGACATTAGAACTTCGGACATATGAACGAAAAAATGGCAATAAGTAAATTGTGCGATTGAAGACACAATAAAAAAATAGTTTTCAAGATTTCTTTTAAAATCGTTGTACCTTAAGGTTTATAACTTAAAAATCAAGATGCTCAATTTTCTGGCATCTACTTGAATTTTAGTCCTTACTCTCAGAATGAATAACTACATTTTCTCAGTTTTCTACACGAGCACCCTAAACACCGTAATTCTGTCAGCGTCTCTCTAAAATTCGACAAACTCATTTTTTATTAAGTGACTTTATCTAATTCATCTTTTAAGGGCTACAAGCGATTGGGATGACCACTTGCCAGGGGTATTAAACCTGGTTTACATCTTTGGCATCATCGACCGGGACCATAACTGTTCTAAGTTTACCGTAGTGCCCGAAGAACAGTGGTTAACATATACCTCTCAGGACGTGCCTATCGCAACCGCAAATCAACACACCGTCATCGTCAGTATCATCTGCCAGCGTCTAGCCAAAGTCATACAATTATGCATTGCATCTCGCTCACATATATAGATTTTGTCCAACCAAAACTGGATTGCAAACGTACAAATGACACTATTTTTTTGCTACAGCCTACAAGCGATAAGCATATTAATCAAACGCTTGCCAGGGGTTTTAAAACTGGCTTATATCTTTGGCATCATCGACCGGGACCATAACTGTTCTAAGTTTACCGTAGTGCCCGAAGAACAGTGGTTAACATATACCTCTCAGGACGTGCCTATCGCAACCGCAAATCAACACACCGTCATCGTCAGTATCATCTGCCAGCGTCTAGCCAAGGTTATAAATCCACCTTTATAATAATATATTTTCTCACAGCATATGTACCCCTTCAATTTTGCAAACATAAACAAAGGTGTCAAGAAATTTTGTGATCGAAAGAATTTGATAAGGGCGGGGCTTACTTTGTGACTGATGCTGCCTCTCCCAATAAATGAGCTGAACTAAAACTGGTTCCTATATTATTCACTCAAATATAGGTTCTGATTCCTGGTTATTTTCATACACACCAAATATAAACATTAGTTTATACCAATTTAAAAACGGCTGTTTAAATACTACTATTGCATGCAGTGCTCGATTGAAATGAGGCCAAAACTTAAAATTTGGTGTGAAGTTATTTACCTAAATTTGTTCTGAATGCAGTATGCACCATGCGCTGAAATAAATTATCTTTCAGATTGAAACAAGTTCAAAAGAGAAATTTGTCGGCTGTTCAGGGTCAGTTATTATCAGGACTTTCCTCTCGACTTCATTTAGAAGTATACACTTGCGACGACCTAAAGAAATATTTAACTGCTGTGTGAGATTCCTTCATCTGTTGTGTAGATTTGGTTAGCCAAATAAGTAATAGTTTGTGATGCGAAGCATTCGTCAAGTGGATAAGTTGGTTGGATATCGAAAATACTGAAACAAAATTTCAAAGTTTAGGATAATATTGAGAAAAGAAATAATAACCGATAAAAGTACTCGTCTGAAGAATAAATCTGAAGGTCTGCTTTTTCATACATATTACAAAGAGATAAGTAACATCCCAGACGGAGAAAGGTGTAGTCTGCGTGGCGGCTAACAAGTCATGTATGGTTCCTCCCGTTAATAAAACTCCGGCGCCTATAAGGAATGGCGGGTACGTCGACCAAGGCCAGACATCATAGCTGACACCCCATTTGCCATCTAAATCGAAAGCCGTAATTTATCGTAGAATTTTTCATTTAGCATAATAATAAATATACTTCGCAAGGGTGTCAAAGTGTTATTTAGATGAGCAGTGCCGTAAATCAATTGATTTGAAGGCGAGAGTGATTTCAGAACTGAAACCAAGTTTCGAACATTAACGTAGATATCGCCGTCAACTTTGAGAACAAAGTCAACTCCCTGGCAGTGACCATCTATCCAGTTGAGTAGGGCTGCCACTTTCGTTGTCAAGTCGTGTTATGCATCGACCATATCAACTTGAATAATATCGCCGTTTAAACGCCTTTCTTCTTCAATAGCTTTCTGCACCTTGACGGCGCTCTCCCTTTGAGGAGATCCCAAGACGAAAGCGAATCCAGCAACGCGGACATCAGAATGGTGCTCAAATAGATGCTTGCGCCATGTTTCACGAATGGATTGACGCTTTTCGAAATAGCTAGATGCTGATATGACCGCTACAAAAAAATTTGTAATGCAAAAAAAGTACAAATGTTTACAGGGGGAAACATTTTAGATTGCTTTGAATCATTAGAAAAGAGCTTGACGCGAATTTTTCGGAAATGTTGGGCGTTGGAGAAAAATGGTACGCACCGCTTATATCAGTCAGCAAGATGCGCTTCGATCAATCTCTGACGTTGAACTGTTCAAAAAATCAAAATCTTTTCAAATATCGAGAAGGACGGACGTCCCTCTTATTGGGAACATGCACAATGAAATGACTGTAGGACGATATCAAGACGTTTCCAAAAAGAAAACAATAAAAGAATATGACTCCTCCTATCCTATGTCAAGCGTTAACTTCTGTAATAGATTACGATTCACTTTATTCATCACAGTTTCCAATTCTCTATCCAACTATCAGTAAAGATAATGTCTAACACAAGAAAAAAAAATACTTCATCAAGTAATTACATCGATGAGGCTGTTAAAGAATTATATTATCTTTTCTTCGTCACTTTCCGTGTTAAACTCGCAAACACGGTCGCAAAAGAAAGTGGAATGAAAGCAGAGGCCGAAATTGATCAAGTCCACATCGGCCATGAAAGATGTCGACCCAATTACGTGTCAGCACTTCATTACTTGTTTCTACACTGGGACGATTTAGCCATCGTCAAAGGATAGAGTTGTTCGAAGTTGTACTCCCATCTTCTATTATAACTGATTACTTTTCAGTTATAAGAATAGAATATCGCAGGTTTAAAAAATATATATTGCTCAGTTTGTGCGGTTATACAGCCCATACGTAGTGGCAACGCCAATGGCGTTGCACTGAAAATCAAAAAATAAATTGATGTTTGATGTGATGTTTGATGTGATGTTTGATGTACGATGTATGATGTTGTGATACGATTTATGATTTTATTATTACAGATACAGAGGGCTGCTTCTTTCTAGTTTCTTTTCTCGGTATAGGGCTCAATCGTTCGTTATTCGTACTGGTGCTCTACAGCCTACAAGCTACCGTTACTTTGCAAAGGAGTATACAATCAGTCTCCACAGTTTTTCAACTCGATACAGCACGTTTATTTTATTCATCTCTTATCAGCGCCCACAACTCTTAACATCAAGGTATTATAGCATCGTAAAATGAAATTCCTGTGTTTTATTTCTTTAAAGCTCATTTTTTAATGAGTGAACTTGACGAAACCGATGACGACCAACGTGGAAAGATCTTCTCGTCTACAACTTTACCACAGGTGGAATATTTCGGAGATCGATCAAAAGCCTCAGTTATTCTCCAAAAAATTTACAAACAAGAATGCCGAACTACTTCGAGTCGGATTGAAGATGACAGGGAAACAATCAGCTTCCCATCCCGCCATTCTTTTCCTTATGACTACTAACTTGCAAAAGATGGGACTCAAAGTACTAGCTGTCTCCTACTTGAGCTCCTACTCACAGAGGGGATTTGGGAAAATTACGTCAAGTCGCGTTTCAAAGAGATTGAGTTGGAAGAAAAGGACCTTACAAACGAAGAAAATAATAAGGACAAACATGACGGAGCGGGAGGCATCCAACTGTTTACATCCCCGTTGAACTCTACTGATTATATCTTCATTATATTTACGATTGACTTCATTGGCATCGTGGATAACTATCATGTTAACCAAATGGACGGCCAATTGAGGCAACTGCTACGGATCTCCAACGAAAACCAAGAAAATAGAGCCAGTTTCAAGTTGATCGCCAACGACGGGTTTCCACCGCTAACAAGAAGTTGACGGACGTCGAGTTCCTCGTCGGTGAAGAAGCTTTCGGTGCGCACCGTTCTCTCCTCTCTGCCCGCAGCCCCGTTTTCGCTGCCATGTTTGCAAGTGGAATGAAAGAAGCCGAAAATGGACAAGTTCGTATCGAAGATGTTGACCCCCCTACATTCGAACGCTTCCTCAAATTTCTCTATACTGGGATGATGGAGTCTTCAGCCATGGATGAAGACTTCTTCACAGTTGCGGAAAAGTATCAAGTTGAGACCCTTATGGAGCTGTGCCGTCCGGCTACTCGAACGGCCGACACGGATAATGGCCTCTGGAAGGCTCTTCTTTATATGTGAAATATTTTTTACATTGGCTTTGTACCATGACGTATCTTAGTTATATTTTATCTATAGTTATAGCTAGTTCGTTTTGTCTCATTAAATGATGTTTAGGTAATAGATATCTGAAAAAAAACTAGCATCAACAATAGCAGTCCGTTAGATTAATTAAACTAGCCGGACGATCTTTCTGCTGCGCTGTTTTTTACTGTATGTAGATCAGTAAGGTGGAAATAATATCGAAATAACATATTCGATCGCTTCGAAGCATAAAATAAAATAGGCGCTCAACCCTATACGGTATAAGCAATAAACAAACATTGCACTAATATGCTGTACTGCAAAAGGAGGTTAAAAGAAAATAAAAAATTAGTAACAAGACGACCGTGATAAAGACACATATTGGAGAGCGGCATTATGGAACTGCCAAATCTGTTGCATGCTAAATTTATGTAAATCTCGAAATTACTTGACGTTTATACTGACCGTGCTACATTAGATGTATTTTTTCTTAATTTTATTTAATTATCAAACGGAAATGTTGCTTGAAAACAGAATTTAAAACCCTAATAAAGCGTTCAGAACTCGTATGTATTTTTAGTTTAAATTACATTTTAAAAGTGGTATAAAAAGTTTTACCAGGACTGCAAAATATTCTCTTGACATGCACAGCATTGGTTATGTAAGTTGAGAACTCGAATATCGGACTCCGACGAACCGTACATCAGAACTGGTTTTTTTTTTCTTGGCTTGCCAAATTCAAAAGATAAAAACAGGACATATTTATTTGAAACGAAATCAATAATAACCGTTGTGCGTTCAGTGTGCGTTGAGAACTATTTTGTATTTTTAAACAATATTTTTTGGCGCTTTGTAGGTGGCGCTATATAGGCTTCGCACCACTTGGTAAACAAAGCAGAAGATTATCGTGAAAAAGTTGCCACGAGAGTCTGCATCGACCACGGAAAATTGATTCACCTTTGATAGCTTAACTACGACAGGAACACTGTGAGGAGTACTTACATACTGTAGTCAATAAGAAATATGCATTTTTGTTTTTGTTATGGCCTATTTTTAAATTATAAATTTTGTTAGCAGATGACGTCTAAGGTGGAAAAATCTTCTCGCCTACAACTTTACTACAAATGGAAAATATCAGGTATCAATCATGAAGAGCCTCACTTATTCTCCAAGAAATTTACGGATAAGAAATGTATGGATAAAAATACCGAAATACTCCGAGTCGGAATGAAGACGCCAGGGAAAAATTCCTCTCATTCCAATCGTCCAGCCATTCTTTTCCTTCTGACTTCAAACTTGCAAATGATGGGACTCAAAGTGATGTCAGTCTCCTACTACAAACGTGAATTCGGCACTACGTGGAGTCGTTTTAAAGAGATTGAGATGGATCAAAAGCATCTTACGAACCAAGAAAATAATATCGAGGATGAAAATGATGGAGCTGCCGGCATCCAACTATTTACAGCCCCGTTGGACCTCTTAGAAAACGATAAGACTGATTTCAATTTCATATTTACGGTCAACTTAACTGGCATCGTAGATAACTATCGTGTTCAGCAAATGGACGGACTTCTGAATCAACAGCTGCGGCTTCCGTTATCTATCTTACCCCAGTCAAATTTGGTGAATTTCAAGTTGATCACTAGTGATGGCTATTTCTACCCTGTCCACAAGTGGATATTAGTAGCTCGGAGCCCTGTTTTCGCGGCGTTGTTGAGCAGTGAGGAAGAATTCGAATCCATTCATCTAGCCGATTATTTGACGATTGAAATGACACAGGTCCTCACCTTCATCTACACTGGAAAACTAATCGGACGGGTTAGTCACGAATTGATGCAATTGGCTGCGAAATATGAAATCAAGACACTGCAAGACGTTTGCGAAGCTGCTCTTCAGGATGCTTACGTTTTCTCCATGGATAAGATGGCTGTCGCTGCTTGGCATTTGGATTCTGGATCAGATCACATCTGCAACGAGAAGAACGAGTAAGGATAACGTCTGACCTTTCTTTAAAATTGCTTTAGCATGCTTTGACTCAGATTATTTGATTTACAGGCCGGATGAAGAATGGTCTACGAAAAGCTGCAAAAGAGTACGATTGTCTATCTTTACGTGTACTTGGAACGTGCAGAATCCTGATGCGGAAGAAAATCGAGAACCTATCAAGAGGAGCGTCTCATTTGAGCACGGAGGGAAGAAGCTGTTTCGAGCCTGGCTAGAGATGACAAAGAGTCCCTATCATCCGGAAAAATTTACGTTCTCTACTTTGAAATTTCTTAGCTATGAACATGAAAACATTTGTTTCAGAATCGAACAAGTAACCTGCTCCATTGATGGCCAAGACCAGAACAGCTCCACTCATCAACGGATTCTAATGACCAAAACGGCACCGAAACACCAAAATGCATCTCTGCAAGTGTTTAAAAGCAAGCTATCGACTACAGAACTAACCACGCCGTTATCTGGTCCCTTTATCATCACTTTCCACGCCAAACTTTGTAGTACGGTCGTCCCCTTCCTCAACGTACCCGTGGATGTGACTTTGACCGAACACCTCTGGGCTGCCTCCGTCAACAGGAAGATGACGGACGTCGAGTTCCTCGTCGGAGAAGAGGCCTTTGGTGCTCACCGCTCCCTCCTCTCCGTCCGCAGTCCCGTCTTTGCTGCCATGTTCGCAAGCGGAATGAAAGAAGCTGAAACTGGTCAAGTCCGTATCGAAGATGCAGATCCCACTACCTTCGAACGCTTCCTCAAATTTCTCTACACCGGGATGTTAGAGCCTTCAGCGATGAATGAAGAGCTCTTCACAGTAGCGGACAAGTATCAAGTTACGACCCTGATGGAGCTGTGCCACCCGGCTACTAAACCGGCCGACACGGATGATGCCGTCTTGAAGTCTTTCCTTTCTAGTTGAAATATTTGCATTGTTATTGTACAATGTTGCTTAATTTGTGTTTTGGTGAACCTTAAAAAAAATCAGAACACAAATAGTTTGAAACACTTTCTTTTATGGTCCCGAAAACGTCCAACTTTTTATTTGCTTTCTATTTTTGAAGCTGGGTAAATATCTCCTTCATACAGGTTTTTTCGACCGTTTAAAATGATTTGGAAGTGAGATCTTTGGACAAGAATTTCAACGAATCATTACAAAGTTATCAAGATATACTAAAGATAAATTATTGACGTCGGGTTCCTCTTCGGAGAAGGGGCTTTCCGTTGGCATCGATGTATTTTTCCAGCGGCTGCACTCTGCAGTCTTGTAGATCTCTATTTTATCGGTTTAAAAAATGACGAATACCAACCTCGGTCTAACCATGCGACTTATCGGTTAGCAAGATGCGCTTCGATCAAGCAGAAATAGTTATTGGACAGTTTGATTGGCAAAATACTTTTTAGTTACCGAGACGGACGAACAGGCGCTCTGTGAGAATGCTATGATTTATTGACCAAATATCACGTATGGACCTTTCATCATCTGCGCCAATAAGTTTATCCAATAAACTGTTCTGAACACCAACAGCAAGAAAGAAGAAAATAGAGCGTTCCAATTGTTATGGATGGTGGTGGTGATGATGGTGTCATGGTGGGAGAGAACGGAAGAGGATTTACTACAATACGACATACTACTTACTGGAGTTATTTGCTTTAGTTTCTGATTCTAAATATGGTGGTACACAAAGACATTTGTGGTGGTACACAAAGACATGGTGGTACACAAAGACATTTGTGGTGTAATGGTTATGTTTAAGGACTTATGGTTAACACTCGCATTTGTATAGTTTCTTTTTCAAATTGATGTTCTGAGAATCATATTTCATGAATAATAGACTAATAGTTCATGAATGAAGACTTATTTTCCCATCATCCAACGTCAAAATAAGATACTCTCCTTTCACAACAGTTATGCTTCCAAGAACCAAATAGAGAAACTGAAGACAATGCAGCATTCAAAGAAGAAATCATTCAATTGGAACATGAAATAGCGCAAATACAGGAAAAAGCCGAACGTTTCATCCGCCAGAATCATTAACCCCTTCGATAAATAAATGTGAACTAATGAACTATTGTGGCGACGTTGCTGCATCCATCATCAATTCAGCAGGCTATTGCATTTTGATGGATAAATTATGTCCTTATCATCCAGATGAATCATCCTTCGCTGCATTTGCTAATCACAGCTTAACGAGTCTTAGTCTATATTATTTAATGCTATACAATAAATCGGTTGAGCCTTCAGTTCGACGAAGCACTTTTACAGAAGCGGCATATACAAATTTAAAGAAGCTGGTATCAAAGATGATCCGAAGAGTAACCTTCGTATTGGGCTCCGACGCTCCGTCTCAACGGCAATCCTGTAGTCTATGTTTGGGCAGAGTATGTACCGATGCAAGGCTTGTACAATCCTTTCACCCTTCATTTCATGATGGAAGATAAAGAGGGCGATTGTAAAGATCTGTTAAATGTGGGTGAGGGATCTATGCTTTTCGATGACTGGAAAACTATTATTTAAGGACTGATAACATTGCTTAATATGCATCTTGTATGCGTGTGCTAAAAGTACAACTACCCAATTATCTTGCCCTTTCGCTATAACGTTCAAAGCCAGACTGCCTATCACGAATCCAACCATCGTGATCAAAACGATCGACTCGACATGGAGTGAGCAGCTCTGGGTTTCCACCGCCAACAAGAAGTTGACGGACGCCGAGTTTCTCGTCGGGAAATAGACTTTCGGTGCGCACCGTTCCCTCCTCTCCGCCCGTAGCCCCGTATTCGCTGCCATGTTCGAAAGTGGAATGAAACAGGGCAGGTCCGCATCGAAGATGTCGAACCCATCACATTCCAACGCTTCCTCAAGTTTCTCTGCACTGGGATGATGGAGTCTTCAGCCGTAGATGAAGAGCTCTTTACAGTTACGGACAAGTATCAAGTTGCTACCCTGGTGGAGCTATGTCGTCCGGCTACTGAACCGGCTAACACGGATGATGCCGTCTTGAAGTCTTTCCTCTCTTGTTGAAATAGTTTCATTGCGCCATTGTACAATGTTGCTTAATTTGTGTTTTGGTGATCCTTAAATAAAAATCAGAACACAATTTCTTTGAAGCACTTTCTTCTATTGTCCTGTAAACGTCCAAACTTTTATTTGCTTTCAATTTAATTTTGCAGACAGGCCTATTGAGAAAAAAAATTGCAAAGGACATTACAATTCACTCCTACGGGATAATGAAAGCGAGGGAAAAGGTGACGTTATTGGAGCGCACCGTTCTCTCCTAATGGTACACATTTTTTTAAAAATCAGGAATGAAGTATTATTTTATTCGGCCGCTTTGTACCGCTAGGATAATAGGCGCGACCTCAAGTACCTCTATATCTAACTAATATAGTAGGCCTATTGTTAAACAAGTTTCCTGGAAATATATTTTTAAAATTTGATTATCGGATACGTAACCTACTGGAGAGCTTATTATATGCCTACCACAATAAACCTGTCTGAGGATGGCCCATGAAGCCATTTAGATGGCCCAAGCAGCATTATGATTTGAATTAGTAACGTGGGGGTCGGGCAATAAGATGATTGTATGGCAGCCAACTTGATACATATTGGTAGTTTTCTGGTTGCATTGCATTATAGTTGCATAGTTATCTAAAAAATTAGAACTGTTAGTCAGTACACAACAATCATTAACTTTCCGCTCACCACTTCCGAGGTGGAATGGAAATAGAACGGTCAAATCCTTATACACACAAGCAAAATCAATCAGTAATAATAAATAGAAAAAACCGTTCGTAGAACAGTCTCCTGCAAAAAAGTGTGCACCCCACTTACAGGACTTGGTGCCATGGGGTGCTCATTTTTTTTAAGGATACTGAACACTTGTAATACGGCTACCTTTATGTGGATATGATTGCAACTCCCCTGCGGATAACTATATAGTCCATAGTACAGAAAGAGTTACCTAATGAATCATTTCTCGTGAAATAACAGAAACCCAATAGAGTGAGTTAATTGAGGCTATTGATGACATTTTGTTTTCAAATAATCTCAACCAAAAATGTTTTTCTAGAATTATAGCCCATATGAAGCAACTTGGATCAGATAAGATATCTTCACTATCTATACTAATGCGAAGAGCGCGTTCCACATGAGTTTTGTGGAGACGATATTCCAGAGCACACCACCCTCTCATCTAATGATTGCTCACTAATAACGGATCAAGCTTGGATAACTTTACTTTAACATAAGTAAGATATAATCGTCGGATAAAATATAGATATACGCATACATATATGTGCATATATGGGATCATTCTTATAGGTTAAAGAGTAGTAATAAACTTGTCGTTCATCCGTATCCTTGTAGCTTGTAAACCAAGAAATTTACGTACAACAAAACCGAACTACTTCGAGTCGAAATGAAGATTACAGGAGGGATAAATCCATCCAATCCTGAATTTTTTTCCTACTGACCACCAACTTGCATAAGTTGGGACTCAAGATACTGTCGACGAGCTTCTTCAAACGTGAAAACGGCATAGAATCGTGAAAAGGAGATTGACATGGAACAAATCGATCTTACAACCGCAGAAAATGAAGCAGCAGGCACACAACTGTTTACAGCATCCCATTTGAAGCTCTTCACTTTTGAGTTTATGGCTTATCTTACTGAAATCATGGATACCTATCGTGTTCATCCAATGGATGACCTTACTAGTCAGCAGCTCTGGTCCTCCCTCACAGACCATCAGGATGATGGTACGAATTTCAAGCTGATAGCCAACGATGGTAAGAGCTTCCCAGTACACAAGTGGATATTAGCAGCTCGGAGCCCAGTTTTCGCAGCACTGTTTAGTAATAGTGAAGAAGCAGTCACATCTATGCATCTCGCCGTGCATTGTAAGATGAAAAAAATGAGTCATTTTATAAAGTAGATCTACACAGACAAATTGGAAGGACTAATTAGTCATGAATTGATGCAATTACCTATCAAATATGAAATTAAAAGCCTAGAAATTCTTTGCCAAACTGCTTTTCTAGATGTTTACACTTGTTCCATGGAAAAGAAGGCTATGATTTCTGGGCACTTGGAGTTTGGATCTCATCTGATCTAGTTGCCATGAGAAAAACGAGTAAGTAGCGTACTGGAAATATATTTATATGGTTATAAAATACAATTAATTTTGAATAGTCTTAAATACCGGTAATAAATTAATTTTTCCGCACAGATCCGGTGTATGTATCCAATCAATATCATCTAACGACCTTTATGCGCACTTGGATTGAGCAAAATCTCTTGCCAAAGAAGAATCAAGAAACGCACATTTCCCTCCTCGCCACCCACAGTCTCGTTTTCGGTGCAATGTTTTGAAGTGGAATGAAAGAGGCTGCAACTGGTCAAGTCTGTATCGAAGATGTGAATCGTGCAACATTTCAACAGTTCCTCAAATTTCTCTATACACTGGGACTTTCGAGCCTTCGACCATGGATAAAAGGCTCTTCATAATTGCAGACAAGTATCAAGTTGAGACCCTGATGGAGTTGTGCTGTCCTGCCACTAAAACAGAAGAAATGCGCGCTGGCAAGTTTAAGACTTTTCTTTGTTGTTGAAATATTTCTCGCTCTCAGATTTTTTTTTGTCAGTTGTGAGAATATACAATTTGTAAAGAAACTTATGTGAATCATTTCTATTTCGTTCATTGTGCGTCATCAAAACCTGACTGACTACCGGTAGCAGTAATATAATAAATTACGATAAATTCCAACTGTTAAACAGCTTGATCGAAGCTCATTTTGCCGAACGATAACAGGCGTATAGTTTAACCGATAAGCCGTTTGGTTTAAGATTTTATAACGATCGATACAATAATACAAGGCAAGACTGTGGCCGGTTGAGCCGTTGAGTAGAGCCGGACGGCACAGCTCCATCACGGTCGCAGCTTGATATTTGTCCGCAATTGTGAAGAGCTCTAACATCCCAGTGTAGACGAATTTGAGGAAGTGCCGTGACTTACTTAGATCAGCAATTCGACATCTTCGATGCGTAGTCGGTCAGTCACAGCCGCTCTTTCATTCCATTCGTGAATATCACGACGAAAACGGGACTGCAGATGAAGAGGAGGGAGCGGTGAGCACCGTAAGTCTCCTCGGCGACGAGGAACTCGACGTCCTGTTGGCTGTGGATGCTTAGAGCTGTTCGCTCCAAGTCACATCCATGGGTATGTTGCTGATGTTGGCGACTGTGCTCCGGATGATGTGGCAAGAAAAGGACAAGATAACGGAATGGTTAGTTCAGTAGCCGATTGATTATGGTTGCTAAACATTTGTAGCTTATTCTCCCCCCCCCCCCCCTTCGACAACGTCTTGATCATCATAACTTTTTAATAGATGTGAATAGTGCATTACTACTAAACAGGGCTGCAAAAACCGGGCTGCAAGCTGTCAACATCTACTTGTAGAAAGGGGAGCTCTCATTGCCATCGTTGGCTCGATCGTTGGTGAATGGTGATCAACTAGACACTCGCCTATTTTTTACGGAGATCTGAAGCCATCGAATTAAAAGGCCGCCCATTTACTGAACGTAATAGTTGTACACAATAATGCCGGTATATAAAGTTAACGGTAAAAATGAAAGTGAAATGAGTCAAATTGTTTCAATTGAGGCGGTTCAACCTTGTAAACAGTTGGATGCTTGCCGGTGCATCATTTTTTTCTCTCCGTTTGTAAGATCATTTACATTACCATTCATCACGCAAATAGAAATAGACGTATACATTGTATACACAAATGTAAACACCCTGGTACCTACAAACAAATAATTGAAAATTGGTTCCCGTACTTTTTTTTCTTTTTCCTTTTTACTATATTTTTAAAAATTCATATTTGATTGCTTTCGAGTAATGGAATCATTTTTCCAGAGCCATGGCTCTGATTTTTCGTCAAAATAAACATTTAAATCAAGTGTACCCTTTAGCAGCAACCTGCTTCGTTTACTGCACGCATTTTTTTTTTCGTCTGCCCCCTTCTGGTTCTGGACGACTTGATTTGACACTTGACTCTCGTCTCGCTGTTTGGGTATAATACTTATGGCGCAAATAAATGTTTGTGTATATTTCTTAGTGGTTAACATTTTTTCAGATCCCCATTTCACCATGGCTGCCCAAATATATGAGGTTCCTAAATTGCAAAACATGTGCTTCAATACCTTTTACAAGAAGGTACTCTGCAAAGCCACCCCAACTACAGTAGATTTTGTTCAAAACTGTTTCCATCAGCAACTTATGGGAACTATGAGAAAAACTATCAGGTAACTCCTATGGCAGTTTAGAAATCCTAATGCATATATTACTTAGTCTTAAGTAAATTTCAAAAGTTAACATTATTTTCATTCCAGAGAAAGATGTATTGAGATGTTGAATGGTGATTACTTCACGGACGAGTCTGAAAATAGTAACAACCAGGAGGAGGATGCCATCTTAGTCACCAGGGATGTCTGTGCGATTCTTGATTCTACTCTGGACGAGTGTTTTACCAACCTGAAAATAAGCATTCCATATTCAACCGTGAAGTTCTTTCCCCTTGTGATGTCCATCATCAGTCGTAGAAGTCCACAACTGGAAAAGCTATCAGTCACATTCTGCACCATCAAGCCAACACCCACCTTTGCTGAAATGGAAGTACAGCCTGCTGTGATGACGTCCCAAAACGATTCCCATCTTCATAGCTTGACTAAGCTTAGTTTTATTTACTCGGTACACTATTGGAATGACGGGTCGATGTTCCACTATAGCCCGCAAGTCCCTCTCCGTGCTATGGAAGAACCTTGTCAATCTATTCTTGGCACTGTAGCCAAAGTATGTCCAACCCTTTCCAAGTTAGATATCTCTGGTTTTCATGTCCGGAAGCAGGATCTCTTCGATTTATTGCTCGGAGAATGGAACGATCACTTATTCCCCACTGAAAGCCATCAATGGAGTGATGATTCCACTATCAAGGGCTTAAAGCTTCCATCAGAATTTTTGACTCCACTTTGCTTCTCGTTAAAAAAGCTTCGTTTTAACTCGGTTCGAGACGCGAATGCACCTACATCTTTTGACTCAATGTGCACCTTCGTATTACGTCACCTGCCCCACCTGGAAGAATTTCTAAGGTGTGCAGATTCGGTAAAAGTTGTCAAAGCTTTCTACAAGACAGAAATGATCGAGAACAAGCAAGCAGATTTTGAAGAACACTGCCGTTACGTCTCTGACCGCATCGGCCGAAAGAGGAAGCTAAGCGGGCCATTTTGCTTCTTGCCTGATGGTATCTATTAAAACATACCTTCTTTTTAAAAATTTGATAATTTAGATATGCAATCATTTTACAGGCCCCCTCTCTTTGATTAGTCTTAACAAAGTCACGATTGATGATGCTGACACATTACGGGCCATTGCATTTCTTTGTCCCAACTTGCGAAAAGTTACTTTTATCCAAAGTTCTGTTTCGAAATCTTCTTCTACAACTTCTCTAGATGAGATTGAATCCATTTTCAAGAAATGGCCAAAGGTAAAAATTGATTCAAATGAAAGAGAACACAGTTTGTTTAATTTAGTTGTTTTATTTTTGCTGCTAGTTGGTTGCTGCTACAGTTAACAAAATGGATCCCGCTTATATCAATCTTATTTTGAGCGCATTCGGTCCACATTTGAACAGCCTCGAATTCTGGCGTTGGACTCAAATCGACCTGCAAGCGTTCGCTTACTGCACGGCATTGGAGAGACTGATTTTAATTGACGGGTGCTCTTTTAAACTGAAAGGTGATGGGAATATTGCTCCTCTAGATGGAATTCTACCCGCTTTGAAAATATTTCACAGCTATTCGTGTTTGGGACCGTGGAGTAGATTTTTTGAAACCAAATCAACATTGACTTTTCTCCGACTGAATTGTTGCCACATCGGCACTGAGGTATTTATCAGATTAATTCTTAATAATTTATGCAACAACCCTGAATAATAATAGAATTTCAAAAGGCCAGTCTCCCTCGATTGGAATGGGACCATACGCCAGAGATTTGGCAGCGCTTGGAATGTTTAGAATTAAGGCAGTCAACTGGACTTTCAACCACCATCCTTTCCAACCTACTACCGAAATTACGGCAGTTGCAGCGGGTAGTGCTGCCCATATCCATCATGCAGAGGGAACCTGTGCTTTTCCAGAAGATGGTCGAAAAATTGTCTGAAAAATATGAAGTGATTCGGCACGGTTCCGATTCTTTTTTGGGCTTTTGTCCTTACCAGCAGCATATTTGAAAGTTATTATGGTTTTGAGCTCAAAGGTTTCTGAATACAGACAAATTTTTACCTAAATATTGTAACATATACCTTAACTAATTCTTTTTTTTTGTTGTTGTTGAATTATCACAACATAACAAACTAGTTTACTTAACTCACTTTCCACACCGGTAGTTGTAGAAGGAACTTGATCGCCCTCTTGATTATTTTTTGATAATTTAAAAATGCGGCTTGTGAACGGGAAATTATGAAAATGAGAGAGAGAGATTAAGTTTTCGTGAGAGAAGAGGCTTGGCGTGCGAACAAAAGTTTATTCTTTCCGTTAGCAACCTGTAAGAACTCTTTTGATTTTGTCACCTAAATGCCAAATACTATGTTCGGTCAACCATACGGTCGCATAAGCCAAAAAGCCTGCCGCATCTAGATCAATCAGTCACAGTCACTATTTAACTGGACAAATTATATTTAGTGCAATTCAAGCGCTAATTCAATTTTTACTTTTACGGTTTATATGACCGACATCTCGGATAGCTATCAACTCATCGATTTGACTCCCTCTTAAGCCAACAGAGTTGAGGTCAGGAAAATGCGTAAAAATAGCAGAACATTGTTAGAAATTTATGTTATTTATTTATAAATAAAAAAAATAATTTAAGTTTATTATTATTATTATTTTTTTTTTTTGTAAAAATTTAATGATTACCTTAATTTTACAGGCTTGATACAATAAACTGGGAAATGAAGTATGATGAGACTTGCATCTCCTTCTTCTTATTATGCACCTGGAATGTACAAAATCTCTGGACGAAGGAAGACCAAAAAATCTTCAAAACAAGCGTCCCGTTCCTAATCGGAGAGGAGGTCCTATTCCAAGCAGAATTGGAGATCGGTATAACTCTAAAGTATGGTAATGATGAACACACTTTTCCACTGAAATTTCTTAGCCACGGCAATGTGAAGATTCGTTATGTTGTCGAGGAAGTATCTTAGGTACATAATTTACCAATTAAACCGCATATCGACTAAAAAGACTAAAATGTTTGAGGACCCAGTTCACAACAAGAAACTACTTCAAGTTTTTGCCCAACCTAAAAACCATCAGAAAGAATAAAAAACCAACATCTAACTAACTTCTCAGTTCTTTGACCCATTCCTAATTACTTTCAAAGTCAAACTATGCAGCAGTGACCCAAACTAAATCAACTGACCAATAACTCTGGGCTGCCGCCGTCAACCGGAAGAAGACGGACGTCGAGTTCCTCGTCGGAGAAGAAGCTTTCGGTACGCACCGCTCCATCCTCTCCGTTTGTGGTCCTTTTCTTCGCTGCCATTGTTGGTAAGTTGAATGAAAGAGGCAGAAACCGATCAAGTCGGCATAGAAGATGTTGACCCTTTTGTATTTCAAAAATTGTCAACCGAATTATTGTTGGTACTTATTGGTATGGAAAGTATCAAAATAAATTTGTGAAGGAGGATGAAATTGAATTACATCATTAAATCTTTTGTAAATTCCACAAAAGGACCACCCAGAGATAGAGATGAGATGAATTTATAGCGCACTTGTAATACGGTATTGTAAAATGGATATCTTGATGGACACAAATATGCAACAGCTCCCCTGCTTAGCGGTTAGCAATAGGTTAGAAAGAGTTAGTTAAAGAATGGTTTCTCCTGAGAGGCGTTCTCCGAAATGAATATTAATTAAAGTGAGCTCTGATATTTTGTTTCAATTAATTTTAATAAAAAACGCTCTTCATAACTCCTGTGATAGCCTATTAATGCTTTTCAAGCTTGGTTCTCATCACAGCTTCTCTATTTGCAATCATGCTAAGAGAATAAAGTTTCGTACGAGTTTATTCGTGCTCCAGTGCAAACCATCCTCTCAGGAAACGGATGCTCATACCAATAAGAATATATATCAATTGGCAAGCTTGAATATCGTTATTTAAAATTATTAGTAAAACGGATTTTAAAAAAAATAGCATCAGCTCATTGCAAAGAGTAGTATTATACTTGTCGTTAATCCGAAACCATTGGAGTGCAAGTATTTACTATTTACAGTGTAATAGGACTTGATTTAGAAAGTGGGATAAGTTAGAAACTTATTTTAAGTTGATCACAAACAATAGAAGTTGGTCTCCCAGTTTACAAGTGTACCTATGCTGACAAATAATGAATACAAACCCTGGTGGAGCTGTGGCGCCAGGTTACTACAGCGGTTGTGAATATAGATGAGCTCAACCGACATAGATATATGTTACGGTAAATAATATAACAACATTTTCCCTGATTTTTATTTCATATAATTCATTATAATCATTCTTCTTTATTGATGACCTTTTACTCAAAGAAAAAAGCGCATGCACCAGGCAATAAATGATAGATTTCGGTTGGATTATTTACAAAAATTTAAAGCAAGTATAAGATATAAAGCATCAATCAGCAAGTATGTTTTATCAGTTAATAATAGCGTGTCAGATAAACAATAAATGGACTTGTACAATGTACATATTGTTATCTGTTATGAAAGAACTCCTATAAGTTTTAGTTATCAGCGCTGTAAATAAATTTGAATATGGAATACGAAACAAACATTTCATTCTTCACTTGTACATGGAAAGTGGTGAATATTTGGATGAAAGAAGATCAAGAAGTCTTAAAGATGAGTGTCCCGTTTCAGTTTAAAGAAAAGAAGCTTTTTCGAGCAGAGTTCTCTATGTATAGGAATTCCCCTGGTTGGGGGTTCAAACTGAAGTTCCTTAGCCATTCCTATGATGGCATGAGTGGGAGAATCGAGGAGGTGATCTGCTCTGTTGACCAAAATAATAGAGCCGATGCCAAAAATATCACCATGAAAATGTTAGAGAGAGCAACGCATAACAACAACATATTTAGAGTTTTTATTATATACCTGAAATAAAACTGCCAGCAAACACTCTACATTACAGGAGTAATCCGTTCTCTTGCTTGTTCACTTTTCACGTCCAACTACGAAGTACGGTCTCAAACTACATCAATAAGCTTATGGACTCGACTTGGAGCCAGCAACTCTGGGCTGCTGCTATCGAAAGAAAGATGACAGACATCGAGTTCCTCGTCGGAGAAGAGACTTTTGGTGCGCACCGATCCCTCCTCTTCGCCCGCAGTCCCGTTTTTGCCGCCATGTTTGCAAGTAGGATGAAAGAAGCTGCAACTGGTCAAGTCCGCATCGAAGATGTGGACCCCATTATATTCCATCACTTCCTCAAATTTCTTTATACTGGGGAATTGGAACCATCAGCCTTGGATGAAGAGCTCTTCACAGTTGCGGACAAGTACCAAGTGGAGACCCTGATGGACCTGTGCCGTTCGGCCACTCGGAAAGTGGCATTCAATTCTTTTTTCTCTCTCTAATTCAACAATTTTGTCGGAAAGTAGATGTGAGATGCTGGTATCGAAAAGAAATTATGTATGAGAAACCGGTGTAAAGTTTGTATGACTTATCCAATACCTTCTTTATGTTTGTATTTGCCAACTATTGATGCACATCTACTAAACGAGATTATACGAAGGCAGTGATAAAGAATGTGAATTATATTCTTCTTTTCCAGCCTGCTTTCTTATACCTTGATGGTAGGCCTATACAGTGAAGTCGGCGCCTAAAAAAGATTCACTAAATTTGCTGCGAAAACGGGGCTGCGGGTGGAGACTGGAGAGGAGGGAACGGTGCGCATCGAACGTCACCTCTCCAATACCGAAATCGCTGTCTGTTGTTTTCCTGTCGACGGCGGCAGCCCAGAGCTGTTCGTTAAAAATCGAGTCCATCATTTTGTTGGCAATGCTTGGAACCGAACTTCTTAGTTTCACATGGTTAGTATACTTCGAATTCTCCATGCAAAATTAATTAATTAAAAAATGTCTTGCGAAGCGGTCCGACAAATGTTTTCCAATGTTTTTAAAATTTTATGGATTATAATTGCATGATTCCATCTCTAACCGGTCTCTCCAAATCCATAATGTAAATATACTTGATGAACTGAGGCATCTGATCTGCCATACAGTCCATTTTGGCATGATTTGATTATTTTTGGCGATCCAATTCCTATAAACTTTTTTACATCTTGATTTTTAAAATACCTTCATAGCTGATGTAGGACAGGGAGACCACCCGATCGATGTATTCACTATCGTAATCGGCGATACCATCGAGGTAAACCGTGACTGTGAAACTGCAGCATGTAGTAATAGACTAGTAGTAGATCTTCTCCCATTCTTACCAGCCATTTCAGTTATAGACGATTGGAGTGCTCTTTTCCTTCTTTATTCTGGTTGTTTGTGTTTAACAACATGCATTTATTGGATAAATTGTAGATGAATAAAAGGTAACACGCAAGATGTTTGATGGATAAGAGTAAGAAATTATTTAATCGATAAGAGGTCATAGCATCCCAAAAGACCGCTTGTTTTATCCGTCTCGGTACCGAAAAGTTTTAAACTAAATGAATTGTACCTACTATCCCTGGCTATTTATCCATTTTTTAGTTTCAATGTTTTCTTCTTCTAAATATCCTCGTAAATATCTACTGGGTGTGACTTATCGAAAGCAAATAACATTTTGGTCGCTGATAAAACAATAAAAGAAGTGGTTCAAATAAATTGAGCTCTTGATTTTTTAAGGATCACAGCAACACAAATTAAGTAACATTGTACAATGACAACGAGATATTTCAAAGAGAAAGGAAAGCCTTCAAGATGCCACCATCCGTGTCGGCCAGTTGATGTAAAGCCGGACGGCACAGCTCCATCAGGGTCGTAACTTGATACTTGTCCGCAACCATGAAGAGCTTTTTCAGCCATATTGGCCGAAGGCTCCAACATCCCAGAGTAAAGAAACTTGAGGAAGCGCTGGAAAATAGTGGGATCGACAACTTCAATGCGGACTTGATCAGTAGCAGCCTCTTTCATTCCAATTGCGAACATGGTTTCGAAAACAGAGCTGCGGGCGCAGAGGAGGGAACGGTGAGCACCAAAAGTCTCTTCACCTATAAGGAACTCGACGTCCGTCATCTTCCTGTGACCTGTCGACGGCGGCAGCCCAGAGCTCTATGATGGTAAAAAGTAATTAGTGCCGGAGTATAGAAAATATAATAGAATAAGCCAGCAGAAAATTATTATACCCACGGTAACCAAAAAGTTTTTGGCTAGCCCAACTGCTAAACGGCTTGATCGAAGCTACCGTCCGATAGTAGCCGTGGGATGGTTTGACCGGAAAACCGGAAAGCCGTATGATTTGATATTTTGATTACCAAAAATTCGAGAGTTCCTACGAGACTGGTGCCGGAAAGTAGTAGATCAGTGCTCAGAACCTTTCGGAAAGTCACTTCTCCGACGAGGAATCCGACGTCCTTCTTTTTTATTCGTAAATAATATTTGTAATAATACTTGCTGAGAGATGATGAAAATGATCATACACATGATTTTTCATTTTTGACCGTTAAAAGCATAAGAGGTCACAGAATCTCTAAAGAGAGAGAAATGTGTTTGTTCGAGTTATCATTTAAGTTTTTACCTAGTCCAACTGTTTAATCGAAGCGCATTTTGCAGACCGATAAGCCTTATGGTACGATCGAGTCTCCGAGATCGGTATTCGTCATTTTAAATTTTTTATAAGCTGTAAAATAGCTCTACTAATCTCAGACTGTGACCATCGTAAAAAATAGATCGGTGCTCACGGGAAGCCTCTTTTACGAGGTTCGTCATTTTTTTCGTTTCCTCATTAGAGTTAAATTCTAGATATAATTTGAAAATGATATTGAACACAAATAAAAGCTGCACATTGCGGTAAAAAATAAAGTAATGAGTCAAAATAAGTGTCTGAAATTTTTAAGGCTCACAGCAGCACAAATGAAGCAACATCGTACAATTACAATGAAAATTATTTTTTTAAAGAGAGAGGAATGCCTTCAAGATGCCATCATCTATGTCGGCCGGTTGAGTAGCCGAACGGCACAGCTCCATCAGGGTCTCGACTCCGTACTTGTCCGCAACTGTGAAGAGCTTTCCATCCATGGCTGAAGGCTCCAACATCCCGGTGTAGAGGAATCTGAGAAAACGTTCGAATATAGTGGGGTCGACATCTTCGATGCGGACTCGGCCAGTTGCAGCCTCTATCATTCCACTTTCGAACATGGCAGAGAAAACGGGGCTGCGGACAGAGAGGAGGGAGCGGTGAGCACCAAAAGAATCTTCCCCGACGAGGAACTCGACGTCCGTCATTTTCCTGTTGACGGCGGCAGCCCAGAGATGGTCGCTCCAAGTCACATCCACGAGGATGTTGATGAAGTTGGCGACCGTCCTCCGAAGTTTGACGTGGAAAGTGACGACAAAGGAACAGGATAACGGAGTGGTTATTTCAATATCCGACAGATTGCTTGTAAACACTAGCAGCGTGTTTTTGTCCTTCGGCACCGTCTTGGTCATTTTAATCCGTTGGTGATTGGAGCTGTTCTGGTCATGGCCATCAATAGAGAAGGTTACTTGCTCGATTTCGAAACACATGCTTCCATGCGCGTAGCTAAGGAACTTCGAAGCAGTGAACTCAAGTTTTCCTGGATGATTGGGACTCTTTTTCATCTCTAGCCAGGCTCGAAACATTTTCTTCCCTCTGTGCTCAAATGAGACGCTCCTCTTGATAGGTCCTTGATTTTCCTCCGCACCGATAATCTGCACATTCCAAGTACACGTAAAGATAGATACATGTACTTTTTTCCGCTTCGTTACCATCAATTGTTCATCCGGCCTGTAAATAAAATAAACTGTATCAAAACATACAAACGAAAAGAAGTTAATTGTAAGCTATCCTCACTCGTTTTTCTCATTGCAGATCTGATAAGATCCAGAATCCAAATGCCAAGCAATCACAGCCATTTTGTCCATGGAGTCAGCATCTTGAAGAGCGGCTTCACAAATTTCTTCTAGTGTCTTGATTTCGTATTTCGCAGCCAACTGCATCAATTCGTGACTTATCTGTCCGAAACGTTGTCCAGTATAGATGAACTGGATCAGTTGATTCATTTGATAGACTGTACAATCTACGGCGAGATGAAGAGATCCGATTTCTTCATTACTGCTAAACAAGGCAGCAAAGACAGGGCTCCGAGCAGCCAACATCCACTTGTGGAGAGGGTAACTCATTTTTCCATCGCTGGCGATCAACTTGAAACTCCCCCAATTTGGCTGATTTCTTATGGAGATCCGAAGCTGTTCAATCAAAAGGCAGTCCATTTTCTGAACGTAATAGCTATCCACGATTCCGGTGAAGTTAGCCGTAAATTCGAAAGTGAAATCAGTATCGTTTTCCAAGAGGTTCAAGGGGGCTGTAAACAGTTGGATACCTCCAGATCCATCATTTTCGTCCTCGTTGTGATTTTCTCCATTTGTAAGATCCTTTTCGTTCATCTCAATCTCTTATAGTCTCCACTTAGTGCCGAGCTTGCAAAATTTGAAGTAGGAGACTGACAGTACCTTGAGTCCCATTTTTTTCAAGTTAGTATTCAGAAGGAAAAGAATAGCGGGACGATTGGAGGAGGAATTTTTTCCTGGTATCTTCATTCCGACTCGAAGTAGTTCGGTATGGTCGTGGTGCGTAAATTTCTTGGAGAATAAGTGAGGCTCTTCTTGATTGATTCCTTTTATTTTCCATGTATAGTTGAGTTGTAGGCGAGAAGACGTTTCTACCTTCGTCGTCGTCATCTACTGATGGGCATACAGGATTTACAATTAAAATACTGGATAACATTCAGTAAAAAAATCAAACTATTTTCTTACGATTCTTACACACCATGAACAGTTCCCACAGTTTGTTTCAGTCGTAGTTTACAAATAAAAATTCAAAACTCAAAGAAGTACCAATTTGTCGTATTTGATGATTACTCACGGTGCAACTTTTTCGTCTGCTTTGTTTACACTTTTTACCAAAGGGCGTGAAAATTGTAAAGCGCCACCTTTTGGATTTTTATTTTTTTTTTAAATTTTTAAATACGAAATAGTCGTCAATACACAACGATTAATCTTGATTTTGCTTTTAACAAAATGTGTGCTGTTTTGAGCTTTTCATCTGGGAAAGACTATAGAAAACAAATATCTAACTTCGATGTACTTATCAGAGCAGGCAACTCGATTTACAACCAACGCTGCATGTCAAAGAATGTTTTTCCTCGTCATCAACAGAATAATTTATTTTGATCACTTTTTAAATAGAATCTTTAAAAGACTACTTTTAGAGTCCTGGCAAACTTGATAAGAATCTACTTTTATTTTATTGTTGTCCGATATCTGGAATCTACGAATTCGAAGTTTAATGTTTCAAAACCGCGCGGTTTTAGAAACTTTCAATTCATTGAAGCACGATATATATTCTGTATTTATTTTAATTGCTTTGATTTACTTTTATAATTTCCTTGTAATCATCAAATTACGAACTATGCGGCTTGGCGTCTGTACAGATTTATTCTTTTCTGTAGCAGTCGCAACTCGCAAAAAACTCGTTTTTCTCTGTCACTCAAATGCCAAATACCAGCATAATTGATCAAACCATCATACGGCTGCATCGGTCAACACGCGTCTCGATCAAGCAGCCACTGTTATTGAACTGGCCAAATGAGATGCTATGACCTCTCGTGTTATCATATTAAATCAATGCCAACAACGCAGTCAGTAAATACAGGTATTAATCGGTATTAGTAGGAGGCTAATCTACTAGACCCTTCTTCTTAAGGTATCTACTGTAAAATTACCTTTCTATTCAGCCTTATCTAGATTACTTAAGTTCTGCATAGGTATTATTTCCAAAGTATTGACCTTGTCAACCATTCATTTGACCCTCGTCTGTTATTATCACCTGTTACATAACCACTGCTAAGTGTCTCTTGATACCTAAATCCATTGGAAAGAGATAATATGTTATCCGGAGGAATTTGTTACCTGTTATTATCTACCTACAGGTAGCGCTTATTCATATACTTATTGGTTACATTAGTTGTTCAACACCATGAAATAAAATGACGATTCATCCTCAGTCTCTATCCAACTCAACATCTTGAAACTCCTTCTCTAAGTGTTTGTGAATTCGAAGAGGACGAATACCCCGGTACTATACATCAGTCACACTGTAAGTACCGTAACGGTAAACATAGTATAAGCACCATTATTACCTGTACTAAATTCTCGTTTAATATAAAAAATAGATGACTAACATTGAGAAAACTCATTGCATAACTATTCAATACGAATGGAAATTGAATCAAATCAACGAAACCAAGCCATTCTTTTATTCAAAAAAGCTCTTGTACCAAAATAATGACGTATTTCGAGTCGGAGTTAAGATCTTCAGTGAAGGGCACGAAGCTTTAAGTTATTGGAGTTCTCCAACTATTTTCTTTCTCACTACGAATTTGAAAAAAATGGGATTAAAAGTAATGTCAGTATACCTTACTTTTGAAATCAACAAGAGGAAAGTTCTTAAGATACTAGAAATGGATCCCGCAACCGGAAACCAAGATAAAAATGAAACCTGTCAACTGTTTACAGCTCAACCAATGAAGGATACCGGTTATGATAAAACAAGCGCCAACTCAATTTTTACTTTTACGGTTTACATGACCGGCATCTCGGATAGCTATCGAACTTGTCGAGTTGACGGACTTTTAAGCCAACAACTTTTGTCAACCGTCATCGACAGAAATGGAACTGATTTTAAACTTATCTCAAACGATCGAAGATTCACCCAAGTTCACAAATTTATCTTAGCTGCTAGAAGCCCTGCTTTTGCAGCCCTTTTTAGTAAAGAAGTTGGTGAACATCATGACATGGATTGTACGTTCAGTGAACTAAATCAGTTTGTCAAATTTATCTATACCGGAGAGTTGGAGGGACTAGTTAATCCTGGATTGTTGCAGTTGGCTATCACATATCAAATCAAGACTCTGGAAGATCTTTGTTTACAAGCATTTAAAAAAGTTCCTGCAAACAGGATGATGATGCTTGCTTTGCATTTCAATCCTGGATACGCTAAACTGTGTGAAGTAGAAAATGCGTAAGTAATGTTTTACATTAATTGTAATTTCTTTGTATGTTTTAAAAATAAAAATAAAAATTATTTTTACAGGCCTGATACTAACTTAGAAATGGAGTATGATGATACCTCCATCTCCTTCTTTACATGTACTTGGAATGTACAAAATCTCTGGACGAAGGAAGATCAGAAGATCTTTAAAACAAGCGCCCCATTCCTACTCGGAGAAGAGGTCCTATTTGTAGCGGAATTGGAAATCGGGAGAAATCCAGAGTATAGTAATGAAGAACACATATTACAAATTAAATTTCTTAGCCACGGCCATGCAAATATTGGTTATGCTATCGAGGAAGTGTTCTACACGATTGATCAAGTAAACCGCATTTCGACTAAAAAGACCAAAATGTTTGAAGACCCTGTTCACAACAAGAAACTACTTCAAGTTTTCGTCCAACCAAGAACCCATCGAAAAGAATATAACACCGACATAAAACTAACTACTCAATTCTTTGCACCGTTATTAATTACTTTTCAAGTCAAATTGTGCAGCAGTGATCCAAACTTAATCAATAGACCAATAGACTCAACTTGGAGTGAGCAGCTTTGGGCTTCCGCCGTCAACAGGAAGATGACGGACGTCGAGTTCCTCGTCGGAGAAGAGACATTTAGTGCGCACCGCTCCCTACTCTCCGCCCGTAGTCCCTTTTTCGCTGCCATGTTTGCTAGTGGAATGAAAGAGGCAGAAACCGGTCAAGTCCGCATAGAAGATGTCGACCCTGTTGCATTTCAACACTTTCTCAAATTTTTGTATACCGGAATGTTTGAGCCATCGTCAATCGATCGAGAGCTCTTCACAGTTGCGGACAAGTACCAAGAATTGACTCTAATGGAGCTGTGCCGTGCTTCTGTACAGGACGATGACATGGATGACATCATCAACACTTTTTTCTCTTGCTGACTAGTGACCATTGTTTTGTACGTTAACCATAAGTTTCTTGTTCGGACTAATTGTGGGACGAAGAGGACTATTGGAATAAATTAGTATAGGTAGAGGAGAATAAAATAGAGTACGCATTTTTAATGGGTAACTGTCTGCTCACGTAGTAGCTATTAAGTAATAATACATAACAAAAATGGATGTCTCTTATTTCATCAATAAGGTAGAGAAGTAACAAAATTTACAAACGGACAATCCAAAGATAAATAGTTATGAGCAAATTAAACGTGATATAAATATTAATACGGTCTTCATGGACACTAATTGGAGTTCTACTGCTTAGCAGATAACGATATAGGGCAGAAAGAGTTATCTATAATGAATTATTTCTATTGATACTGTATACCAGACGCCCAGCAATGCAGTTCAAATTAATGAAGCTATGATATTTTTTTTAATAACCGAAACGTTCCGAATAGATTCGAATGGGATTGCTTTCAAGCAGGATTGATCAGAACATATCTTCATTATCTATAGGCTACTTATGAAAAGACGTTCTATACACGTTATTGTCCTGATGATCCAGCGCACACCGTCCCCTCAGGAAACGATTGCTCAATAATAATGGATCGTCATATCGGGAAGTTTGGATATTTTAAATTTAAAGGTTAAAGAGTAGTAATAAACTGGTCATTTATCCGTATCTTTTGATTGCAAGTATTAACAGTGCTTAATGTCTAGATCAAAAGGTGGAATGACCGCGAATGAGCTAGCCGCACCCCATCCCTATTATCAAAGAATTATTTGGTTAAGACAAAAAAAATGAATGATTAGCTTACTGAACAAGCAGAAATTGTTCAAAGCTAGTCTCGACAGTGACGCACAACCTGGCAATTTTAAAGGTGTTGGTGTTAGTGTGCTATATCTATTATTTACTATTGCCAATAATTTTACTTAACTATACATTTGATTCCGCAGAGCAAAATCAATATGACGCGTTCGCAACGAACCTTCATCATCCATCTTCAACCGGGTTTATAGCAGACATCACTGCCGAAGCATATGATGTGGCATCCCGGCCCGGTTTCATCTTGCTGGCCTCGCTTCTTAATAATTCTTTTGCACACTGCCTTATATATACTCCAACTTTAAACCTGCTGGTACTCGGATTTTCAGTAAGTAACAATACTTATTTAAATTACTGCGATTTGCATTATGAAATTCCAATACAAGGAACCTTCATCATTCATCTTCAACCGGGTTTATAGCAGACATCATTGCCGCAGCATATGATGTGGCATCCCGGTCCGGTTTCATCTTGCTGGCTTTAATTAATTAATTCACCTTGCTGTTAAACTTCCATATACTCACCTGAGTATTTCAAAGTTGACTTGCAAGCATCTTTGCATAGCGTTAAGTATCGATCACTTATTGTTAACTATTGATAATTGAGTCGCTTCAATTTCTTATATTGTTACGTCAAGAAGTTATTCCCTCGCATATTTGGTTTAAGTGTGTGTTGGGTGCGTTCGACTCGGCGTCGTACGGGACGAGACCCATTTAACCCCGACACAATTTGTTTTTCTCATTTTTGCTCGTCATACAACTCCGACCTGTTTGACGACATGTTTCTACAACCTCTTGAGCTTGAAGCTCAAATCAATCAGACATCGAATAACACATATACCGTCCAAGTCGGAGAGTAATTTATGGAGAGTGAGAATGCTATAAGCGCGATATTTCTTGCCAGTTTATGAAGCCTGATTAGTAATAACTTTTATGCTAAATGACTCGGTGTTGGTCGGATATTCATTTCTATGATGCATGCCGTGTACACACCGTGTTCAGGGCGCCTCGAACATTCCCGGATTGCCTTATATTTACTCAAACTTTGAACCTGCTTATCCTCATTCCTGATAAATCCTCATTCCTGATAAAGGCTCATTCTAATAGGTTAAAGAGTAGTAATAAACTTTCGTTAATCCGTATCTTTAATTGGAGCCAAGTATTTACATTGTGTAATTTCAAGAAATCAAAGCCCTAGAAGATCTTTGCTAAATAGCTTTTCAAGCTGTTTACGCTTGCTCCATGGAACAGATGGCTATGATTGCTGGCCACTTTGAGTCTTGATTTCATTTGGTCTGCCAAGATAAAACGAGCAAGTAGCGTTGTAGGCCTATTATATTTATGGCTGTTTAACCAATTTTGAATTGTATTAAATAACCAAATAATTTAAACGTATTACTTTAACTTACACGACAGCTGTAGAATGGTTTCATTTGTTTTCGTTAGAATGGTTTATTGCTGTAAATTGTATTTACTATCCGCATGAATAATTTTTAGGAATAAAAGCGCCGAAAAGTATATGTTCCCATCTTTTCGTGTTCTTATTGGAATGTGCAGAATCTACTCTGTGCAAAAGAGAATCAAGAATGGTGGTTGAACAAAGATAAGTTTGTATTGCGGTCAGCCTAAACATATTCTTAACACAATTTATTTGAATTTTCTATTAAGGCAAGTAGGCCTAGGCCTATTCGAATGACATGTTCAGGTTATTATAACACGCTAGCTCTGGTAATTTTACCAAAGACGCATTCATAGTCAGATAATCAGATAATTTCCATCATATTGGATTAGGTCTAGATCATATTAATTTATAGAAACGAGAGCAGTTGCCCGTTGGTAAACGAATATTTTGTGTATTTTAAAAATAAAATCACGAAGGGTACTTAAAAAAACAAACACAGATGGCGTTTTGCGATATGTTTTTTCATTTAGATTTTGGTAAACAAAGCGAGTAAGGGATCATTCGTGACAAAGTTAATTGTGAAAAAACGATTAAAAAAACACAGCCAAAATAAAGACAAGAGCATTGTAAGTAAAGTTCATAGTCATTTAAATAATATATATTTTAATATGGCTTTTTTTCAAATCTTATTTACAGATGATAAAGCTAGAAAAACATCCTCGCTTGGAACTGTCATATGAGTGGGAGATTGATATTGACTCAGAAGAACCTATCTTGTACTCAAAGAAATTTGTATATCAGAAGACTGATGTAATTCGAGTTGGAATGAAGATGTCAGCAATCAATTTACCTTCCAATCCTGCCACCCTTTTCTTAATGACTACTAACTTGCACAAGGTGGGACTCAGGGTACAGGCAGTGTCCTATGTAGCTCGTGACAATCAGTCATTCTTCAGAAGCTGGAAAACAATGAAGATGGAAGAAAAAGATCTTACAATGACCAGGAAGAAAAATAATAATGAGGATGAAAATGGAGCAGCATCAGGCACTCAACTATTTACTGCCCCGTTGGAACTATTTGAAAATGAGACCAAGTCCTCTAAATTCACTTTTAAGTTTGCAGTGTATCTCACTGGAATCGTGGATAACTATCGCGTTCATCAAGCAGACGGCCTTCTCAGTCAGCAGCTCTGGTCTTCCATTACAGACCAGCTAAATGGAGCAGATTTAAAATTGATCGCCAACGATGGAAGTTGCCTACCAGTTCACAAGTGGATCTTGGCTGCTAGGAGCCCTGTTTTTGCAGCCCTGTTTAGTAGTAATGAACCAGTCACATCTCTTTATCTCGTCGTAGACTGCACGGAAAATGAAATGAGTCAATTCATCAAGTTCATCTACACCGGAGAATTGGAGGGTCTTGTTAGTCACACTTTGTTGCAATTGGCTGTGAAATATCAGATCAAGACCTTGGAAGATGTATGCAAAACTGCTTTTCAAGACGCTTACGTTCTCTCCTTGGGAAAGATGGGTGTGATTGCTTTACATATGGGCGCTGGTTCTCATCTACAGTGCAACGAAGAAAAAGAGTAAATATTTATAAAATAGCTATCATTTATTTAAAGTATAGTCTTTATGTGTTATGTTGTCTTTCTTATTTACAGCCCGGACGAAGAATTGTTTAAAATGGAGAGAGACTGTTACGAATCCACCTTTACTTGTAGCTGGAATGTGCAGAATTTCAGCGGGACGAGAGAAAATCAAGAAACCATTAGGACCAACGTCCTATTTGAGCACGGGGGAATAGAGCTTTTTCTCGCCGAGGTCGAGATGAAGAAAAATCCAGAACATGCTTTAGAACACACACTCAGTGCTGTGAAATTTTTAAGCTTTGGTCATCATCAAAGCTTTGGCTGCGATTTCCAACATTTAACTCTTTTTATTGGTCAAGACAAGAACAGCTCGACTCATCAACAGATAATGATAACGGAAACCGGGTCAGATGACGAGGATTTACTTAAAATCTTTAAATGCCCCGACCCAGATGAATGTGATGAACTGGCTCCTCTAGCATTGTCTTTTCCTTTCTTTGTCTCTTTCGATGCTATACTCCGGAGCTCGGTTCAAAACTTCATCAACAAGCCACTGGATTCAACTTGGAGTGAGCAGCTCTGGGCTGCGTCCACCATTAGGAGAATGACGGACGTCGAGTTCCTCGTCGGAGAAGAGGCATTTGGTGCGCACCGCTCCCTCGTCTCTGCCCGCAGCCCGGTTTTTGCAGCCATGTTTGATAGTGGAATGAAAGAAGCTGAAACTGGCCAAGTTCGCATCGAAGATGTCGATCCCACTACGTTCCAGCTCTTCCTCAAGTTTCTCTACACGGGAATGTTCGAGCCATCGTCCAAGGATAGAGAGCTGTTCACCGTTGCGGACAAGTACGGAGTTGATACACTGATGGAGCTGTGCCGTCCTGCCACTAAAACGATAAACATGGATTGTATCTTTGAAACTTTCTTCTCTTGCTGATAAATTTGTGGATATGCATCTTGCTATTGTTGATGTTGTATGTAGGCTACAGTATATGCCAAACAGAAGAAACTTAAAAGAGAATAAAATAGATTTGCGTGGTTTCCTTGCCAATTAACAAAGTGAAATTCTGCTCTTTCATTTTCGATTTTGTATGAATTTATGAATGTAAAATAGGTAGTTATTGGTTGGCAGATGTGCCTATGTGAGATTAGTTCCCATTGGCGGGAGGGATTATTTCGACTAATCTTATATGTATTTCATATATCATATTTGGCAATTAAAATCGATTACGAATGTAACCTAATATTAGGTTAGGAATAATTATTGATACCTGAAAAAATGAGTAGACTAATAAAGCTGTGCCGCCCGTCCACTAAAGTGGTTGTTAATATGGATGGATCCAAGAGACATGTTGAAAAAGATTGAATAACAGTGCAACAACCCGATCGAGCGCGCCCGATTCTCCGCTTTCAATAAAAATAATGATGTAATGACATTTGTAATCGCCTTTTGAAATTTGTGTTTCGCATAGGGATGGGCGAGATACAAGTGACTTGATGAGTTTTAAAACAGGGATCATTTGCTGATACAGTACTACTATTCAGTGTTCCTCCATCGCTGACGACCACTGACACTCACTGAGTGGAAGAGATTCTTTTCACGTTGCTTCTTTATTTTTAAGACACCTAGAGTATCCCTTTCAGTATTTCACCAGGAATGTCTACTGCTATCATATGTAATAAATAATAATCGGCTCCAAAAAACAGATGTTATGTGAAGTGCGCGCCCAAGGAGATTGTTACTTTATTAGCTATAATAGACCAGTGAGTAACACATAGATTGATATTGATATGTAAGCGTTTACCGTCATTCATCAATAGAACCAAACTTGAATTATCATTTGCTTGATATCGTGATTAGTCATTAGGGTCAAGTACCGGTAGATTATTAAGGCTCTTACGCTTCTTAAAGGTCATTTCGTTTTTAAAAATTAAGTTTAGAAACGCTTCATTTTTTTATTGGTAGGTGGCGCCAGTGCATTTATCACTTGAAAAAGTGCAAACAAAGTGGTCGATTCGCGAATAAGAAAAAAATCAATCTAGTTATTCGACTGTTGGTAATATTTATTGCAACTGCAGCATAAATAACTATTACCTACGAAAACACTGTAAGTACTTACACTCAAACCGAGCTATTTTGTTCATGCTTAATGCTTATTTATTTTGTACTATTATCCATTATGACCATTACTATCCATTAAACACGTATATATGTTATGAATTTATGCAGATTATGGCTATTAAGTTGCAGAAATCTCTCTGCATAAATCTCGAGAACTCATCGACGTTGACCATCAACAAAGAAGAACCAGTCTTTTACTCAAAGAAGTGTATGCACCAGGAGGATGATGTGTTTCGAGTTGGAGTGAAGATGCCAGAAGATCCCTCTTCCAATCCTGTTATCATTTTCTTTTTAACTACCAACTTACAAAAGTTGGGACTCAAAGTGAAGGATGTGATCTCTTGGGTACGCTTAAACGAGAGCCATTTAGCACCAGAGTCGAGGGAAACAAAAATGGATGAAATTGATATAACAACCAAGGAGAATGAAGAAGAAAATGTTGGCACCCAACTCTTTACAGACGATCTCAGGCGGTGCGATCTCAGGCGGTGTTCTCGATTCATTTTCTCTGTAAAGGCTCAACTCACTGGCATCGTGGATAACTATCGCGTTCATCAAACTGACGGCTTTTTGAGTCAACAGATGTGGTCCTCCATCACAGACCAGCTGAATGGGGCAGATTTCAAGTTGATCTCCAATGATGGAAAGAGCTTCCCAGTTCACAAGTGGATGTTGGCAGCCCGAAGCCCTGTTTTTGCAGCCCTTTTTGTAAGCGATGAAGAAAAATTCAAATCTTTTCATCTCGCCGTAGACTGCTCGTTCAATGAAATGAGTCTCTTCATTAAGTTCATCTACACTGGAGAATTGGATGGACTGGTTAGTCACGAATTGATGAAGTTGGCCGCGAAATATCAGATCAAGACTCTGGAAGACATCTGCCGCACTGCTTTACAAGATGCTTATATTCTCTCTGCGGACAAGATGGCTCTGATTGCTTTGCACATGAAATCTGGATCATATTCTTGCAACAACGAGGAAGAAAAGTAAATGTATTTTTTTTTAATTTCCATCTAAAGATAAGTATATATATCGAAACGCAATGACAAATAAGATAGTAAAGCAGAGCTTTTCAGCTCGCCTTTTAGATAAAAGTAATCCAGTATAGCTGTATTAAACTTCCTTAAGGTTTGGGACCTTAATGATTATTTTAGCAATATTGGTTTGATGGCAGATATGATTGCAAGCAAAGTTATCAGTCCTTAAATGCATATATATAGCATGCACAAAAATATACCAAAATGGAAAAAATGGTCCCTAGGCAGAAATGCATGACTTAAAAACTTGTGTTTCGTTTGACTAACAAATAAATGCCCACAAAAAGAAACCATCCCCAAAAATAGTTCCTATGCATGCAAACATATATTTTGGGTGACTTAAGTACCTGCCCACAAAAAAGAAACCATCCCAAAAAATAATATGCAAGCATTTTGTTGTGATTGACAAATACACGCCCACAAAAAGAAACCATTCCAAAAAATAATAGTCCCTAGGCAAGCATTTTGTTGTTACTGACAAATACACGCCCACAAAAAGAAACCATCCCAAAAAATAATACTCCCTAGGAAAACATATATTTTGGGTGACTGACAAATACATGCCCACAAAAAGAAACCATCCCAAAAAATAATAGTCCCTAGGCAGACATATATTTTGGGTAACTGACAAATACATGCCCACAAAAAGAAACCATCCAAAAAAAAGCAGTCCCTAGGCAGACATATATTTTGTGGGAGAGACAAATACCTGCCCACAAAAAGAAACCATCTCAAAAAATAACAGTCCCTAGGCAAAATTTTTATTCACGCTCTCACACGACTTATCAGCTCCGCCTACGCTTCGTTTTTTTCGCTTCGCTCAAAAAACTCCGCTGGCTCGCAATTATTTAAAAAAAAAATAACAGGTCAGAGTTGGACATGCCGAAGTTGAAGCAAGAAAACATCTCTATCTTCACGTGCACATGGAATGTGATGGAACTCAACTGGAGTAACAAATCAGAAAACCAGGAAACCATCAAGATGAGCGTCCCATTTGAACACGGAGGGAAGAAGTTGTTTCGAGCTGAGCTAGAGATGTGGAAAAATCCCACACTAATGGCTTACAACTTGAAATTTCTTAGCTTTGGTCATGGAGATTTAAGCTGCGAAGTAGATGAAGTAGTTTGCTCTATTCATCAAGAGGAAAGCAGTTTGAATCAACGAATTGAGATGAAAGAAGATTATACAGATGATGAGAGCTTATTTCTAATACTTTCTGCAACGCAGCCCCAGTACGGCGATGAATTATTAACAACTCCATTATCTTGCCCTTTCGTAATCACATTCGAAGCTAAACTGCGTGGCACGATTCCAAGCTTCGTGAACAAAATGATCGACTCGTCTTGGAGCCAACAGGTCTGGACTGCTGCCGTCAACCGGCAGATGACGGACGTTGAGTTCCTCGTCGGAGAAGAGTCCTTCGGTGCGCACCGCTCCCTCATCTCAGCCCGCAGCCCCGTTTTCGCTGCCATGTTCGAAAGTGGAATGAAAGAGGCTGCAACTGGTCAAGTCCGCATCGAAGATGTTGATCCTACTACGTTCCAGCAATTTCTCAAGTTTCTCTACACTGGAGTGTTCGAGCCATCGTCGTTGGATAGAGAACTCTTCACCGTTGCGGACAAGTACCGAGTGGAGACCCTAATGGAGCTCTGCCGGCCTGCCACTAAAACAGCCGACGTGGATCACATCTTCAAAACTTTTCTATCTCCTTGAACTATGAGTTTGTATGCGTCAATGTTGCGCTGTTGTTTTGTGTTACATACAAATTACAATGCAAAACAGAATAAACACAGAGAAGATGGTAGATCTGTGCGCTTTTACCTTTTTACATGAGTATTCCAAGGCAACATTATCATTTGCTTTTATTTAATTGTAAAATGTGCATGACGAAGGCGCTGTTACATGGTCCATATGAAATCAATTCCCAATGGCATTGGCAAATATTGATTATTGAAGCCTGGGATAAAAAAAATTTAATAATATTCGCTACATATGGCCCATTTGTTCAAGATTTTGAAAAGATTCTTTCGACCACCCTTTTTGTGTTCTTACTTGCATGCAATTTAGTACGATAATCTGTTTACTCTACAGCCTACAGGATAAGGGCATTCTTTGCAACTTTATAGGTAAAATCAAATTCGTAAACTTGGCTTTAGTTTGAAAAGAGTATCTTTAATATCTATCCTTATGCTGACGCAAGCAATGAGTACGTAGACCCGCGACTGATGAAGCTGGTGTGTCACCAATCTCGGTTGTCCACTACAGTGGGGAATAGTATGGCAGGAGAGCCCAAGAGATTTTTTTCTGAATCTTCTGTCAATTTATGTAATGATAGAATCACTACCGTAATGGTTTTGGTAATAGCTACGAAACACATAGGTAATACGCTCGGAATAAAACCCATTCCCATTTGTTTATTCGTGAAACTTAAGATCAAAGTAAAATAATATTAATAATGCATGGCTCAATGGTTCAATGAGTGGAAAATGTTCGTTTTACCGCCCTTTTTTAGATTTAAATAACATGCATTCAATTGCGTAATCCGTATACAGGAATAGGGATATCCTTTGCTATGTAATAGAGGTATCAATTTCGAATTTTTTAAAGTTAAATTATAAGAATTTTGGTTTTAAATATCTCCCGATTATCTGCTGTCAATTTAAGCAATGATATAATCACTAATAATTTTGGTATTAGCTATTTGGAAATTGTGTTGCGTAGTGGCCGACCCGGTTTCCTAAATTCACATACATTTAAATGTAATAATATGTAGATGTAATTGGTAATAGCAAAATCATAAGAAGAAAGATACTCTTTATTATTATCATTTGTAATTATCTGATCAACTTATAAGCTTTTCTAAAAAAAAAAAAAATTATAATAATTTACTGTGTCTAATTTTTTTATTAGCAGGTGGCGCATCCGCATTTAATTTGCCACTTGTTAAAAACCACGTGAAAAAGTGTAAACAAAGTAATCGTTCGTAGCGGTAAAAAGATTACAATGTCTATTTTATCCAACCCAGCAGTTGGAAATAATTCTTGCAGCTTATTGACTACGAAGAACACTGTAAGTATATCTAAGCCATCAATTACAAACAAACATATTTGTCTTATTTTTAGTAATATTCTAATGATCATTTTATAATTCATGCAGACTATGGCCAAGTTGGAAAAATCTCTCTGCTTAGAACTCGGATACACGTCGATTTTGTCTGGCATCGAGAGAGAAGAAGATTTCTTGTACATGAAGAAATTTCTGTACCAGGGAAAAGATGTTTTTCGAGTTGGATTGAAGATGTCATGGAAAGAGCCTGCGAGAGAGTCTCCCGATCCTGCCTTCATTTTTGTTTTGACTTCAGCTAACTTACAAAAGATGGGTCACAAAGTAAAGGCCGTGATCTCTAGTGTTCGCCTAACCAACGGAATCGGAGACAGAGCGTGTAGAGAGACGAAGATGAAAGAAGTTAACTTGACAACTGCTAGCGGAAACGCGAATAATGAAACTGGAAGCACACAGCTCTTTACCCACTCGTTGAAGCGAAGCGATATCAAGTGTACCGATTTCATTTTCCAAGTAACGGTTCGCTTCACTGGTATGGTAGATAACTATCAAGTTCAGCAAATAGATGGCCTGCTTTCTGACCAGCTGTGGTTATCGGCCACTTACCAGCTAGATGAGACAGTTCTCAAGCTGACCGCTAACGACGGAAAGTCCTTCCTCACTCACAAGTGGATGTTGGCCGCTCGGAGCCCGGTTTTTGCAGCCCTGTTAAGTAGTCAAGAAGACATCACATCTCTTCATCTCGCCGTAGATTGCACCGTGAAGGAGATGAAACAATTCATCCGATTCATCTACACCGGGGAGCTGGAGGGACTAGTTACTCAAGAATTGCTACAGCTGGCTATTAAATATCAAATCAAGACTTTGGAACAAATCTGTGAAGCTGCTCTTAAAGATACACCTTTCTCCCTGGACCAGACGGCTGTGATTGCTTTGCACTTGAAATCTGGATCTTACTTGTGCAAAATTGAAGAACAGTAAGTAATTTAAAAATACAAAACTTTTAATTAAACTACGTATTTTAAAAATGGTTTATTTTTTATAGGTCGGATACGGATTTGTCTGAAGCGAAGCTAGTAACCAACATTTATTCCACTTTTACGTGCACATGGAATGTGCCGAATCTCACCTGGTCGAAAGAAACTGAAGAGGAAGAAACCGTAACCATGAGCGTCCCATTTGAGCACAGAGGGAAGAATCTGTTTCGTGCCGAACTAGAGATTAGGAAAAATCCTGAACAAGCTTACACCCTGAAATTTCTTAGCTTTGGTCATGGAGATATCAGCTGCCTCGTCGAAGAAGTGGTTTGCTCAATTCACCAGCAGGACAGCAGTTTGAATCAACGAATCGTGATGAGAGACGGCTCACCCCATGACGAGAAACTATTGCAAGTTTTTACAACGCAGTATGCACCTTCCACACGTATGGTGAGGGAATTAACGACCCCACTATCTTGCCCCTTTATCATCACTTTCAAAGCCAGACTTTGCAGCACGATCCCAACCTTCGTGAACAAAATGATTGATTCGAATTGTAGCGAACAGCTCTGGGCTGCATCCGTCATTAGAATGATGACGGACGTCGAGTTCCTCGTCGGAGAAGAGTCTTTCGGTGCGCACCGCTCCCTCATCTCCGCCCGCAGCCCCGTTTTCGCTGCCATGTTTGCAAGTGGAATGAAAGAAGCTACTACCGGACAAGTCCGTATTGAAGATGTTGATCCCACTACGTTCCAGCACTTCCTCAAATTTCTCTATACTGGGATGTTTGAACCATCGTCCGTGGATAGGGAGCTCTTCACCGTTGCGGACAAGTACGGAGTCGATACTCTGATGGAGCTGTGCCGTCCTGCTACTAAAACGATTAATACGGATGAAATTTTGAATACTTTCTTTTCGTGTTAAACATGTGTTTTTGTTGTACTGGATCGAAACGGAAACTCAGTAAATAGATGAGCGCGTTTCTCCTTTATCTATTGGTTTTATATTTGTTCTTTTAATATCGCTGTTTTTCTGCGTGGGGTTGATTTATGTGGAAATATTGATTTAGAAAATGTGGAGTAGTATTTTAGAAGTGAAATTACGGGGAAGATGTAAAGAGAGAGACAGTAACTTATTATAGATAGTCAACGAGAACACGGGGCCTCAGCTGTGGGTTTTGATTTGTTTTGAATATTAAAAATTCTAGTAGGTTTTTTATAAAAGGGATCAAATAATTGAATCATATTGAGTATTTGATACTCACTCACCTATTACTTTGAATTACTTTAAATAATTTAGCTTCGATATTTTAAATAGTATATTCTCTGCGCGGACATAACGATGAAACGCATTGCGAATAGGAAAATGATGATCGGAAGCTATTTGAAAGGTAACCAGTTAATGAGAAAAGAAATACTGCGTCTTTATATGTGCTATTCAAATATTTTCCAAGTTGATTCAGAAACTGCTAACAAAATTGGAATGTGCTGTGGTCATACCTTTTTTTATTATTAAAGTTTATGAGATAGATACTGATATAAGGAGTAATATGAGGTAGTACCAACCGGTACTAACTTTAAAACGAAAGTCGTGCCATCACGAATAACAATAAGTAGGTAACAGATAAATGTCTTAGAATGTTTGAACTTTGGAAACTATACTCACTTCTTGTGAATTATGCAGGTATTTTTTATTATTTAAATGATACACATTTTTTGTTTACTTGAATTTAAATGGTTGAAGTCACGAAATAGTGATTGCAGAATGGAACAAAATTTACAAATTACAATGTAGTGCATTGACCAACGAATAACTTTTGTACCACTTGACATATAATCAGCATGGTCGATATATAAAAAAAATGCATAACGCGACTTGCTGCGACTAGTATTACTGAAAGTGGAACGCGATTATTCAAATAGAATCGAAGGTATGCTGCATAGAAAGCTATTTAAGTAGTTGATAGTTAAATAATAGCATACGTCTCTATAACTGTGTCTAAAAAATATTACTTAATTCAAGGATTTAGAAATAAAGTTTCTTTCAAAAATTACATTTTTTAGCGGCGTTTAACTTTTTTCGTGACAGGTGGCGCCCATGCATTTTATTTCGCAATCCGGTAAAAAGTAAACAAACAAATAAAGAGAAAAAAAAGACTGTCATCCTAGTTGAAGGTTTGAAAACACTAGTTAAAAGATCACTGCAAAAACATATGTGAGTGTAATCGGTATTGATAGATTTACATATTTTAAAATGTGTCGTTTTTAATTATTTTATTTTCCATGGTAAATATGCAGACGATGACCAAGTTGGAAAAATCGCCTTGCATAGCTCTCGTATACGAGTTCTCTGTGACCGATGCCGATCGAGATGATAACTATCTGTACTCGAAGAAATATCTTTCCCAAAAATCTGATGAGCTATTTCGACTTGGACTGAAGGTGCCGTTGTGCTTCTTTCAACCATATCCAGCCAATCAACCTGCCACCATTTTTATTTTAACCACCAACTTACCAAAGACGGGAGTCAAAGTAAGCAATGTGGTTTCTTTTGCACACATAGCCAAATTAAAGCGGACAGAGGTTGAGATGAAAGAAATGGATCTTACAACCCAACTTGAAAGTACTAACAACAATAAAATGGAAGACAAACATCACCAGCAACTCTTTACAGATCCCTTGAAATTCCTCGTTGAAACCGATGTAGAATTTTCTGAATTCGGTATCTACGGAAGGGTCTACCTTGTCGGCATTGTGGATAACTATCGTGTTCATCAAATGGACGGCCTTTTGGGTCAACAGCTCTGGTCCTCCGTTGAAGACCAACAAAATGAGGCAGATATCAAGCTGATCGCCAACGACGGAAAATCTCTCCCAGTTTACAAGTGGATGTTGGCAGCCCGTAGTCCGGTGTTTGCAGCCCTTCTTATTAGCAGCAATGAAGACGTCACATCTCTTCATCTCGCCGTAGATTGCACCTTGGAGGAGATAAGTCAATTCATCAGATTCATCTACACCGGCGAGTTGGAGGGACTCGTTAGTCAAGAATTAATGCAACTGGCTGTGAAATATGGAATCGAGACTCTTGAAGATATCTGCCGCACCGCTTTCCAAGATGCTTTCTCAGAGGACAGGATGGCTATGATTTCTCTTCATTTGAGATCTCACAGATCTGGATGTTATTCTTGCGTCATGGAAGAACAGTGAATAATGCTTTATTTTTTATATTATAATACATTGTATTCTAAAATGAGCAAATTTCTATACAGGCCTGATTCAGATATATCGGACATGAAGATACTCGCCAACTTTTGCATCTATACGTGCACATGGAATGTGCAGAATCTCAATTGGACAAAAGACACTGAAGGCCAGGAAACCGTCACCTTGAGCGTTCCATTTGAGCACGGAGGGAAGAACCTTTTTCGAGCCGAAATAGAGATGATGAAAAATCCAGAACAAGCCTGCTCGTTGAAATTTATTAGTTTTTGTCACAGAAAAATTTGTTGCGTTGTCGACGAAGTAATCTGCTACATTCATCAAGAGAACAGCAGCTTGAATGAGCGGCTTGAAATGATCAACGAAGAAACCAATGACGAAGAACTATTGCAAGCGTTTTCGACGCTGTATTCAGCCCCAACAGAAGAAGAATCAACGGCCCCATTAGCTTGCCCTTTTGTCATCACGTTCAAAGCCAGGCTTCGCAGCAAGATTCCAACCTTCGTGAACAAAATTATCGATTCAACTTGGGGCGAACAACTCTGGGATGCATCCGTCCACAGGAAGATGACGGACGTCGAGTTCCTCGTCGGAGAAGAGTCTTACAGTGCGCACCGCTCTCTCCTCTCCGCCCGGAGCCCCATGTTTGCTGCCATGTTCGCAAGTGGAATGAAAGAAGCTGAAACTGGCCGAGTGACCATCGAAAATGTCGATCCAACGACGTTCCAGCGCTTCCTCAAATTTCTCTACACGGGGATGTTCGAGCCATCGTCCAAGGATAGAGAGCTCTTCACCGTTGCGGACAAGTACGGCGTCGAGACCCTGATGGAACTGTGCCGTCCAGCCACTCAAACCGTTGATATGGATCACATCTACAAAACTTTCCTTTGTTAATAAACTATGTTTCCTTTTTGTGATGGATCATTGGATCGAAGTAGAAATTTAGAAAAAATAGACGTGCCTTTCTTCCTTATCATAAGGCTATGCAATCTTCGTGTTATTTTACTCAGCTGTTGCTTGTTGGGTAGGCCTATATTTATTTATAATTTATTGGATTGTACTCCTTAAAGAGTGAAATTTTGGAGAATGTTGCAAAGAGTTTTTAGCTTAAATTATCTTTAATTAGGGGTACTGATATTCAATAGGAGTCGACACGGATTTGGTAATTGCCGAGTGTAAAACTGTTATTTAAAATTATTCAATTAAAAGATCGGGAGTTAGGAAAATTAATCCATTAGCCGCATACGATATCACGCGAAAACAAATATTGGAAAGGAATAACAAAGATAGGTAATTGAATTTTTGTACCTTCTCTCGAATACAAGTTCGCTGTGACCAATGCCGATCGTGATGATAACTTTCTCTACACGAATTAGTTTCTGTACCAGGAAACTGAGCTTTTTCGAGTTGGATTGAAGGTGCCAGCTGGATATTTTAAGCAAGAATCTCCAAGTTACTTTTATATCATGTACTTTTTAACCACCAACTTGCCAAAGATGGGACTCAAAGTAAAATCTGTGCTTTCTAATGACACATAGCCAAATCAAAGCGGATAGAGACCGATATGAGAGAAATGGATCTTACAACCAAGGCGAAAACTGAAAGTGGAGATAGCCAGCAGCAACTCTTTACAGATATGTTGAAGCTCATCTTTTGAACTGATGAGAAGTCTTCTGAATTCAATTTTTTCGGAGCAGTTTACCTCGATGGCATCGTGGATAACTATCGTGTTCATCAAATGGACAGACTTTTGAGTCAACAGCTCTGGTCCTCCATTACAGTTGAGTTAAATGGGACGAATTTCCAGTTGATCTCCAGTGATGGATATTGGTTCCACGCTCACAAGTGGATCTTAGCTGCTCGTAGCCGGTTTTTGCAGCCCTATTCAGCAGTCAAGAAAAACTCGGATCTCTTCATCTCCCCGTAGATTGCACCGTGAAGGAACTGAAACAATTCGTCAGGTTCATCTACACCGGTGAATTGGAGGAACTGGTTGGTCAAGAATTGCTACAACTGGCTGTAAAATATCAGATCAAGACTCTGGAAGACGTCTGCCGCACTGCTTTACAAAATGATTTATCAGAAGACAGGATGGCTGTGATTGCTTTGCATTTAAAATCTGGATCTTTTAGCTGCACCTTGGATGAACAGTAAATGATTTTGTATTCGTTATAGAATTTTCTTACTTTTTAAAAAATTAAATAAATATATTTTCAGGCCAGATTCAGTCTTAAAGAAAGTCAAGCAAGAAACGAGTTTCTCCATGAACACCTGCACGTGGAATGTGCTGAACCTTGACTGGAAGAAACAAACCAACGGTCAGGAAACCGTCATCATGAGCGCCCCATTTGAACTCGGAGGAAAGACACTGTTTCGAGCGGAGTTAGAGATGAACAAACATCCAAATCAAGCCTACGTATTGAAATTTCTTAGCTTTGGCCATGAAAGTATCAGCTGCCTTGTCAAAGATGTGATCTGCTATATTGACCAAGAGGATAATACCTTGAATCAACGGATCAGAATGAACGACGAGCCAACCGAGGATCAGCAAATACTCCCAAGTTTTTTCAACGGTGTACACAGTCCGACAAGATGAGGAAGAATTAACGACCCCATTATATTTTCCTTTGGTCATCACGTTCAAGGCGAGACTGCAGAGCACCATTCCATATTTCATCAACACAATGATCGACTCAACTTGGAGTGGAGACCTCTGGGCTGCCGCCGTCAACAGGAAGATGACGGACGTCGAGTTCTTCGTCGGAGTAGAGGCATTCGGTGGTCATCGATCTCTCCTCTTCGCCCTCTCCGCCCGCAGCCCCATTTTCGCTGCCATGTTTACAAGTGGAATGAAAGAGGCTGCAACTGGACAAGTCCGCATCGAAGATGTCGAACCCACTACGTTCCAGCGCTTCCTCGAGTTTCTCTATACTGGGATGTTCGAGCCATCGACCAAGGATAGAGAGCTGTTCACCGTTGCGGACAAGTACGGAGTCGAGACCCTGATGGAGCTGTGCCGCCCGGCTACTAAAGTGCTCAACATTGATCACATCTACGATACTTTTCTATGCTGATGAACTGTTGTTTCTGTAGTGGAAACCAAGAAAAAAAAATAACTGAACTTAATTCCTTTATTCGATCATTGATTAATCCTTATTATTTGCTGCTTATTTTTCGCCTTAATTTATCTGGAAATAAAGTTTGGGTAATTAGAAGTACTTATAGCGCGAAATACTCCAAAAATGCAGAAGTGATTAAATTATAATAAGGATACAGAGGAACTGATTATTGAATATCTTTACTACAGTAAATTGAATTGAAAAAGTATAACACTTATTAATGTTGACTGACTTATTAGTGTAACCCTAAAAAATTAATCAACTTTGACTTAATTATGAATGACTGAATTCTGCTACTTATTATAAATTCAGTTTCGGGGCTGCCGGCGGAAAGGAGGAAGCCAAGTGCCACTGCGCTCCGACAGCCTCTTCTCCGGAGAGAGACTGGACGTCCGTCATCTTCGGTCATCTTGCAGTTAAAAGCGGTGTCATCGATCCATTGGTTTATTGATGAAGTTTGGAATAGTAGTAAAATAATAATAATATTCGCTACATGGCCCATTGTTTCAATGGGTATGGATGAGATGTTTTCAACCGTCTTTTTGTGACCTAACATATCCAATCACGTAATCCGTATACAGGAATAAAAGTATCCTTCGTCTGGTAAAAGAGGTATCAATGAATTTGTTTTAATTAAAGTATGAGAATTTGCTTTTAAATATCAATTTATTGTCTGCTTTTAATTTAAGTGAATAATGATTCCAGTGATAGCTCGGTGATAGCTATATGAAAATTGTGTTGCGTACTTGGCTACTTGCTTAGTGGTGGGCGAAATCCAGGCGCCCGACTCGCTCTATAACACACATTAACATTGTATTTGATAATTTTTAAAGGATTACTTGATAAAAAGTCTTCATAAGATGAAAGATTATCCTTATCATTAACAGTTCATTATTTATAATCACTTTTCTGTTGAAAAAAAAAGATTTTAGCTGTGTTTAATTTTTTTATTAACAGGTGGCGCATCCGCGTTTATTTCGCTACTTGTTAAAACCACGTGAAAAAGTGTAAACAAGGTAATCGTTCATCGCGAAAGAAGCGAGGATAAAAAATTAAAATGTCTATAATATTCAAGCCAGCAGTTGTAAACAATTGCTGCAACTTGACTACGAAGAACACTGTAAGTATATCCAATCGAATCAACAAACTCGCATTATTATTTTTCATGTCTTTAAAAATAAAATTGTCGTATTATAGTTGATGCAGATGACAAGCTTGGAAAAATCTCTTTGCTTAGAACTCGAGTACCCATCGACTTTATCTGCCATCGACAAAGAAGATGATTTCTTGTTCTCCAAGAAATTTCTGTATCAGGGAAAAGATGTTTTTCGAGTTGGAGTCAAGATGTCAGCTATGGAATCCACCAATCCTGCCTTTATTTTTGTTCTAACTACAAATAACTTACAAAAGATGGGCCACAAAGTGAAGGCAGTGATGTCTAGTATTCGCCTGATCAACGGAATTGGAGACGGGGTGTGGAGGGCGTGGAGAGAGACAGAGATGAAAGAAATCGATTTTACAACCAGCGGCAACGGCAACGAGGGAAACGGCGGCGCCCAATACTTTATGAACCAGTTGAAACGAAGCGATATCAAGTGTACTGATTTCATTTTCTATGTAACGGTTCACTTCACTGGCATCGATGATAACTTCCAAGTTCAGCAAATAGACAGCCTGCTGAGTGAACACCTGTGGTCATCAGTCACAGTCCAACCGGATGGGGCGGTTTTCAAGCTGATTGCCAGTGATGGAAATTGCATCCCAGTCCACAAGTGGATATTGTCAGCTAGGAGCCCAGTTTTTGCAGCCCTATTTAGCAGTCAAGAAAACATCGCATCTCTTCATCTCGCCGTAGATTGTACCTTGGAGAAGATGAAACAATTCATCAGGTTCATCTACACCGGAGAACTAGAAGGACTAGTTAGTCAAGAACTGACGCAGTTGGCTATGAAATATCAAATCAAGACTCTGGAAGAAATCTGTGAAGCTGCTCTAGAAGGCGAGCCTTTCTCCGTGGACAAGATGGCTCTGATTGCTTTGCAGATGAAGTCTGGATCTTATTTATGTAAACTTAAAAAACTGTAAGAAATATAGTTTTAATGCTAAAAGCAACCAAAAAATCATACGTCATGTATTTTAAAAACATTTTCATATTCACAACCACAGGCCGGATACGGATTTATCGGAAGAGAAGGAAGAAACCAAGGTTTCCATTTTCACGTGCACATGGAATGTGCTGAGTCTCAACTGGACGAAAGAAACCGATGACCAGGAAACCATCAATATGAGCGTCCCATTTGAGCACGGAGGGAAGAAGATATTTCGAGCCGAGTTAGTGATGAAGAAAAATCCTGAACTAGCTTACACCGTTAAATTTCTTAGCTTTGGTCATGGAGATATAAGCTGCGACGTGGAAAATGTGATTTGTTCTATTCAGCAAGAGGACATCAGCTTGAACCAACGGATCAGCATGACCAACGGGGAAACCCAAGACGATAAGATTTTACAAGTCTTTTCAACGGAGTTCACATCATTCCCACGGGCTAAGGAATTAACGATTCCTTTATCTTGTCCTTTCGTCATCACGTTCAAAGCTAGATTGAGCAGCACGATTCCTACTTTCGTGAACAAAATGATCGACTCCATCTGGAGCGAACAGATATGGGCTGCTTCTGTCAACCGGAAGATGACGGACGTCGAGTTTCTCGTCGGTGAAGAAGCTTTCGGTGCGCACCGCTCCATCATCTCCGCCCGCAGTCCCGTATTCGCTGCTATGTTTGTAAGTGGAATGAAAGAGGCTGCAACTGGTGCAGTCCGTATTGAAGATATCGACCCCACTACATTCCAGCTCTTCCTCAAGTTTCTCTACACTGGGATGTTCGAGCCATCGTCATTGGATAGGGAGCTGTTTACCGTTGCGGACAAGTACGGAGTCGAAACTCTGATGGAGCTGTGCCGCCCTGCCACTAAAACTGTTGATACGGATGAAATCTTTGAGACTTTCTTTACATGTTGAAGTGTTCTTTTCACTGTGCTGAATTGAAATGGAAAAAATAGATCTGCGTGTTTTTCCTACTCAAATGACTGCAACTCTTATGTTTTTCGCTTCGAGGGCTGCAAATAAGCGTCAATATCATATTTAGTATCGCAAACTAGTGCGGAAGTATAATTAAAGAATATTTTTTTTATTTCAAGTTTTGTAAGAGATAGATACTTATATAAGTAGTAATATGAAGTGGTACCAGCCGGTACTAACTTTAAATAAAAATCACGCAATGAAATAAAATAAGTAGAATAAATGTCATTGAATATTTGAACCTTTGGAAACTACTTCCTGCTTTGGAATTATGCCGGCATTTTTTTTTTTATGATGCAAGTTATTTGTTTACTGGAATTTAAATTATGGTTAAACTTACGAAATAGTGATTGGATCATAGAATTAGATTTAGAAAGTATTAGAGCATTGACCAACGAATGACTTTAAATCACTTCGACATAAATCACATTATCAGCATGGTCGGTTTAAAAAAATGCATAACGCGACTCGCCGCGACAAGTAATATTGAAAATGCTACGCGATTATTCAAATAAAATTGGAGGTATGTTGCATAGAAAGCTATTTAAATGGTTGGTAGTTAAATAATTTCATACGTCTCTATAACTGTGTAAAAATTTATTTCAACCAAGGATAGAAATAAATTCTTTAAAAAAATCAAAATTGTTAGCGGCGTTTAATAGGTGGCGCCCGTGTATTTTATTTCGCCATCCGGTACAAAAGTAAACAAACAAATAAAGTTATACTTAAAGACGTCATTCACGTCATCCAAGTTTGAAGTTGAAGTTGAAGAAGAAAACACTAATTTCAAGGTCACTGCAAAACCACTGTGAGTTTATACAATCAGTATTGATAAATTTATATATTTTAAAATGTGTCGTTCTTAATTATTTTAATTAGCATGACAAATATGCAGACGATGACCAAGTTGGAAAAATCGCCTTGCATAGCTCTCGAATACGAGTTGGGTTTAACCGATGCCGATCAAGATGATAGCTATCTGTACTCGAAGAAGTATCTGTACCAGAAAACTGACGAGCTATTTCGACTTGGACTGAAGGTGCCGTCGCGTTACTTCCAACGAAATTCATCCAATCAGCCTGCTACCATTTTTATTTTAACCACCAACTTACCAAAGACGGGAGTCAGAGTAAGCAATGTGGTTTCATTTGCAAACATAGCCAAATTAAAGGGAACAGAGGCTGAGATGAAAGAAATGGATCTTATTACAACCAAACTTGAAAACAACAACAACAATAAAAATGAAGACGAACATCACCAGCAACTCTTTACAGATCCCTTGAAATTCGTCGTTGAAACCGATGTAGAATTTCCTGAATTCTATATCTACGGAAGGGTGTACCTTGTCGGCATTGTGGATAACTATCGTGTTCAACAGATGGACGGCCTTTTGGGTACACAGCTCTGGCCCTCCGTTGAAGACCAGCAAAAGGAGGCGGATTTCAAACTGAATTCCAATGATGGAAATTGCTTCCACGCTCACAAGTGGATCTTGGCAGCCCGTAGTCCGGTATTTGCAGCCCTGTTTAGCAGTGAAGAAGAGATCACATCTCTTCATCTCGCCGTAGATTGTAACGTGGTTGAAATGCATCAATTCATCCAGTTCATCATCTACACGGGTGAATTGGACGGATTGGTTAGTCCCGCATTGATGCAATTAGCTGCAAAATATGAAATTAAGACGCTGGAAGACATCTGCCGTACTGCTCTACAGACAACAAGATGCTTTCTCAGAGGATAGGATGGCTATGATTGCTCTTCATTTGAGATCTCACAAATCTGGATGTTATTCTTGCGATATGGAAGAACATTAAATAGTAATAAACTGTTATATTATAATATATCGTATTTTAAAAATTTAATTTGAAAAATATTTTTACAGACCAGATGCAGACCTATCGGAAATGAAGATGCACACCAACTTCTCCATCTATACGTGCACATGGAATGTGCGGAATCTCCATTGGAAAAAAGACACTGAAGGCCAGGAAACCGTCACCATGAGCGTTCCATTTGAGCACGAAGGGAAGAAGCTGTTTCGAGCCGAGCTAGAGATGATGAAACATCCAGAACAAGCCTGTTCGTTGAAATTTGTTAGTTATGGTCACAGAAATATGTGTTGCGTTGTCGACGAAGTCATCTGCTACATTCATCAAGAAAACAGCAACTTGAATCATCGGCTCGAAATGATGGACGAAGTAACCAATGACGGAGAACTATTGGAAGTGTTTTCGACGCTTTATACAGCCCCACCAGAAAAGGAATCAACAGCCCCATTATCTTGCCCTTTCGTCATCACGTTCAAAGCCAAGCTTCGCAGCACGATTCCAGCCTTCATGAACAACATGATCGATTCGACTTGGAGTGGAGAGATCTGGGCTGCTTCCACCGAAAGGAAGATGACGGACGTCGAGTTTTTCGTCGGTGAAGAGTCTTTCGGTGCGCACCGCTCCCTCGTCTCCGCTCGCAGCCCCGTTTTTGCTGCCATGTTCGCAAGTGGAATGAAAGAGGCTGCAACTGGACAAGTCCGTATTGAAGATGTCGATCCAACGACGTTCCACCTCTTCCTCAAGTTCCTCTATACCGGAATGTACGAGCCATCGTCCAATGATAAAGAGTTGTTCACCGTTGCGGACAAGTACGGCGTCGAGACCCTGATGGAGTTGTGCCGTCCAGCCGCTCAAACCGTTGATATGGATCGCATCTACAAAACTTTCCTTTGTTGATATACTATTTTGTGTGCGTGTGATGGATCGAGGTAGAAACCTAGAAAAAAAAAATAGATTACCTTTACTTCGATATCAAATGGCTATGCAATCCTCGTGTTGTTATTTATACATTCTGCTGTTGGGCTTATTTATTTTGAATTATAGGATTGCAATAATTCATAAGAGAAATTACGCATAACGGAGAAAGGTTCACAGAGGCATTAGCTTTTATTACTTTGTATCGTGCTAGGGGTACAGATAGTAAAATAGTCAGGCCTGGTATTTGTCGCGTTTAACACTTGTTTTTAAAATTATTCGATTAAATGTGTGGTGCGGGAGTTATAATAATGAATCCGGTAGCCGCATACTACATGTGATAAAAAATGAAAAGAATAACAAAGTTATTTTATCAAACATTTTGCACTTTAAGAATCAAGCAAGAACATTTTATTCAAATGACGCAATTATAATTTTTACGAAAACAACATATGCAATACGAATGCAATTAAGTTACAAGTCTTTCCTGTGTTGATAAACTCTTTTTGGTGGTGAAGTAGAAACTCGGAAAAAGAATAAAATAGATCCTAGCATTTGCTCCTTTTCTGTTGATCAATTTTTATACCTTTTCATTCATGTTTATTTTCTGATATAATGCTCCGTTATGATCATAGAAAAGTAATAGTCTAGTTTGACGTTTTTTTTTAAAAGCGATGAATGATTAAGAACTTTTTAGTTGAATCGTTGGATTTTTGCTGATTATTACCGTAGGCCCTACCGTGCAAGGTGTTACAATCATCATTCAAATATTCAATCGATATATTTCTTTGTTTGGAAAATCGTCACCCTTTCGATTTTTTAAAATCTAATGGATGAATTATTGAATGAGTAAAAATTGTAAAATTATTTAATTAATAACAAAAAAAATCATTCATTTACCTTTTTTTATTTTTTTGCGATGTAGAATTTCCTGAATTCGATGTCTACGGAAAGGTGCTTTCCGTCGGCATTGTAGTCTTTGTGGATAACTATCGTGTTCATCAAATAGACGGCCTTTTGGGCCAACAGCTCTGGTCCTCCATTACTGCAGACCAGCAAAATGAGACAGATTTCAAGCTGATTGCAAGCCACGTAAAATCCTTCCCATTTTACAAGTGGATGTTGGCAACCCGGAGCCCAGTGTTTGCAGCCCTGTTTAGTAGTAATATACCAGTCACATCCCTTCATCTCGCCGTAGACTTCATCATGGAGAATATGAGCCAAATCAAGCCTACGTTTTGAAATTTCTTAGCTTTGGCCATGGTGATATAAGCTGCCTTGTCGAAGATGTGATCTGCTACGTTTACAAAGAGGATAGCACCTTGAATCAACGGATCATAATCAACGACGAGCCGATCGAGGATGAGAACTTACTCCAAGTTTTTTCAACGTTGATTACAGTCCAACAAGATGAGAAAGAACTACCGACTCCATTACATTGTCCTTTCATCATCACGTTCAAGGCGAGACTGTATAGAGCACGATTCAAAATTCCATCAATACAATAATCGACTCGACTTTGAGCGAACAGATCTGGGCTCCCGCCGCACTACATTTCAACGTTTCCTCAATTTTGTCTACACTGGGATGTTCGAGCCATCGACCAAGGATAGGGAGCTCTTCACCGTTGCGGACAAGTACGGAGTCGAGGCCCTGATGGAGCTGTGCCGTTCGACTACTAAAGTGGTTGACATTGATCAAATCTACGATACGTTTCTATGTTGATGAATTGTTGTTTTTGTTGTGATGGATCGAAGCAAGAAACACAGAAGAAAAAATATATCTGAACAGTTTCCCCTTTTCTATTAAAATTATTGATCTTGAACCGTTGCTTAATTTATTGCCTTATAATTCATCTAGAAATAAAATTGGGATAACTTGTAATACGCGAGTAATACGTAATACTCAATAAAGAGGAACCAGCTTAATAATTTAAAATATTTCTAGCGGAAGGGATACAGGGGATTGAGGAAAGATGGGACTAAAAAGTAAAAAAAAAAGTAGAAGATGAGAAGATCACATTTCACAAGTTTTGGTAGCTGGTGGTAAAATAACCCCATTGGATCCGGTGGATTTTACTGATTATTCAAAATTTTTGGTTCAATACAGTACATTTAACTAAAAAAGTAGAACCTATATCATTATTGACTGCGCTATAAATGTGTCCCTAATATATTAGTCAACTTTGACTTTTTTAAATTATTAATGACTGAATTATGTTATTCTTAGGTTTTCCTTAATAAATTCGATTTCGGGGATACAGACGGAGAGGAGGGAGCCGTGCGCTTCTGCGCTTTGAATGCCTCTTCACTGGAGTTGACATCTCGCTACCGTAATAATATAGCGGCCGCCAGGAGTTGTTCCCTCAAATTAGAACCCATTGGTGCATTGATGATGTTTGGGATAGTAGTAAAATTATGATAGTCGCTGCATTGCCCATTGGTTCAATGGGTATGGAAGAGATTCTTTCGACCACCCTTTTCGTGATCTAACATTGCATCCGCAATTCCATACACAAGAATAGGAGTATCCTTAGCCACGTAAAAGAGTATTTCGAATTTGTTTTAATTAAAGGGTTAACATTTTAATACTTAATAACAACCGATTATCTGCTGTTAATATAGGTAACTAGAGATATAATGAATAATTATTTCAGTAAAATAGCTTAATATTTGAAAATTGTGTTGCACATAGTGGTGGGCGAAATCCAGGCGACCGCCTCGCTCTATAATTATATACCACAAATTCACATTGCATTTGATAATATTTAAATAGATTACTTTAGTAAGAAAAATCATTAAACAAATAATATTCTTAATCAGTAGCAATTCATTAATTAATCAACTTAAAAAAAGGAAGCTGTGTTTCATTTTTTTATTGATAGGTGGCGCATCCGCATTGATTCGGCACTTCCGCACTTGTTAAACCACGTGAAAAAGTGTAAACAAAGTCGAAAAAGTAATCGTTCGTCGTGAAAAAAAAAGGATAAAAATGTCTATATTATCCAACCCAGTAGTTGGAAACAATTTCTGCAACTTGAATACGGAGAACACTGTAAGTATATCCACTCCAATCAAGAAAATTATTAATCTTTTTTTTACTATTATATAAATTAATCTTATCGTAATATTACATGCAGATGACCAAGTTGGAAAAATCACTTTGCCTGGAATTCGAGTCCTCGTCGACTTTGCCTTCTATCGACAAAGAGGATGATTTCTTGTACTTGAAGAAATTTGTTTACCAGAAAAAAGATATTTTTCGTGTTGGACTGAAGATGTCAGATCAAGAATCTCGCAATCCTGCCTTCATTTTTGTTTTGACTTCTGCTAATAACTTACAAAAGATGGGTCACAGAGTGAAGGCTGTGATCTCTAGTGCTCGAGTAAATAATGGGATCGCATTCCCTGTGGCGTGGAGAGAGACCGAGATGAAAGAAATTGGTTTTACAACCAGCGGTAACGCCGACGAGGGAAATGGAGGCGCCCAATATTTTATCCACCCGTTACAACGAGACGAAATCAAGTGCACCGATTTCACTTTCAATGTATCGGTTCATTTCACTGGCATCGTGGATAACTATCAAGTTCAACAAATAGACGGCCTTCTGAGTGACCAGCTGTGGTTATCAGTCTTAGCAGTCACAGTACAGCTAGATGGAGAAGGATTCAAGTTGATCGCCAGTGATGGAAGCTCCCTTTCAGTTCACAAGTGGATGTTGGCCGCTCGGAGCCCTGTTTTTGCTACCTTGTTTAGTAATGAAGAAAGCATCGAATCTCTTCATCTCGCCTCGGATTGCAACGCGGAGGAGATGAGCCAATTCATTAGGTTTATCTACACCGGAGAGTTAGATGGACTAGTTACTCAAGAGTTGACGCAATTGGCGAAAAAGTATCAAATCAAAACACTGGAAGAAATCTGTGAAGCTGCTCTAAAAGATGCGCATTTCTCCACGGACAAGATGGCTTTGATTGCTTTGCAGATGAAGTCTGGATCTTATTTTTGCCAACTGGAAGATTTGTAAGAAATTAATTTAATGATAAAGTAACCAAACAATCATATATCACGTACTTTCAAAATATTTTCACATTTACAGGCCAGATACGGATTTGTCGGAGGTGAAGCAAGAAACCAACATCTCCAACTTTACGTGCACATGGAATGTGCTAAATCTCAACTGGACGAAAGAAACCGAAGAGCAAGAAACCGTCACCATGAGCGTTCCATTTATACACGGAGGGAAGAAGATGTTTCGAGCCGAGTTAGTGATGAAGAAAAATCCCAAACTAGCTTACACCTTGAAATTTCTTAGCTTTGGTCATGGAGATATAAACTGCATCGTCGAAGATGTGATTTGCTCCATTCAGCAGGAGGACAGCAGCTTGAATCAACGGATCAAAATGACATACGAGACAACCCAAGACGATAAAATTTTGCAAATCTTTTCAACGGAATTTACATCCTTCCCACGGGCAAAGGAATTAACGACCCCGCTATCTTGTCCTTTCGTCATCACGTTCAAAGCCAGACTGGGCAGCATAATTCCAAGCTTTGTCAACAAAATGATCGACACGACTTGGAGCGAAGATCTCTGGAATGCCGCCGTAAACAGGAAGATGACGGACGTCGATTTCCTCGTCGGAGAAGAGACTTTCGGTGCGCACCGCTCTCTCGTCTCCGCCCGCAGCCCCGTATTTGCCGCCATGTTTGCTAGTGGAATGAAAGAGGCTACAACTGGACAAGTCCGCATCGAAGATGTCGACCCTACTACATTCCAGCACTTCCTCAAGTTCCTCTATACCGGAATGTTCGAGCCATCGCCCAAGGATAGCGAGCTGTTCCCCGTTGCGGATAAGTACGGAGTCGTAACCCTGATAGATCTCTGCCGTCCAGCCACTCGAATCGTTGACACAGAAGACATTATCAAGACTTTCTTCTCGTGTTAAAACATCGTTTTTGTTGTACTGGATTGAAGCGGAAAAGGAAATAGATTGATGCGCGTTCTTCCCTTGTCATTTGACTAGTAGTCGTTGAGGTAATTAATCAATCTTTACGTAGTGATAGCCGACTATACAACCGTGGGTCGGTGGGTAGCCATTCTACATTCAGCTTCGATATTTTAATTAATAGTCACACCACGGCCGTAATGATGAAATCGTAATGCGTAGGCTATGGAATCGTATCGTGACGAAGGGAAACTATTTTTAAAAAATGGTCAACAGTATACAAAATAAAATATATACGCGTCTCTATAGTGCTGGTGTCTAAACAAATATTTGTTCAAGATGATACATAGAAATCCAATAATTTATTTGCTCCAATATATGAATTTAATTATTAAGAGATATTATTTCGTTCGTCCTAGCCTGTAATTGAACCGCATACACGATTGGGTCTCTATTTAATCGTAATCAAAGAAGCAGGGATGTTTAGTAAACACTGAACCGATTTGGCTCGTCCGCGGGATTTGAGCGGCTTGCGGAAAATAAGAAGACAAATGAATAGCATTATATATAGTAATAAATGTGTAAATGTAGAATAATAAATGAACCAGCCTAATATCGCGCTAATATTAAAGAGAAGATCATTACCATTTTTTTTAAGAATTATTTTTCCAAGAATAACAGCTACAAATAGAGTGCGACATACCTTTCGCAAAAAGAAAGAAATAGTACATTTTCATAGCGTTTAATTTTTTTCGTGACAGGTGGCGCTCATGTATTTTTTGCCGCCAAATAAAATTGTAAACAAAAAAAACACACTCGTGAATCGTGAAAAAGACTTTGACAAAGTATCCCAGTCTGAATTGAGTTATAAATCTTAATTGGAACATTTCTAATAAATAAAACATTGTGAGTATAACAATGAGCACTGATGGATTGTTTTATAATTATTAATTATTGTTTTATACATGCAGACGATGACCAAGTTGGAAAAATCGCCTTCTATAGCTCTCGAATACGAATTGGCTTTAGCCGATGTCGATCATGATGGTTATCATGTCTTGTACTCCAAAAAATTTCTATACCAGAAAATTGAACTATATCGACTTGGGGTTAAGATGCCGTCGCGTTATTTTCAATATTCACCCGATCCACCTGCTACCATATTCATCTTAACTACCAACTTGCAAAAGATGGGAGTCAAAGTGAGCGACGTGGTTTCTTTTGCACATGTAGCCAAATCAAAGTGGACAGAAACTGAGATGAAAGAAATGGATCTTGCAACCAAACTTGAAAACAACAAGAACAATAAAAATGAAGACAAACACCATCAACAACTTTTTACAGATCCCTTGAAGCAGCTTGTCTTTCCTCAACAGTCTGATATATTGGATGATGAGTTAATTCCTGAATTCGATGTCTACGGAAGGGTCTACCTTGTCGGCATTGTGGATAACTATAGCGTCCATCAGATGGACGGCCTTTTGAGTCAACAGCTCTGGTCCTCCGTTACAGACCAGCAAGATTGGGCAGATTTCAAGTTGATCGCCTACGATGGAAAGAGCTTCACAGTCCACAAGTGGATGTTGTCAGCTAGGAGCCTGGTTTTTGCAGCCCTATTTAACAGTAAAGAAGACATCGAATCTCTTCACCTCGCCGTAGATTGCACCGTGGAGGAGATGAGTCAATTCATCAGGTTCATCTACACTGGAGAGCTGGAGGGACTGGTTAGTCACGAATTAATGCAACTGGCTGTGAAATATCAAATCAAGACCCTGGAAGACATCTGCCGAGCTGCTTCACAAGATGTTTTCTCAGAGGATAGGATGGCTATGATTGCTCTTCATTTGAAACCTGGATCTTTTTCTCACGAAATGGAAGAGCAGAAAATAATGATATATATTTATATTATAATTTATCGCATTTTAAAATTTAATTTAACAAATATTTATAAAGACCAGATTCAGACTTATCGGAAATTAAGAAGCACCCCAATGTCTCCCTTTATACGTGCACATGGAACGTTCTGAATCTCAATTGGACGAAAGAAAAAGATGGCCAGGAAACCGTCATCATGAGCGTCCCATTTGAACTTGGAGTCGCTATGTTTGAAAGTGGAATGAAAGAGGCTGAAACTGGACAAGTCCGTATTGAAGATGTCGATCCCACTACGTTCCAGCACTTCCTCAAATTTCTCTACACCGGAATATTCGAGCCATCGTCCAAGGATATAGAGAGCTGTTCACTGTTGCGGACAAGTACGGCGTCGAGACCCTGATGGAGTTGTGCCGTCCTGCCACTCGAACCGTTGACATAGATCACATCTACAAAGCTTTCCTACATTGTTAGTAAACTATTTTTTGTGACGGATCGAAGGTTAAACTTAGAAAAAATAGATGTGCCTTTCTCTCCTTACCAATTGCTTTGCAATCTTTGTGTTATTTATACTCTGCTGTTCAGTTTTTATTTATTTTCAATTATTGAATCGTACTACTTCAGAAGGGAAATTACGGAGAAGGTTACAAAGAGGCATTTACTTTTCTTATATTACCTTTAATTAGGGTTAGCGATATTCAAGGAGTCGGACACGGATTTGGTATTTTCCGAGTGTAAAACTGTTATTTGAAATTTCAATTAAAAGCTCGGGAGTTAGGAAAATGAATCCGTTAGCCACATACTATCGAGTTAATGATCAGCATCAACAGACCAATAGTCATCATCAGTTTGTTTGAGAGCCCTTCAACAAGTAGAATCCCCAACGGCAGTAAATAATTATCCTGATAACAGAAAATGTCCGTCCCAGCAGCAGCGGAGCTGGGCGAGTGATGGCAGTCAGCAACAGGCATCATCAGCCCAAATGACTTACTAGTTCATGCAACCCATGGAGAAATCTGTGAGCCAAGTTACCAATGTTCCATATTTCGGTTTCGATTGGGTTACTCCGGATTACCAATTCGATCCTTTAAGCCCTGCTGTTGTTCATGAACGGCAGCCTGAGCCCGCCGCCGTGGAAGACCTCCTAAAGCTCTTACTCCTCGCACTATCAAGAGCTTTATGATTCTCTAGAAGAGTATGTTGACCAACTCGAGTCAGTTTAGAAAGTGTGTACAAATCGAGTCAATATCAGCCTATACATATGAAATATTTTGCTCATCAGCGTATTCATTTGATGCTCCTAATATAGTTATATGGTTTATAAATTCAAAGGATTACTGAACATTTATAAAAGCGCACTCTATTCATATTGAATATCTAGGATAGTAGTAATGATTATACAAATACAGTGAACAACTGTATAAGTATAATCAAAACTTAATTACCTTAATATAGTTGTAACAAAATCCTTTGAGGGATAGAATTACACACACCTGCTTATTACATGGACAACTTTTCTAATAATTATTCTAAGAAAAACTTCAGAAGGAATGTTGTTTTTTAAAACAGTTTGTTTGCATTTACTACGTGGAGTGGGCTCGTTATAGTCCTCGACTTAGAAATAAGGGGTTGAAGTAATAAGGTAACCATTGATTTCTTTTTAATAACCAAAAATAAATAATGAAAATAAAAAAAGAAAAGAAAAGAGAAGCGCATCTGGGTTTGCTGTTCCCAACTGTCTGCCTTGTTTTATTTAGACATTGGGTTTCTTTCTCTACAGCAGTGCAGTGAGGAGAGGTCGGGAAGTGTTTGGTAGAAATGAACCGCTGCACCACAAGACCGGCCCTGTAAGCATTCACCTCCGTCGTCATCCTATACACAGGAGTCCATTAATTTTAATCTCGATTTTAATGTACTGTACTTCCTCCCATTATTACGTGCGCACATTCTCAATAACTAACTGACTGTTAGTATAGAACAGATCCACATACTATAGATAGTGACATGTTCCTATTTATACCCTATTTATACTATTCAACCATTGATTAGCCTACACAGCCTTGCTTGTTTCTTTTTACTTGAACAAAAAAGAAAATTCTGATTTAAAAAAAAAACCTTCTTTCTTGTTCAAACGCAAACTAAGTTTACCTGATACGAAATAAAATGTACCAGTGATTATAAATAGCCTTGTATATATATATTGTTTTTAATTTAAAGAAAGGGAAAATAACAAAAGCAAAAACTGCTTCATTGTTCAAACGAATATTGAACTTGATACGAAAAAAATGTGTGTTTCCCGATCGTCTGCCATGTTCTAATTAGGCACCAGGTTTACTTCGCTACAGCAGTGCAGTGAGGAGAGATCTGAAGGTGTCCTGACCACCTTTGTCATCACCCTTTGCACAGGAGTTCATCACTTGTAATGTCCTTCCTACCATCGTCACGTTGCGCACATTCACAATTGTATCATAAGACTACGAAACACCCATCCTTATATAACCTTTTTTTTTACAAAGTTGAGTTGCAAAGGGTTGGTAAAATTTAAATGTGCTCTTACTATTAAATCGATTAAATAGTGACGATTGGATAAATGAATGATTGAATAATCCCAGTAAGCATTTTGATTGCGCTATAATGTGGTACGTTTTAAAACGTTTATCATTATAAATTTGTTCAAACTCGCAAAATCCTTTCAAGTTTCAGATAAAAAAAATTGCCCGGCACCTGCAGCTAAATTACCAGTAAAGAATAGTTTTGATGTCGTCAAACTCGTCGAACTAGTTTTAACGCATAACATTTGAAGGGCGAAAGGACATACATTTTAAGTCTGCATCAACTGCATAATTATTTAACAGATAGAAAAGGTTACTCGATACAAAAGATGACACGGAACCTGCACCGTAAATTTAAATCACATTCATCTTGATGAGGTAATATAGTGTAAAGAGACGTTTAAGTACTTTTGTTTCGCTTTTCCTACAGCTGGCGCAGTATCGACGCTGGTTCGATAACGAGCAGCGGTCTTCATAATGAAATGGGGAAAAATATATGTTTAAAAAGATTAAAATCCCGGTAGGGCTACAATATGATCAGCTGGTCCATCGTCTGAGATTGAATATCAACTTGGATAATGATATTAACACACACAAAATATTAATATAATTTTACTTTGAGCTCCACTGGATGTGATAACAGGTAGCTTTCCCGCTCTTCTTCATCCGTGCAATACGGTCTGTAAATTTTTGATTTTAAATAAATTAGAGTAACTTTCCGATTTTTCAAAAAGACAAAGAATTGCGGAATTTTTTTTTTAAATACACATAATAAAAGTGTTATAACACATTACCAAAATCGTTAAAGTACATTACATTTCTCTAATAAGTCTTTAGAGATCAGCTTAATAACAACTCTTGAAATATTTTAAAATATTTACAAAATATAATTTCGTCTTAACAAGGAGAATTTTCTTAATTTTAACATAAAAACATGTATAGAGCACGGTTCTCTGTCAGACGAAGACATCTTTTCGACATATTTTTTTTCAAAAAATGAATATACCGCATATTCTTTATGTCCTAATTGAAGATGGACACATTAGTTGTAATGTAAGTAAATATTTGATGGCTCGGCAGCAATCTGAATATGGTTTTGAATATACCTTTGATTATTCATACATTTAATTATTTTAGATGGACTAGCAGGTAGGAGACGATAAGGTCTCTTCACTCTCATTTTATTGGTGTCGAATGAGATGTCATCACTACTTTTTTGTTGGTTATTGATGGTATTACTCATCGGGTCGGTTTTCTGGTAACCATCAATAATCTTCCTCTCTAAACGATGAATTCGATCTTCGTGGTTCTTCAGTTCACTTTTCAGCTAAGAAATTTTTCCGTCTTGATGAGTGTTCTTCGCTCTAAACGAGCTCAACTCTAATATTACATAAAGATAAAAAAATGATTATTTTAGAATAGTAAATTCGAGTAAATTAATGCTAATTTGTATATTAACTGCGCTTTACAAGCACTTTACCTTCATTTTGCATCCCGCCAAGGTTGATAACTTCTCCCTCAGATTTATCTTTTAGTGCTGAAGATATTCGCAATTAATTCGCAAAGAAAACGATGAAAATTTAAGGTATGAACGATGAACTAGCCATTGTAAAGCTACAGAACTTCGTTCTCGATGACAATATGAACAGATTGGAAATAAACGCTTCTTTTTATATGCTGACGGGTGGGTAATCGATGAGGTGGCATGCTGCAATTTTAATCTATCCTGCTATAGCTTTTGTATATACCTTATTTGTATATAACTTATTTCAGTTCACCGAACACATTTAGAACCATATAAAATCTTCTACGTTTTAAAATTTAATTATGTACGTGCCGTCGTGCCGCGGCAATCGACGGACCGTCGTGAACTTAATAGATTACTATTGAAACTATTCAATGTATAAGCAATAAGTCTGCAGTTACGTATGTTTGTAATATGCGTCTGATTGCACTATATGACGTATAATCTGTTTTCAATGATTACGCATCATTAAATTCTATTTTTAAAAGAAAATATGGTAATAGCCTCGGTAATAGCAATGATCATGATGAGCAGTTATCTTTTATTATTTCATTTTAAAATAAAGGTTCATTCAAACCAGTTCCAAAATAATGTAATTATTGTTTGAAATGTAATTAGTTTGGTGTTTAAAAATAATTATCAAAAGAAGGTTCTTTAAAGTACAAAAACATCATCATCTTCGTGGTAAGCTGACCACGACGTGACTCGAACACGCAACCTTTCGATCTGGAGTCGAACGCGCTACCATTGCGCCACGCAGTCTTACCATCTACTTTGTAAAAGTTCAATATGTACGAAAGTTATTGTAATTTTCCAATAAGCTATCTTTTTTTATTCCCAAATCCTAAGTCAGGAAATCAACGAAGCCTAAAACATGCAAGTAGTTTAAAACCTTTTCTTTTTCATCATCTATCTTAAATCATCATCCAGGGTGAAACCTTCCAGTGCGTCATCACATCCTCCGTACCCGCAACTGGTAGATGCCTTCGACTCGGAACCGGAAATATAGAGAGCAGATGAGTGAATGGGTTGACCTCCTCCGGAATTGACTTCAAGATTATGGTCTCTTGCATCGGATGCATCGGAAGCACCAAGAGTTTATCCGCAACTAGAGACCCTAATTCACCTCTTCCGGCCCTTCTTTTATCTACCGCTGCGCTTGCGGAGGAAGCAGAGCAGCAGCAGGATCCCCCTTAGCTTGCCCTTTCGTCATCACATTCAAAGCCAAGCTTCGCAGCACGATTCCAAGCTTCTTAGCTTCGTCAACAAAATAATCGACTTGACTTGGAGCGAACAGCTCTGGGCTGCCTCCACCAATAGATTGATGACGGACGTCGAGTTCCTCGTCGGAGAAGAAGCTTTCGGTGCGCACCGTTCACTCATCTCCACCCGCAGCCCCGTTTTTGCTGCCATGTTCGCTAGTGGAATGAAAGAGGCTGCTACTGGACAAGTCCGCATTAAAGATGTCGATCCAACTACGTTCAAGCGCTTCCTCGAGTTTCTGTATACTGGGATGTTCGAGCCATCGTCCGTGGAAAGGGAGCTCTTCACCGTTGCGGACAAGTACGGAGTCGAGACTCTGATGGAGCTCTGCCGTCCGGCTACTAAAGTGGTTAAAATGGATCACATCTACAAGACTTTCCTCTCTTGATAAATCTGTTGTATAATGGATTGAATCAGAAACTCAGAAAAAATAGATCTGATTGTTTCCCCCCTTTTCTATTTTTAAAATTTATTGATATTAGCTTGCTTAATTTATTGGATTAATTCATTCAGGAATAATATTAGGGTTACTTATAATACGTATATATACTCCAAAAATGCACATCAGCACATGTAAAATTAACAAAGGATAAAGAGGAATCAGCTTAATAATTTAGAATATTTCTAGCGGAAGGGATCGAGGGGATTGAGGAGGAGGATTGGAGCTGTGCCGTCCAGCCACTCACCTTTGACAAGGAAGATTAATTATCAAAACTTTCTTCTCGTGTTAATGCATTTTTTTTTTTGTACTGGATTGAAACGAAAAAGAAAAATATATTTGCGCTTTTAAAAGTAGTGCCAATCGTTTATACAACCGTGTAGCCGTTCTACATTCAGCTTTGATATTTTAAATAGCCATACCACGGCATCATAATCTAGTAAGCAAGGATTTTGAGTAAACACTGGACCTATTGGGCTCCGACGTCCGCATGATTTCAGCGGATTGCGGTAAATAGGATGGCTAACGGATAGCATTATTGAGTAATAAATGTACCATATTAGCCGAAACGTTATATTTAAAATATAACCAGTCTAATATCACGCTAATATTGAAAAGATCATTTCCATTTTTTTTAAGAATAATTTTTTCCAAGAATAACAAGTAAAAATAGAGAGCGACACGCAGAATTAATTACTCTTTTTAAGTTTTTTTTTTCACAATATAGATATCGCAGAAAGAAAGATTTAGCACATTTTTCAAAGAGTTTAATTTTTTCCGTTACAGGTGGCACTCATGCATTTTTTGCCGCCCAGTAAAAGTGTTAACAAAAAATATCACTCGTGAATCGTGAAAAAGATTTTGACGATTAGTATCCCATGTTAAGATTATAATTGAACCTACGACGGTCATCAACGCCGAGTTGTTATTGACCCTTATCCCTAGAGATCTCATCAGTGAATAATCTGAATTCAACTGAAATACGTCGATGTATCGTCCTTGTATCCCTCTCAACTACTCGACATTATTCTCTCTGATGTACAGTCTATTGTTAACCGTCAGAGAATAAACACTACGTCCTTCTTAACAGAAATCTCAATTCTCAACATCCCAGTCTGAATTATTGAGTTGGAAACCTGATTTGGAATATTTCTAATAAATAAAATATTGTGAGTATAACAATCAGCACTGATAGATTATTTAATTGTTTTTAATTATTGTTTTATGGATGAAGACGATGACCAAGTTGGAAAAATCGCCTTGCATAGCTCTCGAATACGAATTGACTTTAACCGATGACGATTTGGACGAAGAAAATCATTTCTTGTATTCGAAAAAATTTCTATACCAGAAAACTGAACTATATCGACTTGGACTGAAGGTGCCAGGGCATTATTTTCAATATTCACCCTATCCACCTGCTATCATATTCATCTTAACTACCAATTTACTAAAGATGGGAGTCAAAATGAGCGATGTGGTTTCCTTCGCACATGTAGCCAAATTAAAGTGGACAGAGACTGATATGAAAGAGATGGATCTTACAACCAAAGTGGAAAACATCAATACAAAGGAAGACAACCACCATCAGCAACTTTTTACCGATCACTTGAAGCTCGCCTTTCAAACTGATGTGGAGTTTCCTGAATTCGAACTCTACGGAAAGATCTACCTGGCCGGCATTGTGGATATCTATCGTGTTCATCAAGTGGACGGCCTTTTGAGTCGACAGGTCTGGTCCTCCGTCACAGACCAGCAAGATTGGGCGGATTTCAAGTTGATCGCTAACGATGGAAAGAGTATCCGAGCCCACAAGTGGATGTTGTCAGCTAGGAGCCCAGTTTTTGCAGCCCTGTTTAGTAGTAATGAACCAGTCACATCCCTTCATCTCGCCGTAGATTGTACCTTGGAGGAGATGAGCCAATTCATCAGGTTCGTCTACACTGGAGAGCTGGAGGGACTGGTTTGTCACATTTTAATGCAACTGGCTGTGAAATATCAAATCAAGACTCTGGAAGACATCTGCCGCGCTGCTTCACAGGATGTTTTCTCAGAGGATAGGATGGCTATGATTGCTTTTCATTTGAAATCTGGACCTTTTTCTTACATAATGGATGAACAGTAAATAATGATATATTTTTATATTATAATTTATCATATTTTTAAAGTTTAATTTAACAAATATTTATACAGACCAGATTCAGACTTATCGGAAATAAAGAAACAATCCAATCTCTCCCTTTATACGTGCACATGGAATGTTCTGAATCTCAATTGGACGAAAGAAAAAGGTCAGGAAACCGTCATCATGAGCGTCCCATTTGAACTTGGAGGAAAGACACTGTTTCGAGCCGAGCTCGAGATGAAGAAGAATTCAAAATTAACTTACACCTTGAAATTTCTTAGTTTTGGACATAAGAATATCAGCTGCGCTGTCGACGAAGTGATCTGCTATATTACTCAAGAGACTAGCAGCTTGAATCAACAGATCAGAATGATCGATGAGCCATCCCTTGACATGGAACTATTGAAAGTGTTTTCGACGCAGGACGACGAGGAATTATTAACCCCTTTAACTTGCCCTTTCGTCATCATGTTCAAAGCTAGACTACGGTGCACGATACCAACCTTCATCAACAAAATGATCGATTCGACTTGGAGCGAAGATCTTTGGGCTGCCGCTGTCAACAGGAAGATGACGGACGTCGAGTTCCTCGTCGGAGAAGAAGCTTTCGGTGCGCACCGCTCCCTCATCTCCGCCCGCAGCCCTGTGTTTGCTGCCATGTTTGCGAGTGGAATGAAAGAGGTAGCAACTGGACAAGTCCGCATCGAAGACGTCGATCCATCTACGTTCCAGCTCTTCCTCAAGTTTCTCTATACTGGGATGTTTGAGCCATCGTCCAAGGATAGAGAGCTGTTCACCGTTGCGGACAAGTACGGCGTCGAGACCCTGATGGAACTTTGCCGTCCAGCCGCTCAAACCGTTGACATGGATCACATCTACAAAACTTTCCTTTGTTGAAAACAATTTTTTTTTTTACTGATTGAAGTATAAACTTGAAAAAATAGATATGCCTTTCGCCCTTATTTAATAGCTGTGCAATCCTCGTTTTGTTATACGGTACTCTGACGTTGGGTTTATTTATTTGGAATTATTGGTTTTTACGATGTTAGAAGTGAAATTACGGAGAAGGCTACAAAGAAGCATTTACTTTTTCTACATTACGGTATTATAAGTAAGGGTTAGCGATAATCCAGGAGTCAAACTTGGATCGAGTAATTGCCGAGTGTAAAACTTAAACTAAAATTTAAAAAGTATTCGATTAAAAGTGCGGGAGTTATGAAAATAATTCCGGTAGCCGCATACTACCGTGCCGTACATCTTATGTGAAAAAGAATAACAAAGTAATGCAACTGATTTAAAGCTTCCAGGCTTAAATTGGCTTAAAGTTACGTAGGCACATTATATTCAAATGATGCGATTATAATTTTTAAGAAAACAACTTATGCAATACGTAAGTAGTGATGGAGTCATATTAAGTCAAGTTCAGTTATTTCTCCCTAAAAGACAGTATTGCCCTGGGAATTACACCATTACTATGTTTTCAAATTCGTTATTACACTACGTACTGTGCCTTCTACGTTAGATTGTATTGCAAAAAACACAAAAAATAAATAAATTTTAAACACAAATTTTTGGAAGCATTTAATTTTTTTCGGCACAGATGGCGCTCATGCATTAGTTTCACCCTCCGGTAAAGTGTAAACAAATCATTCGTGATAAATAAAACTATAAACACATAATTCGACGTCTGAAGAAATCCTTATTGCAGTACTACAACGTTAAAACACAGTGAGGCTATTGATAGATTAACATATTTTCAAAACGAGTAATTGGTTTTTTATTATTGTATTATGCATGCAGATGACCAAGTTGGAAAAGACGCCGTGCATAGCTCTCGACTACGGACTCATTTTGACCGATGCCGATCGTCAAGATAAAAGCTACTTGTACTTAAAAAAAGTTCTACACCAAAACACTGAACTTTTTCAAATTGGAGTGAAGGTGCCATCAGATTATTTTGAGGAATACTCTTCCAATGATCCTGCTGTCATTTTCCTTTTAACTACTAATTTACAAAAGATGGGACTGACAGTAAAGTCTGTGAGCTCAAAGGCACGTGTGGCAGCAGTTGTCTATTCAGAGTTTGAGATGACAGAAAGAGATCTTACAACCAATAGCAAGGAAAATGACAATAACAATGGAGATGGAGGCAGCCACCAGCAAGTCTTTACAAAACCGTTGAGGATCGCCTTTGAAGAATACAACATCGATTCTTCCGATTTCAATCTCCACGGAACGGTCTACTTGGACGGCATTGTAGAAAACTATCGTGTTCATCAAATAGACGGTCTTCTGAGTCCACAACTCTTGTCTTCCGTAGCAGATCAATCAACTAATGTAGTAGATTTCAAGTTGATCGCCAGCGATGGAATTTCCTTCCCAGTACCCAAGTGGGTGTTGGCCGCTCGTAGTCCGGTTTTTGCTGCCTTGTTTAGTAATAAAGAAAACATCGAATCTCTTCATCTCGCCGTAGATTGCACGTCCAATGAAACGGAAAAATTCATCAAGTTCATCTACACTGGCAAATTGGAGGGAATGGTTAGCCAAGAACTGATGCAATTGGCTGTGAAATATCGAATCAAGACTTTGGAAGATATCTGTCGAACTGCTTTACAAGATGTTTTCTCAGAGGACCGGATGGTTATGATTGCTATGCATTTGAAATCTGGAACTTATTTCTGCGTGACAGAGAAACAGTAAATAGTGGAATTTTTTCTGGCTCCTTCAATTTTTTTTTTTTATAATGGCGCAATTTTTTTTCTTTCAGGCCCGATTCGGACTATTCGGAATTGAAGAGACACACCAACTTCTCTATCTATACGTGCACATGGAATGTGCTGGATCTCATCTGGACAAAAGAATTTGAAGAGCAAGAAACCGTCTCCATGAGCGTACCATTTGAATACGGAGGGAAAATCCTGTTTCGTGCCGAACTCGATATGAGAAAAAACCCAGAACAAGCCTACACTTTGAAATTTTTTTCCTTTGCTCATGGCAGTATAAATTGCATTTTAGACGAAGTGATCTGCTTTATTCATCAGGAGGATAGCAGCTTAAATCAGCGGATCAGAATGAAAGACGAGCCAGTCGTTGACGAAAAAGTATTTCAAGTGTTTACAACGCGGTATGCAGTCCAATATGAATTGGAATTAACCACCCTTTTAACTTGCCCTTTCGTCATCACATTCAAAGCAAAGCTGCGCAGTACAATTCCAAGTTTTGACAACCTAATGATCGATTCGACTTGGAGCGAAGATCTCTGGGCTGCCGCTGTCAACAGGAAGATGACGGACGTCGAGTTCCTCGTCGGAGAAGACGCTTTTGGTGCGCACCGCTCCCTCGTCTCCGCCCGCAGCCCCGTTTTCGCTGCCATGTTCGCTAGTGGAATGAAAGAGGCCGCAACTGGACAGGTGCGCATTGAAGATGTCGATTCCACTACGTTCCAGCGCTTCCTCGAGTTTCTGTATACTGGGATGTTCGAGCCATCGTCCATGGATAGGGAGCTCTTCACCGTTGCGGACAAGTACGGAGTCGAAACCCTGATGGAGCTGTGCCGTCCGACTACCAAAGACCTTAACATGGATCACATCTACAAGGCTATCCTTTCTTGATTAAATGTGTTGTAATGGATCGAATCGGAAACTCAGGAAAAATAAATCTGCGCATTTTCTCCTATTCTTATGATCTATCTTTATACCTTTTCATTGGTTGCTTATTTTCCGGCATGATTTTTTGGAGGCAATATTAGGGTAGTCAGGGGTGCTAGTACAACATTGCAGAACTGAAGTTCAGGGGAAAGATAGCATCTTAAAATGAATGGATCAAGGTGACTGAGTCACTGAGGAACGTTGGGACTTACGGAGAAGAACCATAGTTAGCGTAAAAGTGTGCAAAAAGAAGAAGAACAGGGAAAAATAATCGAATCCGACGACTAGTCAAGCTATGGGAATCAGAAATCGGAAAATTCTTGCACACACCTAATCCAATGAGGCATAATGATTCAGTAATTGTTGTTTCTTGATGATATCTATCCGCATTGAAAGGATTATACTGATGCTGCCATAAAACCTTTTGCTCCGTCGTGATAATTTTCCTACTCGACGTTGATACACAATCATAAAAAAGGAATACATATACATTTTTCATAATTTTCTACAAGTATTCATCATGAAAAATTTATTATTTCTTAAAATTCTTAAAATGTATAATTTTAACAGTTTGATAATCGACTGGTCATAGTATAAACCAACTAACAAAATTTTTATTTATTTATCGATTTTTTTTAAATGCCAGGCGGCGCTTTTATGAATCCTTCCCATTTTGTAAACAAAGCACCACAGCAGTGACCAAGCAGAGAGAACTGTGACCCTGGCAAGTGGCTATTTGTGAAAAAAAAGATTAACCTAATTTGAATTTAGCATTAAATACGGCAACCTTGTGAGTGGTATTCATAATCAGATTTATTTTGTAAAAATTTCATTTAGTTATTGTTTTATCAATCTACATCTTATTGTTAGCAGAAGATGGCCAAGCTGGAAAAATCCCCTTGTCTGGTACTGAAATACTAGTGGAAGATGGAAGACATTAACTTAAACGAGCCTATGTTGTACTCAAGGAAATTTGTGCACCAGAAAACTGATCTATATATTTCAAGCTTGAATGAAGATGGCATCAACCCATTTACCCTCCAATCCTGCAATTCTCTTCTTCGTAACCACCAACTTGCATAAGATGGGACTCAAGGTACAGACCATATCCTATATAATACCTGAGCTTCAAACGTCGTTGCTCACAACCTGGAAAACGATTGAGATGGAGGAAAGAAACCTGATGACAGAAGAGTATAATAACGAGGCGCACGAAAATGGAGCAGCAGGAGGCAGCCAACTGTTTACATCCCCAACGAAGCTCTTCGAAAATAATGTCGAGCCGTCTCGTTCATCAAGTGGACGACCTTTTAAGTAAACAGTTGTGGTCTTCCATCACTACTGGAACGGATTTCAAGCTCATAGCCAGCGATGGAAATAGTCTCCCTGTACACAAGTGGGTGCTGTCTGCTCGGAGCCCTGTTTTCGCCACTTTGTTTAGTAGCGGAGAAGAAATCGAATCGATTCATCTTGCCGTAGATTGCACGCTGAATGAAATGCAACAATTCATCAAGTTCATCTACACCGGAGAGCTGAAGGGAATGGTTGGTCACGAACTGGGTCAGTTGGCTGTGAAATACCAGATCAATACCCTTCAAGATCTCTGCAAAACTGCTTATGAAGATGTATATGCTTTCACGATGGAAAAGATGGCTATGTTTGCTTTGCATTTGGATTGTGGAACTAATTTACTATGCAACGATGGATTCGAGTAAATTTAACATTTTTATCCGTTTATTATTTATTTAAATAATAATTCAAGGTGCTTTATTTTGTTTACAGGGCAGATGAAGAACTGTCAGGAATGGAGAAAGATGGTTACGAGTCCATGTTTACGTGTCGCTGGGATGTGCAGAGTGTCAGCAGGGCGAAAGAAAATCAAGAAACCATCAAGATGAACGTCCCATTTCAGCACAATGGGAAGAAGCTTTTTCTAATCGAGCTTGAGATGAAGAAAAATCCGGAAAAATCTTCACAACACATTCTAAATGCTTTGAAATTTCTAAGCTTTGGACATCATAGCATAAATTGTGAAGTGGAAGATGTCACCTGCTTTATTCAAGACCAGAACAACTCTACTCAACCGATAACGTTGAACGAACAAGAAACATATGACGAAGATTTACTTAAAATCTTTGATAGCACTGGAACTAAAGAATTAATTCTTCTGGCTTTATCTTGTCCTTTCCTCATCACTTTTAAAGCCAGACTGCGCAATACAATTCCAAGCTTCGTCAACAAAATGATCGACTCGACTTGGAGCGAACATCTCTGGGCTGCTGCCGTCAACAGGAAGATGACGGACGTCGAGTTCCTCGTCGGAGAAGAGACTTTCGGTGCTCACCGCGCCCTCCTCTCCGTTCGCAGCCCAGTTTTCGCAGCCATGTTCGCAAGTGGAATGAAAGAGGCTGCAACTGGATAAGTCCGCATCGAAGATGTCGATTCAACTACGTTCCAGCTCTTCCTCAAGTTTCTGTACACTGGGATGTTCGAGCCATCGCCTAAGGATCGAGAGCTCTTTAAAGTTGCTGACAAGTACGGAGTCGAGACCCTGATGGAGCTGTGCCGCCCTGCCACTAAAACAGAAGTCGACATGGATCACGTCTTTAAGATTTTTCTCTCTTGCTGAAGTATTTTTGAATGTATATCATGGTTTTGTATAGGTTTTATACTTGTAAAAAAACTGAGGGAAAATAGATCTGTGCGTTTGCCGTTAATGATAATATATCCATTATTAAAGTTCAAAGCAGGTGCTATTTTTGTGCTGATAAATAATTGAAGTATGTTCTTGTCGGGCGTCGACTGATTTGTCATTTTTGTTTGCTGCTCTTCTATGCTAGTAGCAACTTTTCGGATGTAGAAAGTGACCTCGTCCACTTCGTAATTCGTTCCTTGTTGGTCAGCATAACTCATGAGGCGCACTTTAACATCACTGAAGGTACGTGAAAACTGCTTTATAACACCGTGTTCAATTGCTTCTGATGTAGCGCATTTGAAGGCTTCTTGGTCGATCATCCAACGTTCAACATTTCAGTTCTCTTCGTTTCCCGATTCTGAACCAGTTCTGTAAATATTTTTATTAATGGATTGAGTAATACATGGTGTTATGTTGAACTTACCCTAGTAGACATTTTGCGGCCCCAGACTGGTATAATTCCGCTATTTAATTCCGGTCTGCCGTTCAGGACGGGTCTTAAAAGGCGTTCTAGACTAGTTTTAAACGTCCTTACTGCGGCTATGAAGGAGTTTTAGACTGGTCTTCCGAACCTCTTTTGAACCGCAGCCGCACAGCCGTCCATTATGAGGAAATCAATTCTAGTTTAGAACCGGTCTTTAGAACTTTTTCTAAACTGAAATCCATGCGAGTCGCGTCTTGCGTACTCAAAATAGACCGGATCTGAACCCGCATTCAATTCCCTCTCTCACTCCTCTTTCATTGCGCTCAAATTTCTCGATTAAAATGGGAAACCTAATGGAAAAAATCTTCTCGGGTCCCTTCTTTCTCTCCTCCACCGCGTTGCTTTATATAACCGATGACTTTTTTTCTTTTCTTTTACCTTTGCCTCGGATTCGAACCAGGAATCTGGAACGTAACAGTCGGACGCGCTAGCCACTCAGCCAAGTGGAAGTTAGAAGTAGAGGGGGAAATGAGCTATATATACGTGACAGTTTCCCTCTTGAAGCAGTATTTCAGTCGGGTATGAAACCCGTTTTAAAGGAGTATTGAGAACGGCAGAGATCGACACAATGGACTTCATGGTCCACGCCGTCAACACCATCAAGATTAATATTTTAGCAATTCCAGTGTACTTGCATGATTCAACCCGAAGGAGGATTTAGTATAGCAACAGAGTATTATTGGTAATAAGAGAGAATCATCCAGCTTTGGCAGTAATAACGATCGATTTTTTTTGCGCAAGATATGTATTCATGATGCAGAAAGTTGCTTAGTGGATCGTATAGTTTCACTCTTCAAGGACTTTGATGATCTAACTAAGACGTACATTAATACATATGTTAGAAGGAACGGAAGTCCAGAGACCAGCATGTGAGCCTACTAATATAAATAAACAGTTTAGGTCAAACCCATTTTTAAAAAACATAAAATCAGCAATGTTGATAGAAGTGACCAAGGCAGAGGGGAGAGGCGGCCTTATGACCCGATCCAAATTTGGGCAATCTGCTGCGGTACCCGTTTCATAGTTGGTCGGAACCATAAACTCGCATTGTTTCTTAATCAATAAAATCTAGGTTCTTACTTTAAGAAAAAAAAAAGTGTTCTTTATCTCATTATGCGAACCTCTGTCAAAATAGCGCATCCTTGTTTTTGTGTTTTGAAATGTAATTTTCAGAAGGGAGAAATAAATAACTTCTACTATGATGGCCATTCTTGTGAAGGGGAAATTGGTGAAGCACGATCCTGCCAAGGATATCCAGAAACGGTGGTGGGTTGAGTTTGAGAAGGGAACCTTAACTAAACCTATTCTGGAGAACTCCCGGTTCGTCGCGCCAAGGCTATACCAGGTAGGAGGGAGTTACGGTTATATACTTATAGATACTGTCCACATACTTATATACCCTTTGAATTATGTATTTTTTTGAATTCGTTGATGATTGGTTTTGGAACTTGGAATAACTTTATTAACTAATCCTATTCTGGTGCACTCCCGGTTCGTCGCGCCAAGGCTATACCAGATAAGAGAGAGTTACGATTATATACTAATAGCTACTCTGCACATACTTATATACCCTTTGAATTATGTCTCTTTTTTGGATTCGTTGATGATTGGTTTTGGAATTCGGAATAGCCTTATTAACTAATCCTATTCTGATGCACTCCCGGTTCGTCGCGCCAAGGCTATACCAGATAGGAGGGAGTTACGAGTATACATATATAGCTACTCTACACATACATATATAGACTTTGGATTATGTTTTTCAGTTGCAAGAGTTATAATTTAGGAAGGTGTGTCATAAAATAATCGATAGTTAAGGAAGTATTTGATCGATTCTTAAGAATCATTAACAATAATAAGTCAACAAATATTACACGTTTCTTTCCTTAGCCCACGTTCTTGTATACGTTTTTGTGGTTTAGTTATATTTGTCATTATTTTGCTTATTAAGTTTCTTTAATAATAAAAACCTTTGATGGTCATAAATAAAATCACGAAAACTAAGTAACGTTGAGTTTTATTAGGGGCGATGCTGACGTAACAGGGGCAGCTATTAGGCCTACTTAATATTCATGAGTTTTCAATGATAATAGAAGAAAATATTAGATTCATCGTAAATCACGCAACCCGTTTTATTAGAGCGACTTCATTTTCGTCTTCATTCTCGTTACTTATTTTAAGATCCGTTTCTTCTACGTTCTACCCGGTTCTACCTCATAAATGACGCTCTCAAACCAACAAGTTACCCTCAGTACCTCGAGTCCAATATTTTTCAGATTCATCGAGAGAAAAGGAATTGTACTGGGAGTAGAAAATAACTTAAAGCGTAACCCTGTTTGAAATGAATTATGAATCCCTTATACATGATCTTTTTGAAAGCAGTAGTAATTCTTCTTTTAGTTCGGGCAACTTCCATTCGTATTGGAGTACAACCAATAAAGGAGATTTTACCAATTGGGCTATCTGCGCTTAAAATGTATTGAATCACGTTCATGTTAAATAAGTTATCACACTGATAAGAGGCGATAAAGTCATAGATACTCACAATGATATGCTTTTGGTTGCTCTTGTTGCATGTACTGTACCCACTTCATGTCATGAATGGACTAAATTGAAATTTTCAATGCACATTAACCACACGTCTATAAAAAAAATGACCAAACATATAATATTTCATGATCAACGGTACAGTCGTTCATTAATAGAGGATTGATAAGTAATCGTGTAATACGTGAGATGAATGGTAAAATGGTCTATTTTAAAATTCAGTGTATAGGCCTACTCTAGAGTCTAGATTGACTCTCTGACTTAAACAGTGTGTTAAGGTACAGTCGCACGTATTTTGTAGATCGCAATATCTAATTCACAATAATCTTCTATATCAGTTATTGTATATCATATAGCGTGTCAGTTAAATATCATATGTAGAGATTACCGTAGCTTATAGTGTGTACATATTTTGTAGTTTATCTGTTGTAAAGAAAGCGGTCCACGATATTTAGATTAGTTAACTTCCTATACACTACGCAGTTTGGTAAAACCTATGTACGGTTCACCTTTTTGATAGGATCGAACAGTTATTTTATTTTAAAACATTTACATCACATTAAAACAAACCACTTTGAAAAACTCACCTTTAATTGACCATTTTTACGATTTTTTCACTAGATTTTCATTCTAGAATTTCATATTCTGTTTGTGTTAATAAAATGAATATCAGTGCGTTGGAAAGATTCCCCTGCCTTGTGCTACAGTACGAGTGGAATTTGGAGACTCAAATTTTAAAAAAAGAGAACTTCGTTCTTTCAAAGAAGGTTGTATACCAGAAAAACGACTTGTTTCGATTAGGAGTGAAGAATACGTTAATTTGCTCAAATCCTCTTGGTCATTCGACCAAGAAACAAGATGCTACATTTTTCTTATTGACTACCAATCTAAAAAAGATGGGACTCAAGATAAAGACAGTTTTCTTAACATGCGAAGACGACCAAAGGAACAACATTGGACGAGAGGAGAAAGAAATGATGGATCATAAAACCATCAATGGCAAGACTGCTGACAACAAAAATGAAGCCACCCAATTGTTTATAGTCCCGCTAAATCGCTTAATATTTAATTTTATTCCTGAACAGTTTGCAACTCATTTTATTCATTTGACTTTCACTATTTACTTAATTGGCATAACGGATAATTTTCGAGTTCAACAAATAGACGGCCTCCTTAGTCAACAACTGTGGTCGACTCTTACGAACCAGCAGGGTGGCACCGATTTCAAGCTGATCGCTAAAGATGGGAAACTTTTTAACGTTCACAAATTCATCCTAGCAGCTCGAAGCCCGGTTTTTGCAGCTCTATTTAATCAAAAAGAGATCGAAGAAAGCCATTACATCGATTGTACGGAAGATGAAATGATGCAGTTAGTGAAATTCATTTACACTGGAGAATTGGAAGGAATAGTTGGTCATGGATTGATGCAATTAGCTGCAAAATATCAGATGACAACACTGGAAAAACTTAACCAAACTATTTCAGAAGATGTCTCCATGGACCAGATGTCTATGATAGCTTTACATTTGGAGACTGGGCCTCATGTTAAGCTGCATAGTGTCGAATACGAGTATTAAATAATTTTTTTTTATATTATTTTGATTTTAAGATTTTTAAAAATATTGTTTTACAGGCAAGACGAAGATTTGACAAATCTAAACTATGAAACAAACATATCCATCCTCACGTGTACATGGAATGTGGTTAATATCTGGATGAAAAATGACCAAGAAATCTTAAAATTAAGCGTCCCGCTTCAGTACGGAGAAGATAAACTGTTTCGTGTCGAATTATGCAGGTGCTATAACAGCTCTTCTAGTTATATTGAAAACATAATGAAATTCCTTAGCCATACTCACGAAAACATAAGCAGCAGTATCGAAGAAGTGATTTGCTCTTTCGACCAAGTCAACTATGTGACCAAAACAATTAAAATGACTGAGGGAGAAACGCATAACAAGAAATTACTCAGGCTGTTTACAGCAGCACTACAAATAGACACTACGAGTCATTACAGAAACAAACCATTCTCTTGTCTATTCACTTTTCAAATAAAACTGCGCAGCACGATCCCTAATTTCATCAACAAACTTGTAGACTCGACTTGGAGCGAACAGCTCTGGGCTGCTGCCGTCAACAGGAAGATGACGGACGTCGAGTTCTTCGTCGGAGCAGAGACGTTCGGTGCGCACCGCTCCCTCCTCTCCGCCCGCAGTCCCGTTTTCGCTGCCATGTTCGCAAGTGGTACGGTAGAAGCTGAATCTGGTCGAGTTACCATCGAAGGTGTAGATGGTACAACATTTCAACACTTTCTTAAATTCCTCTATACTGGGATGTTTGAGCCATCGACCAAAGACAGAGACATCTTTACAGTTGCGGATAAATGTCGAGTGGAGACCCTAACGGAGCTCTGCCGTCCGGCTATTCAAGCGGTGGACTTAGAAGACATTTTCAAAACCTTTTCCTCTTGCTAAAATATAAAAAAAAAGTTCTGAGACTATTTTGGTGCAGCAATTTGGTGATAAATTTAGAGGCGCTCCTTAACGGCATTCTCTCTTAGATAAATTAGCATTTCTCTTAATAAAATCAAACTTATGTAAGTTGGGTTTTACGTTTTTTTATTAAACGCTTTGTTTTTTTCCCTACGACAGTACGACAGGTCCCTGTTTTTGTTTTCTCTCTTATTCCCCCTAGTCCCTAATACACACGATTTTTCTGTATAATTGCAGATAATTTCGAATACATCCTCTTAATCTACGCTTCGTAAAAATGGGTCTACTCCGCCGGTTCTTCGAATTCACTTTGATAGTAATCACGAGGCCAGAGATCACGAGGCGGGTGCTATTCAGGCGCTAAACAGTAGAAAGGGCGTAAGGGCGTAAGGGCGGCTTCTTCTAAAAATAAATAGAGAGAAAAAACTGAAAAATCGTATTATTAAAGTTTCGGGGGTTCTATTGTATATAGACTCGCACTTGAGTTCATAATTTACTACAAGTAAAAACAAAATTTCTTGACCAAAACTTTTTTCTTATAGGGATAATTGTCAACGTGAAAATTTTTTACATTTAACTTCAATACTCCACGATATCACAGGTTTCCACACATACCACATTGTGATTGTGGGGTTTTCTTGTAGAAGGTTCATGTATCATATATTTACTGTCAGTAATCGTTTGGCTTGCTTATATAAGTTACCAGCCAAGATAATTAGATTTGAACCGCTAGCTATAGAAAAAGACTAAAAGAGCGCATCATCTGTGTGAAAATAGCAAAGATTACTATAATAGAATTCTAGGAAACTCTCATTAAACCTTCCAATGGAAGCAAATTTGGGTCAAGTAGAGACTTAGGGATTTTACTCCTTCTGGGAAGTAATTACAAAGGAATGCCCTTAAGCTTTTGTTATCAGAGAAACGTTGATCCATTCTCTTCTAAATTTCTATAAAAACGAGACTGATCACTGACATCGTAAAGGTAGTGTAGAGACTGCTGTCAAAGCAAATACAATACCCATCACTTTTTAGTTCACCTCTACGAACGAGTTATCGAATCCAGATCCGAAGTACCCATAGTACATGTACCAGAACTTAAAAATCTTCAGAAATGATCTCTTAATTTAGCTGATTAAACAATTTCGTATTTGACATTTTTTAAAAATAAATAAGATGGATAATAAATTGGAAAAATTCCCCTGCCTTGTACTCAAGTTCGACTGGAACTGGATGGATCAAATCAATCTTCAACCCAACAAGCCATTCATTCTTTCAACGAAAGTTTTCCACCAGAAAAATGAGCTATTTAGAATTGGATTGAAGAAGCCGTACTCAGATCAACAGGGAGGATACGGCTCAAATTCATCATTCAGCCATGCTACCCTCTATTTACTGACCGCCAACTTAAAAAAGATGGGACTAAAAATACTGACAGTATCTTTTACATATAAAGACTACACCAGGAAAGACGTCGATGAGAAAGAAATGGATCTTAAAACCAGCGACACTAACAAGAAAGAAAACGAAAATGATATCATCCAATTATTTACAGCCCACTTTTACTATCAAGTTTAACTTAACCATTAAATGATGACCAATAAAGGATAGGCCAACTCGAATCATGAACTTCAACATCGCGAGCATCTCCGCAGATGGTAATAGTACCACATTTACGTGGACATAGCACCTGCCAGCGCCACGGAAGCACAAGTTGAATGAATTCATTACGATGAAACCCGGTTTAAACACTTATTTAAATTATTCTTTCTTAATTTTACAGCACGGGTAAATTCTTATCGTCTGGCTTACAGCACGTCCTCGAATGATATTATCGATCAAAACGACTTCGTTTATGCGTATAGTGTGAGCGTGAACGAAACTGATGTAACTAGTGGATCTCTTAATCCGCTAGCTACCGGTTGTTCTCATACCTTGACCATCAATCTACATAGAACACATGAAGTGAATCCTATTCCCGCTCTACTTTACCATTGGACCAGTCTTGTCAAACGGCTCGAGAGTAAACCTTAACAGAAAGATCATTTCAAATATTTCAAATAAACTTTTATTTTCAACATTAGTCCTACGCGGCACCGATGAATTACATTACAGGAGAATATATAGAGCCAGAGTTTACCACTGTGGAAGTCACCGAGGCTGTCAGTATATCTACTACGTCGTCGACTCAGTCGATTTACCCATCATTTACTGCTCAATCAACTGGACCCGCTGTTACGGATCCTTCAGTGACTATACCTACTAATAGTAATACGAGCCCAAGTGTGGCCACCAATCCAAGGATGACTCAAACTATATACTACAACAGATTCGGCAGCTACAATTGTGCTTATTAGCTTGGTTATTTCATTGATCCCTCTCCCAACTTCTTTCGTTTAATTCTAATTGGACCCTTGTTTAAATTTCAATACCCAATGATTTGTTATTTTAGGTATTGAATTTTAAAGATTTAAGAAACGTTGATTTTACTTATGGATAGAGCGTAAAGAGAAAAAAAGATCATTTTTATTTTCTTTATCGTAATTTTCAAATAGTGAAAAAAATTGACTTAATATAGTGATCAGCTCATTTCACTAATTTAACAGTTATATAGAATCGAATAAAATAAAATAAACTTTCAACAAATGAGGATGAGCTAAATCCGAAATAATGTTCGGATTTCTGAACATCCGCACTTGGCAAACAGAAATGAGGAGGCGATAAAGTCTTACAGTAAACGAGATAATAAAGACAATGTGCTCAAGTAGAAAGAAGAGGACTAGAGTAACGAGAGAGCTTCCTTTGTGTATGGGCAGACGAATTCGAGACAACGAGTTCAACAGCTAATAAGGCGTCGCCAAAATTCTCAAAACAAAACAGCTTCTTTCATCAGAATGAGTTCCTTAATTATGATCACGAAAGCATTAGAAGCGTTTACATTGAAGTGATCTTATCTATAGACCAAAACATCAAGGATTTCGCTGCGCACCGTTCCCTTCTCTCTGCCTGCAGTCCCGTTTTCCATGTTTGCGAATGGGATGAAAGACGAAGCTTCAAATGTTTATAAGCCTAACAGCAGTATTTAAAATTTTCGGTTTTCTTCCAACCATTAGCTGATTTTATGAATAATAAAAACAAATCTTTCTGACTGCTATAATACAGTAAGTTAGTCAATTTGGATTTGAGAGTAGTATTGGAGCTTTAAATTTTGAAGTATTTATACTATTTGAGTTGTATTTATGTTATTTGGGTTGCTCCGTTACCGGTATTGACCATTTCATTCGACGTTGAATACTTGCAAGGGTACCGATCAGTCTAACCGATTTCGATTCCTCTTATGGTGATATCAGAGTCTCGACTTGGTACTTGTCCGCAACGGTGAACAGCTCTACATTAATGGGCGATGGCTCTAATGTCCCAGTATAGAGAAACTTGAGGAAGATTCGGAATATATTTGGATCGACATCTTCGATACAGACTCGTCCAGTTTCAGATTTTCTAGAATTTTATTTCCACCATCTTTTGCTGAAATATTTTTTTTTATTTGATCTTTTAATTTTTTTTTTAATCTGAGAGAATTGGATAACAGACACTGCTAGGAAGAAAATAAATCAGCTTTTTCACTATTTCAGGTTACCCACCATTTGTTATGTTTTACTTTATTATTATCATTATTGCTTATTTATAGGAGGTTCTATTTATGGGTTAGGAAAAACAGGAATTTTGATGAAGCAATTAAGATCACTCACTCTTTTATTCGTGTATACACTTCAGCACTAAATTATTATTCGTTTATAATTAAATGATCTAATTAATTTAAAAGTATATTTGATAAGACACTTTAATGAAGCTCAGAAGCTGACAAAGAATAGAGCAAAAGACCCATGGAGGGTAGCTTTCGCTGAGCTATTACTTCTTCGACGATGCTCGTCGGCTTTTTTATGGTGATGCCTATATGGTTCGCCATTTCATTGCCTCATCACCGTAAACAAGTAGCTCATCAGATGGACCTTTTATACAACACCGTATTATTTGGCAATCCTCTTCTCCGCTTGTTGAGCCTCACAGCAGTCTGAAACCTATAATTACCAAAGAATATAACATCAAAACTAGATTTACTGAATTTAATCTTATCAAGATGCTTTTTGCGTCCGATGCTATTAACCATTCAACAAGAGCTTTTACGGGAATCCAGCTGAATTGTTAAAAATAGATTTTATCTGCTTCCTGCATCACTATTTACACACTATTTACACGCGCGCATGTTGTATAAGCTTCATCTAAATCATAGAAAAAAGAGTACGGTAGCAAGGTTAGTTCACGCGCGAACGATAACTAAAAATGTAAGCCAATGAATATTCAGCTCGTGAAAAATTGTGCTAGAATTCAAAAATTTTGAATCGTCGCCATGATATTCCAATCAGTTGATGCAAGAAAATCATCTCGCTCACAAGGGAAAAAATAGAAATTGGAGAGAAGAATAATCAAGTAAGGCAGAAAAAAAATGACCTGGTTCTTAGGATCATTCATTTTAATCCTAGTGACAGAATTAGTGGCTGCTGATGGAGATGCAATCAAAAACCTTCCAGCCATAAATAATAACGGTAACGTAATTAAATGCGTATTCACATTAGACTAATGGATTAAAGATGATTAAATATAATAGATGGATACATCCGTTACAAGTATGATGATTCGGACTTCGTGAAACCGTACAGCAATCTCCGGCAGAAAAATCAGGTATAATATTTATGGATTATTAAACATGTAATGAGGAGACTTAAATGAATAGTTATTGAAAGACAATTAAATGAATTTGTATATTTAAAAACGTTTTAAAAAGCATGACGATAAAAACAAATTTTGTTTAAAAAGGGCGATGACTGGATACCATCATCACTTAATGGAGTAATTCAACGTCAAAATAAGAGACTTTCTTTCCTCGAAAATTATACCTCGATGGATCAAGATGAGAAAACGAAAACAATCGCATTTAAGGACCGAATGGATAAAGAAGAAGTAATTCATTTGAAACACGAAATAAATCAACTACAGGAAATAGCCAACAGTTTCCAACATCAGACTGAATCATCGCCAAGCCATTCAATCAGTAAGCGACAAACAAATATGAATCGTACCGTTACTTCCGCATCCTGTAGTATGTCAGGAAACTGCGTGATGCTCGGTAAATTTTGTCCTCATCCAGACAAGCCCATAAAAACGCCAGATTTTGTCTGCTTATTTGTAGTGCAGCAATCTCTTTCCCAATGCAACAACAACAAGCCAGCGTCTGTGGTTCAGTTTGAAGAAGTGGTACTCAATTTAGGAGGAGCATTCAATTCAAAAGAGAACGTTTTCATCGCTCCAAAATCTGGCATCTACGAGTTTAACTTCGATGGCCACAAACCTGGCACAGCAGATTCTCTCAACATCTCTCTCCGCATCAACGGAAATGAGTCCGCCAACGCTTGGTCCCATTTCATCGGTTATGATGAAAATTTAGGCTTCACTCACTCCTTGGCCAATATAATCTCCATTCACACTCTCCTGAAATTAAATAAAGGATCGCATTGATATCTACAATAAGAAAGGGAATTTGGGGAATTGTCAAGAAGGCAACGCTGTCCAACTCACCCAGTTTACTGGAAAGTTTCTATCCGAAGATAGTAGTATTGTTTCGAGTAATGATAATACTAACGGGTCGGAACCTAATGAGCTCCTCATCAGCAAAAGCAGCAAGCAACGATTTTCTGTCTATTTTAATGTTCAAAAGAATGTTAGCCACTGCGAGCCTCAATCCTCTGTTCCTTTTGAAATCATAAACATCAATGTGGGAGGAGCCTTTGATCGTGCGCGTCAAGAGTTTGTCAGTCCATCATCTGGAATCTACGAATTCAGCGTGAAAGGTCTCAAAACTGGGAAGCAACAGGTTACGGAAGTTTCCCTCCGACTTAACCGCGTTCCTGTAGCGTTTACTTATGCTGATTTTGCGTCACCACACGATTATCATATGCCGTTTTCCATACATTCGATTTTGAAAATCGAAAAAGGTGATCGAATTGACCTTTTTCTCGGAAAGGGATGCATGTACGACGACACCAATCGTTACACACAATTTACGGGGAAGCTCCTGGCGGAAAACAAATCTACATCGACTACCCCATCATCATCTGTTGCTGATGATGCTGCTTACTTCTATGTCCAGAAGAATGCTCCATTCTCTACTGCCAACACATTAATTCCCTTCGAAATTGTGGTCCTCAATATTGGTGGTGCTTTCAATGTGCTTGAGCACTACTTCATAGCTCCGAGAAGCGGTATCTACGAATTTAACGCAGCTGGTTTTAAAGGTGCGAATATGAACCAGATTCTTTGCATAGCTCTCCGTCTCAACGAGAAACCCGTAACCTATGTTTGGGCCGACTGGTTGGGCAATCACTACTTGTTTACACCACACTTCTCCCTTCATTATGTATTGAAAGTTAAAAAGGGTGACCGCATAGATCTGTTTAATGTAGGTGAAGGATCAACGTTGCATGGTGACCTCAGGAAAATCACACATTTTTCTGGCAAACTCTTATTTGCGGATAATAACATGGCTTAGTTAAATGTCATCGATTGTTTTAGTGTTGTAGTATATTTGGAGAGAAAATAAACGGTTAGTTGGCTTCACAAAACTCTTTGCGAATACATAGTGCGCTGCAAATGGGCACAAAACTGTACAATATAGACAGAATAGGCTATTATTCGTCCTTATTGCGTTGGTGTAAGAAATATAATTTTCCAGGTATTAAGAAGATATTTTGACCATTTCGTTTTTTTACGAAATTTGCTAAGAGCAGAAACAATAGGCCTATGACATGGTGATTTTAAAGAAATCAACTGCAATTCATTTGAAGGTTGAGCGGAAAGACAGGTTATCCTAAGAACCCTTATTATTGCACATTTTTTAACCAACATAATTAACTCTCCATATGCAAGCATTCTTTATATACTAGCCCTTAAAGAAAATGTAAATGAATTAACACTGCTTTTTAGTAAAATATTTATAAATATTTCCTATCCTACAAAAGAACCTGTTTTTAACAAAGGGGAAAATGAGAAGCGTTAACTTCTATTATTCTTAACTTGAAGCCTTAAATGACAAAAATAACCATAATGACAAAAACAAATCATTAAGATCATTGGAGAGTTCATCTTTGTTGGACGAGGACCATGACTATTCTTCATCTGAATGGGGCCATCTCGAGAATACATCTGAATTAGCGGACTATATTGTTAAATTTGCCTCAGAACTGGCGCATCTTGTTCGTCTTTGTATTAGTTTCTTTCATACCGATCTTGGATTTATTGGGTTGATCTGACTAATTAGGTGAACCAGCGGATCACGGAAGAATTTATACCATCCAAACAATCCTTCTGGTTCTATTTGGGCTGGAAAGATCGTCCCATGCTACCAGTGAGCTCAGTATGTTGTGCAGATATCGTAATAATCGTATATCTCTTGACGTGCTAGCTGCCGTCTTAGTCGGACGTTGTCGAATAATTTTATTGTAAACTTTGCGATGTGCAATCGACTGTTGAACCACATCGAGCCAAATAAAATAAAAAATATTCGTTTTCCCAAAATGTAAACTCGATGGCGTTTTCATATGCCTGTTCCGATGTCACGCCTTAATCGACCTTAATTTTATTATCCTGTTTGTGTCATGGTTTTTTCGAGTTTATATCGATTACGCTCCGTCATAATGGTCATATTGGTGATTTTAAGAAAAGTAAAAAAATGAACTAGTATAACAAACCAACATTGATTATATTAGATGTCACCATTTCGATAACCACGTTATAGATATTTTTTCTCTATTTTCTATATGATGAGGAATCTATATGCCAGCAAGTAAGTAGGTAAAGAATACGTTACAAAAAATCCAAGCTAAAATAATTTCTCCAATTATGTGGCAATATAAATAGCGAGAACTAAAGCCATGCGTCGTTCCAACATCAAACTTTACCAATACTATAGTTATGGGAATCAATATGCGTACAAGTTCCGAACGATCGCAGACTACCGTGTAGCAAATGATTAAGTAAATTCAAAGTAAATCCCTTTAACTCCTTACCTCCCTTGAAACCTTAAATCTGGGTATGGCTCGTTATATAATTGAGCAAATCAATCTGATCGATGATTTCTTCCGTCGTAATGTCGTAATGAGCCAAAGGATTGGCCGGACTGCAATGCTTAAAAAAACTTTAGTTTGAAATCAGTATAAATAAATAAAAACTAAATTAAAATAAAATACTTGATCGAGAATCATGAAATTTTGGATGTCGCGGTTGACGAGGCGCTGCACTACAGAAAAGTGACTTGCGGGAGAATCGAAAGTAGCCGAAGTTGGCGTCCGCAGTGTCGACTTTCTCGTTCGACATCCTCTCTGGCAAGACGATGATGCAACGATAACCTTTAACAGCACAGCAATTTCATTTCCTGAAAACAATAATAAAAATGCATATAAATTAGTTTTCAAATGATTGTAGAATGGAACTATGATTTTGTAGAAGATTGTAGAATGGAACTGGTGATGCCGGAGGTGGGTTCAATAAAAAAATATCCAGGTTTGATTTTACCGGCCTTTTCGGCATCTTCCACCATTTGAACTCCGATGCGGTCCTTCACACTTCCTCCACCATTGAAAAATTCGCATTTTGCCCCTGATATAATTCAATTTAATTAGTTATTATGGTAAAAAAAGATGCGTGACATGTTTTTTTATCAACTTATAGATTTCACTTTTCAGACCGTAAGCCTTCGGAATTGAATTTAAGCGAACTAGCGGAGTATTCCCGACGATATCCAAAATGGTGTCCGTGTACAGGAAAAAAAAAATTGTTAACATTGACAAGCTCTATTGTTTTTCCTTAATTGGCTGTGTCATTTTCATGTCGATGCGCATCATTATAAAAAAAGAATTAGATTTTTTCCCCTTTAGAATTAAAGATTGAAAAAAAACTACCTAATTCAAGGCAATAAGCTTACTGTCGTGATCACTAATGCAATGCTCTAACTTGTATAAACTCCCAAAAGTAGAACTACCTTTTCGGATACTGTTTTTTTTTAATTACTTTAAATTTACAACTTAACATCACTAACTTTCCGGAACAAATGTGTTCTTTCTGCAATTAAAAAGAGAGTCGCAGTGGAACCTTTTCATTTCTTATCATAGGTTATTCGACTAGAAATATGATCATAATTTGCGTTCCCAGCATTTTGTATTATGACCAGACCAGGATCGGCTAGGGCTAAGATGAATTAGAATAGATTGCTCACATCAAGTACAGCCATTGTCAACGAATGGATTGGTGATTTGAAAGCGATCTCTAATAGTGCATCTTCCGGAAACTAATCCGCGATAAACATACCATGCGATAAGAAACTATAGTGATGTTATTCCTACTTTATTCAAGGCAATAAGCTTACTGTCGTCATCTCTAGTGTTATGCTCGTATTTATATATAGACTTCTAAAAGAAAAACGACGTTTGCAAACACTGCTTTGTGTAAATTACTTTAAATTTACACTTCTCTGGAAGAGCGAAAAACTTCCGATACGGAAATGAGCTCAATTGTCGATATGCAGTATTATCAAACGTAATTTTTTTTTCTTTAGAATTGAAGCTTTTGAAAAAATTTTAAGGGTCCAGTTTAGGCTATATATATTTGTAAAATGGCTTGTTTTTGTTTATGTAATATGATGACAGACTAGTGCTGTATTAACGAAGATTGGTTATTACTTTTCGCACGTCATGCTATTCAAGTTTTCATTCAATTTTTTACTAATGAATTTCTGAGAAACTTTGAACAATCAAAGGATTATTATATTCCAAAGGTCCTTGCCCGATTTTCCTGATGATATTTTGAGAAACTTTGATCGATGCAAGGATTATTATTTTACGAATGTCTTAATTCATTTTTTTAAAGAAAAATTGGGCTGGTGCTTTTCTTGTAAAACCAATTCTATGTGCCTTAAAAGGTTGGACAGTACACACTACACGGATAATCAATCGACAGCCTGAAAACTATCAGAACACGGAACATGGATATCAGTCATCCATCCACCAGTTACAACCACCTTCACGGCGTAATATATTTTAATTTAAAAATATTTCAAATTAAAGAGAAAATAAAAATTACTGTAAGTTACATTTTTATCAAATGTTGGAGACATTTTTATTATTGTTTCATTATTGCCTTATCTGTTTAATTAAGATTTTTTCTGACCAGATGACAACATTTGCAAAATCTCACTGCATTGTGTTCGAGTACCATTGGAAATTGACCGAAGTCAATATACAATTGGATTCATGGACTGATGAAGTAATTTCAACAAACGTCACTTACCAGAAAGAGAATTATTTCGAGTCATGTTGAAAATTTCTTCCATCGAGTCTCCATATGACTTCAATCATGCAACTCTCTTCTTTATAAACACCAATTTGGAAAAATTGGCCCTTAAAGTGTCAGGAGTGTCTTTCAAGAGACCAGATGCTGATGACTCCCACGACTGGGAAGCGAGCAAGATGGAAGAACAGTACATCGAAACAGGCGCGAATGATAAAGAAATTGGAGCTTTACAAGTATTTACAACAGATTTTGACGATGTTTGCCATGGCAGATTCGCCAAGTGGGCTGCCGCCGTCAACAGGAAGATGACGGACGTTGAGATATTAGTCGGAGAAGAGACATTCGGTGCCCACCGATTTCTGCCCTCTGCCCGCAGTCCCGTTTTCGCGGCTATGTTTGCAAGTGGAATGAAGGAGGCCAAAACTGGTCAAGTCTGCATCGAAGATGTCGATCCAAGTATATTTGGAATCTTCCTCAAGTTTCTCTATACTGGGACATTCGAGCCATCACCCAATGATGTAGACTTGTTCACTGTTGCGGACAAGCACCAAATCAATACTATGGTGGACCTCTGCCGACCGGCGACGTACATGGTCGATGTGGGATGAGAATTGTTTCCCATCATCTTATGCTGAAATCATTTTCTTTCCGTCTTTTTCATTTTATCCCCAATTTGAGAGAATAGAATAATAAAAACTATGAAGAAAATAAATCGCCTTTTCACTTGTATTTCAGATTATTCACCATTTGTTCTGTTTTGCTCTATTATTATAACTATTCTTATCTAAAAGGAGGTTGTTATTGATGTAAAATTTTTAAGGGAATCTATTTTACCGTAGCAAAAAAAATAGGATCACTCATTCTTTTATTCGTGTATACGCTTCAGTACGGTAATAAATTATTATGAGTATCATAACAAATAATCTAATTGGTTTAACGGTATATTTTATAAGACTCTTTATAATGAAGCCGATAAAGAGTAGACCTATAGAGAATAGCTTTCGCTGACCAATTATTTCTTCGATGCTCGTCGGGTTTTGGATGGCGATGCCTATATGATACGTGAATTCGTTGTCTTACCCTAGCTAGTCCAAACAATGAGTTCCGCAATAGATCAAACTTTTCCGTAGCAGTGAATCATCACCTGGCAATCGCCATTTTCCGCTTTTTGAGCTTTTCAGCAGTCTGAAGCTTATATATAATTACCAAAGAATATAAAATCAAAATTAAATTCACTGAATCCCATCTGAAGCCGAGTTTTCCATACGATGCTATATTAATCATTGAACAAGAGCTTTCGGCAACTCACATAATTTGTTTAAAATATTTTATTTGCTTCCTACATCAAAAAGGAAACGGAAACTCATTTTATTAATATTGATGTTGTATAAGTTTTATTTGCAATCATAAAAAATGAAGTAACTTTTATTCATCCACGCGCGTACGTTAGCTAAAAATATAAACCAATGAACACCCAGCTCGTCAAAAATTGTGTTGACATTTCAAAATTTGGAATTGACACTACGATATTCCAATCAGTTGATACAAGAGCATTACATCGTTGAAAAGGATGGTAGAAATAGGAATCGGAGAGCGGAATAATCAAGTAAGGCGAAAGAAAATGATCTGGCTTGTAGGATTGTTCGTGGTAACACTGGAAAACTTAGTAACTGCTGATGCAGATACAATCAACATCCTTCCAGCAACAAATGATAACGGTGACAAATTTGAATTTGTTAAAATATCACATTAAATTAATGGGTTGGACAAATATATGATAATATTTAGATGGATACATCCGTTACAAGAATGATGAGTCGGACTTGGTGAATTTGTACGGAAACCCCCAGCAGAAAAATCGGGTATATTGTTTTATAATAAGAATTAACTAGGATTCGAACTTGAAAGATTGAAAGACAGTTGAATGATTTGGTGTAATTTGAAAACGTTAAAGCATAACGATAAAAATTTTGTATATTTACAGAAGGGAGGCGACTGGATACCATCAGTACTTAATGAAGTTATCGAACGTAAAAATTAGAGACTTTCCTTCCTCGAAAACTATAACCCGATGGATCGAGATGAGAAAATTAGAACGATTGAATTGAAAGAGCAAATGGATAAAGAAGAAGTAATTCACTTGAAGCAAGAAATAGACCAACTCCAGGAAATAGCAGAAAGTTTCCATCATCCTGGTGGATCGTCAACTCGCTCCTCAATCAGTAAACAGCAATCAGTAATGAATTATCGAGGCGTAACTCCTGGAGATTACGCAACATCAGGAGGCTCTTCAGACCAGCTCATAAAAACGCCAGGTTATGTCTGCGTATTCGTCGCACTGCAAACACTTTCGCAATGCACCAAAAACAAACCATCGTCCGTGGTTCAGTTTAAAAAATTGGTACTCAATATTGGCGGTGCATTTAATGCAAAAGACAGCGTTTTCGTCGCTCCGAAATCTGGCATCTACGAATTCAACTTCGATGGTCACAGACCTAGCACAGCAGGTTCTCTGTACATCTCTCTTCGGATCAACCGAAAGGAGTCTGTTAATGCTTGGTCCGATTTCATCGGGTATGATACAAATTTAGGCTTCAGTCACTCCTTAGCCAATATCATTTCCATGCACGCCCTCCTGAAACTGGATAAAGGGGATTGCATTGATATCTACAACAAGAAAGGGAATTTGGGAGGTTGCCAAGGAGGCAACGCTGTTCAACCCACGCAGTTTACCGGAAAGCTTCTGTTTGAAGATACTAACATTATTGCTGGTTCGATAAATGGTGATAGTAATAAGCTGCTCGCCGGAAAAAATAGTAAACAACGATTCCCTGTCTATTTTAATGTTCAAAAGAACGCTAGTTACTGCAATCTCCGATCATCCGTTCGTTTTGAAATCGTGAGCATCAATGTGGGAGGAGCCTTTGATTGGAGGCGTCGAGAGTTTGTTAGTCCGATAGCTGGAATCTACGAATTCACAGTGAAAGGCCTCAAAATTGGGAAGGAAAAAGTTATGGAAGTTTCCCTCCGACTCAACGGCATTCCTGTAGCTTTTACTTATGCTGATATTGCGCCACCGCACGATTACCACGCACCCTTTTCTATGAATTCCATTTTAAAACTCGAAAAGGGTGATCGTATTGACCTCTTCCTCAAAAAGGGATGCCTTTACGACGACTCCAATCGTTACACACAATTCACGGGGAAGCTCCTGGTGGAATACGAATCTACACCGACTAACCCATCATCATCATCATCTGATGATGCTGCGTACTTCTATGTCCAGAAGAATGCTCCATTCTCTACTGCCAACGCTGTAATTCCCTTTGAAGTTGTGGTCCTCAATATTGGTGGAGCCTTTGATGAGTCCAATCACTTCTTCACAGCTCCAAGAAGCGGTATCTACGAATTCAACGCAGCTGGTTTTAAAGGTGCGGGTGTTAACAAACTTCTTTGCATCGCTCTTCGTCTCAACGGTAAACCCGTTACCCATGTCTGGGCCGACTGGCTGGGCTATCATACTTTGTTTACCCCACACTTCTCCCTTCATTATGTATTGAAAGTTAAAAAGAATGATCGTATAGATCTATTCAATGTAGGTGAAGGATCAACTTTGCATGATGACCTTAGGAAAATAACGCATTTTTCTGGCAAACTGTTATTTGCGGATGATAATATGGCTTAGTTGGTAGCTATATATTCTGACATTCGTCTAACAATACGATGGATAGTTTTCTAAATAATAATATATCAATATTCAACTATTACTGAGAACATAATTTAAATTTTCGAAAAATCCATTTCAATTTTAGGATGATAGTTATTTTTTAAGATATAATGTGTAGGTTGAATTCAGATTATGTTGTGGTTTTGTTATTGAAAAATATATATTCAATTGGTTAATTGGTTTTCCAAAATGTTTCTTTAAATATATAATGCGCTTCAAACGGACACAAAACCATACAATATATACGGGCTATTTCCTCCATATGGCGTTACTTGTACAAATATTACTCTATCCCGGCCTCCTGGGAACATATTCTCAAGTTCCTCTGTACGGACCACATGCGGACATGAAAATAAAGTACGGTATAGAGCAAATGCCTCGATCATTACGTGTACATAGATTATAGAATGCGCCTTGGATCTATCGACTTAAAAAAAAAGTAAATTTGAGCGCCCTGTATGAGTTCGGAATGAAAAAGGTCTTTTGAGCCGAATTCGAGATGGGCCCTGACTCCTGATTAACACAGTTCGAAGAACTATTACCGTCCGGGTGCCCAGGCAGTTGATATCGATGACATAAGCAACAACTTTTTATCTCGCTGAAGAACTTTTTAGAGCTGGAAAGTGTTCCAGTATCGTACGCAATTAAATTAAACCACGGCGAAAAAGTCCCGCACTTTTCAAGGACTTTTTCGCCGCTGTATGGGGAAAATATGATGGTAATATATACATTCTATGACATTTGTGCATAAATCGACAACGCTCATAATTTTTTTTTTTTTTACAGTTAAATTGACAAATTCCATTATTCATGTATGGAATATAACACGGCATCGTATATAACGTTCACTGAGAAAGCGGCACTTCATAATTCCCGATGCTGCTAAACTATTTATTCAAGGAAACGATTCCACAGCCAGCAGGGACATTATACCATCCGGTTTTGTCAAGATAAAGTGACCTGCACAATACAACAAAATGATTACAGTGCGACCGAACCGGTTTTAATAAGAATCAAGTTTTTGTGTGAAAGTATTCTAACACGGGAAAGCCTTATAATAACTTTCTCATACATCTCCTTGCCTCAGGACTCGACCATCATCTATGCCTATCTCTCTTTCGAATCAAACTTCTCCGCCACGTAGCTACTCCCGCCTGATCGAGCTTCGTCAGTAGATTCCGTGCTTGTAAGTGCAAATGCAGAATCATTTTTACTCTCATCCACAAGTGGTTAGTGATGCAAAATTAATTTGAACAGCTATTATGGAGTGGACTAATAAAAAGGTAATAATCTAAGCGTTAAAAAAGTTTTTCTTCCAAGATTAATATGATCAAAGTTTCAAATACGGTACATCGGTAATTCGGTAGGTTATGGACAAAGCAATAAGATTCGTCTATTTTTAATGGTGATGATGGGTGTTGAATACTGACTATTAATTGGTAATAGAAATGAGGGTGACTACAATAATGACTAATGAATCATAGTGGGTATGAATCATGATATATAAAAGAATACAGAGAGAGATTTTATCAGTTATTAATGTAGCGCGTAAGATAACTAGGACTCATTGGGCTAATAACCTCTCTTATAAGCTCTCTTGTAATTAGTGTAACACTTGTTTTATTATCTGTTATTTAAATATAGATAAATCCTATTATCCTGAGCTGTAAACAAAATAAGTGATCAGTAAACATCCAACACTACAACTTGATATACAACTTTTCGACTGACCATAAAATTTAACCGAAAATACTGTGAGTATTTAAAATTTACATATTTTTTTATTTTTATTTTTCTATAACCCTATTCTATATCACAATTAGATGAATAGTAAATTGGAATACTGTCCCTGCCTTGAACTTCAGTTCGAATGGAACTTAACGACTCAAATCCGCCGACACAATGAGCCATCCATTCTTTCAACAAAGTTTATATATAAAAACAATGAATTATTTCGGATTGGTGTGAAGAAACCGTATCCAAATTCTTTCGAGAACGTAACTTTTTTCCTTCTCACAACAAATTTAAAACAGTTAGGCCTCAAAGTAAAGGAAGTATCCTTTACATATCAAGTCGAACTGGACAAATCCATCAATAAAGAAATGAACCTTTTAAAAACTAGCAATAAAGAGAACGAAGAAGATGAAAATGAAGTCATTCAACTCTTTACAGCACCGTTCAATAAGGAATACTATCATCGCGACACGATTGGATTACCTACGACTGATTTGATCATACATTTTACGGTTTACTTTATTGGAATAACAGAAAACTACCGAGTGCATCAAATAGACGGTCTTCTTAGCCAAGAGCTGTTGTCATCCGTTACAAACCAGGATGATGGGACGGATTTCAAACTGGTTGCCAAAGATGGAAAAAGTTTAAATGTACACAAGTGGATATTAGCAGTTCGGAGCCCTGTCTTTGCAGCCCTTTTAAGTAAAAAAGAAGTAAAACAGAATCATATCATGGATTGTACGATGGAAGAAATGAATCAGTTTATCATGTTCATCTACACCGGAGAACTGCCTGAAGGACAAGCGATTACTCAAGAGTTAATGCAATTAGCTGTTAGATACAAAATCAAAACTCTAGAAAACATTTATCGAACGGCTTTGACAGATATCTCTTTGGATAAGATGGCTACATTAGCACTACATTTGGAACCTGGATATCGAAAGCAACAGTTGTGCAAGATTATAAACATGTAAGTGATAATGACAGGTATGCAGGTAACACATTCGATTTAAAACGTAAATTATTTAATTTTTAGAGGCACTTGCAACCCGGATGCAGAATTCGAAACTAAGTTTGGAAAAAACGTATCCTTCTATGTGTGTACGTGGAATGTGCTCCCACTGATAAAAATCTGGACGAAAGAAAATAAGGAAATCTTCAAAATAAACGTCCCGTTTGAGCTCGACAAGAGAAGGCTCTTTCGAGCCGAATTCGAGATGCGTAGAAATACTCAAAACAGAACATCCTCTTTCATCAGAATAAGATTCCTTAGTTATGACCACGAAAGCATTAACAGCGTTCTCAATAAAGTGATTTTCTATATAGACCAAAACAACGATAACGATGTGGTGAGAGGTGTAATGATCGAGGAACCAACACACGACAAACAACTATTTCGATTATTTACGATACCCGAAATGAATTTAAACGATATTCCTTCATCTTTCCTGATCACTTTTAACGTCAAACTGATAAATAAGTCACCTATTTTATGTAACAAACTTGGCGATTCGAATTGGAGCGGAGAGTTCTGGGCTTCTGCAGTCAGCAGGAAGATGACGGACGTTGAGTTCCTCGTCGGTAGAGAAACTTTCGGTGCGCACCGCTCCCTCCTCTGCGCTCGCAGTCCCGTTTTTGCAGCCATGTTTGCAAGCGGAATGAAAGAAGCTTCAACTGGTCAAGTCTGTATTAAAGATATAGATCCTATTACATTTAGACACTTCCTGAGGTTTCTTTATACGGGGATATTGGAGCCCTCAACCTTGAATAGAGAGCTCTTCTCGGTTGCGGACAAGTATCGCGTTGAGACCCTGATGGAGCTATGTCGTTCGGCAAATCAGACTTTTGACATGGATGACATCATCAACATCTTTTTCTCTTGCTGAAATATATGAGATGGTGTAAATTGTTCAATATTAAGGATTTTTGAGTACCAATTTATCTAAATGTCTATTATGTATTATCGTTTATGATTAACGTATTACAGATCAGTCTAATTACATTATTTATAAAAGTGTTTAATTTTAAACAAAAAACGAGGAAAGATTTTTTATTATTATTATTAAAGTGCACGTGTACGCACTTTCTTGGAATATAGACGGATATAGAATACAGGCAGTATTATTAGCGCGATGACCTCCTTTTTTCGTTAATTACAATGCCCGTATCTTTAGTATCGTACTATACCGTCTAAAAACGTTGATAATTTACTGGAGATGAAAATTCCGTTCAGTGATTCAGTCAGGGACCAATACTTCAGCTCGACACAACGTTACAATATCAGTAAAACTGTAAAAGTGCGAATACAGCTAATCCCACGTAAATAACAATTGCTATAATCTATATACCGCAAGTAAATAACCTTTGAACACTAAAAATTAACCATTTTATTTCTCATTTTGCAACCGCGTAGATGGCTAAGTTGGAAAGATTTCCTTCGATGACCCTTGAGTACGAATGGAAGTTTAATAAAGTGTGTCAGGGGGAGTCATTCATCCTTTCGAAGAAGCTCGTATACCAGAACGCTGAACTATTTCGAGTTGGAGTGAAGAAACCCACATCTGTGCGTTCGATGCCATTTTATCTTGAGAATAGCCCTCCTGTCCTTTTCTTTCTAACTACTGATCTAAAAAAGATGGGGCTCAAGGTAGCCACAGTGACTTTAACATCTCAAAATGAACAATTTAAATGCATTAAGGACGTTTACGACATGAAAGAAGTAGATCTTAAAACCAACGAGAACGAAGAAAACGAAGCTGGAGCCATTCAATTATTTACAGTCCCTTTGAAAGGCAAGTTTGAATTCGGAAGGTCGTCACCCGAATATACTTTCATTTTCAAAGTCTATCTCACTGGCATCGTGAATAACTATCGAGTTCATCTGATGGATGGACTACTTAACCAACAACTATGGTCGTCCGCCATGAACTATCACGATGACAGTGATTTCAAGCTGATCGCCGAGGGTGGAAAGTGCTTTCCAGTTCATAAGTGGTTGTTGGCAGCTCGAAGTCCTGTTTTTGCCGCCCTTTTCAGTGACGAATTAATCGAACTAAACCAATATTCATTGAACTGCAGTGAGGATCGAATGAATCAATTGATCAAGTTCATTTACACCGGAGAGTTAGATGGACTTATTGGTCCCGAATTGATGCAGTTGGCTGCCCGCTATCAAATCAAGACTTTGGAATATCTTTGCCAAATCGCATTGCAAGAAGTGTCTCTAGATAAGATGGCTCAAATAGGTCTAGCTCTGCATCTTGAATATGAACGGAAAAACACCCGGTTCACAGAGGATGAAAATGAAGAGTGAGTAATAATGATTCTTTAAAATATTTTAAGTCAGATGATATTTTTCACACAAAATTGAACATTATTTACAGGTTAGATGCAGATTTCGCGATTGTACAGCACGAACAAGACGTCTCTTTATTTACGTGTTCCTGGAAAGTTGATCTCTGGAAGAAGAGAAAACAGAAAGTCATTAAGATGAGCATCCCATTTGAATATGATGGCACCAAAGTGTTTAGAGCCGAGTTTGAGATGATAAAAAGATCTCATAACGAACAAGTGTTTAAATTGAAATTTCTTAGCTATGGGCACTATAAAAAAATTGGATGTAATATTAACGATGTAACCTGCTCTGTGGTCCAAGACGATTCCCTTATGATCCATCACATAGAGATGAATAGAAAGGGAACTCATAACTACAAAATACTCGAACAATTTATAGTCGTAATAGAAACAAGGTTCGCCAATCCATTTTCTCACCAAATCTTATTTACATTTCGCGTGAGACTGAAAAGCTGTTTCAAAAATTCTATAATCACGCTTGTGGAATCGACTTACAGCGAACAGCTCTGGGCAGCTGCCGTCAACGGGAAGATGACGGACGTCGAGTTCCTCGTTGGAGACGAGTCTTTTGGAGCGCATCGCTCTCTCCTCTCTGCCCGCAGCCCCATTTTTGCAGCCATGTTCGCAAGTGGAATGAAAGAGGCTGAAACAGGAAAAGTCCGAATTGAAGATATTGATTCTGAAACATTCCTGAAGTTACTCCACTTCCTTTACACTGGCACGTTGGAGATTTCGTCTATGGATAAAGATCTCTTCAGGATGGCGGACAAGTACCAAGTCGAGACCTTAATAAAGCAGGAGAACCCTTTTAGCCTTATTGATGAACAGTTGAATGACACGTATAGCATTATCAAAACCTTTACATCTTGCTGAAATAATTTTGGTTGTAAACATTGATCTTATTGTGAAAATTGAAATAAATTTGTCGATGAAATAGGCCTACATTTCCCCCATTTAAAGCGATAACCTCTTTTATACTATAAAAATTCTAACTCTCCTAGTTAAGAGCTTGAGGCCTACATCTTGATAGTTCATTATTAGGAGAGTTATTAACTGCAGAATAATTTGGAAATATCCTATCAAGTCCTATCAAAGAAGAGTTCGATATGCATACCGGTTTGGACACTTTCTCTCAGCTCTCTTTATCAATGTTCAATTATTTTAAAATGGGATAGAAGAGAATTTTTTTTGCCATAATCTTGCCAGTTAAAGGAAGTTTTTAAAAAATAATTACTCAATAGGTAACGCAGAATTTATAATAGATATAGACCCTTCTGTTTTCATCATGTATAATAGTCGATGTATAGGAATGCTGTGTGCGATGTGATGTCGAAAGGCCTCTTTCTGTCTTGATGCGAGAGTCGAGGGCGAAACGTTTTCTTCTGATGACTTATTCTATACGTACAGTCGGGCAGTCGTACAGTAAATATTCGAATTACTGCTACACACACATTATTTCTGGTAATTAGCATTTCCCCTACTCGTTATTATAAAGAAAGTGGAACGCGCAAGCAACGAACTGGACACACATACGAATATATATTTTGCGAGTGTAAACATAATTTGATGTTATCATTTTATTATTTTTTGAACTATCGATATTTTATTTAGGGATTCATACTTTCATTGATGACGTTATTCATGAGCTTTTAGTTAATTCGTATAACGTGTGATTTTTTCTAAATATAAAATATTTACTTAAATATTTCCCATCAATTATTTGATTGAACCAAAATTGTTACATCAGATATTAATCGATCAGTTCATCAAATTCATCTATACGGGAGAATTCGAGGCGTCAGAAAATAGAAAATTGTTGCAGTTGTCACGATCCTTGAAAGTCTTGTCATAGCCACCTCTGAAGATATAATAACAGCGGACAAGATGGCTACATTAAGTATGCATTTGAAACCAGGAATCATCCTTAGTGGTACAAGGCGGAAAACAAGCTAGTAATAATACTTAAAGCAAAATTTAACATGTATTTTATGGTTGGTTAAATTTATTCATAGCGCTTAACTGGAAAAAAACAAAACAATATATTTTTATTTTTATTTTGGCAGGATTGATCTAGTGGAATACTGTGAAATCAATTACGGAAGAGAAGTCACGATCCTCAAATGCTCTTGACAAGTAAACCATTGGACCTACAGTGTTTTCCATGAGTTCATTTGAAATTTATTTGATAATTAATGTTTTTTCGTTCAAAAGCATATTTTATTCGAGAATTTACATTTTGATTGGTGACTGTATAACAATTTATTTACTTAATTTCTATTAACAAGCGATCTCTGAACGCCGGGCAAGTAAAAGCGCTTTTTTGGTGGAACGCGAAAAATAACTAAATCCGGTATTATATCTTTGGAACGGCTGCAAAAAATTATTTTCTGGAAAGAGGGTTTCAAGATGAGACAATAAGCTATCGATCCGTATAAATATTTATTTTTTTCTCGCCAGATTACTGTCTGAAAAACGCATCCAAAGTCACTCAACTTTCGATCGGTTTCCCAAAGTCCTCCTGGTTTTAATTGATTATCTAATTAAAGAGGCATCGTACAGGATTGCACTTTGCACCAAACGATTTCTCTTAAAAGATTGCATCGAATGGTGTATTTACTTTTCTCCTAAATATAATACCGGATTTAGATATTTTTGGCGTTCCACCAAAAAGAGAAAATTTTCTCTCTTTCGCTCAGAGATCGCTTGTTAAAGTGTGAAATGTTTCAAAAATATTTTATATTTTTAGTTCAAAGATTTATTATCATCTTTTATTATTATTATTCATCTAATTGAACCAACCTATGTTTTTAGTATATGAGAGAATCGGAAGTTATAACCTATAGCTACGCTCTTTCTCTTGGTAACTTAAAGGTCCTTCTCTTTCGTCCCATAGTCGTAGGCTACTGTACCAACGTTGGACACTCATGAAGTCATGAGAAACTGTTATCGGTCAGAAATAATATTCAGAAAATTCCTTTTCACTTGTTAAAAAAGAGTTCTGACTGAAAATCTTAATGCGTAGATCAATGTCAAAATATATAGTATAATGACGCTTTGTATCTTCCAGACACTGAAACAAGAACCTCTCTCTTCTCAACATTCCTTTTCCTCGTCACTTTCACTGTCAAGCTGCGAAGTATGTTTCCAAACTTCATGCACAAAGTAATAGACTCGAATTAGAGTGAAGACCTTTGGGCTGGGATGTCGTTTTTCTCGTCGGAGATCACGAACTCGTTGACCATCGTTCCCTCCTCTCCGCCCGCAGTCCCGTTTTTGCAGCCATGTTTTCAAGTGGAATGAAAGAGGCTGCAACTGGACGGGCGCGCATCGAAGATGTCGATTATGCCACATTCGAAGTCTTTCTTAAATTTCTTATTTCTTTACATTGGAATGTTCCAACCCTCGTCTATGGATAAAGAGCTTTTCGTAGTTGCCGATAAGTATCGAGTAGAGACCGAGGTAGAGACCCTGATGGAACTATGCCGTCCGGCCACTAAAACGGTTATTATGGATGATATTTTCAAAACTTTTCTCTTTTGCTGAATATCCATATTTTCTTTTATTCCTTGAAAAAAAAAATATGTTTTTGGTTCGTCTATTTTCTCTGTTAGCTCTTATTGGTAAACTTTTGAAATATAGAGGGTTTAAAAGTTATAAACATTGAAGAGAGCAATTGGAGCGTTGTCGATATTTTTTCTCGGTTATGGATAAAAAAATTATTCCTCTATCACGTAATTCACTTTCTTATTTAGACTACTGTACTCTTATTTTAAATTGTTTCATATTCTAGGACTAAAGAAAAGACTACGTATTATATAATAGGGCAGCACCGGCAGCAACTTTAACCGCTACATAATAGATATAGTTTTTGTCGATTATCGAGTAGTATAAAAATTATAAAAAAGATTTAATCGATTTTTAAGACTTCAATTGAAACAAACTTTTCCTGAAGGTTTCTTTATGGCAAGCCGTCTAACACCACTTTTTTGTCCCAACACTTAACATTGGCTTTAATACAACCCTTGCAATTATAATTGGCATTTTCAATTAACCTAACATTAAACGTGGTTTTCTAAATAAAATTTGGACATTTTTATCAATTGGAATGATGGTTAATGAGTAATAACAATAAATTGGCATAGAATAACCAATGGAAATTTTATTATACCCTTTGTTTTTCGTTTAAATCAGTCCCAACAGTGTTTGGAATGCCTAACATTGTTAGAGATGGCCCAACGACATTTGGATGGCCCAACACGTTTTGGATGGCCCAACACGTTTTGGATGGCCCAACACGTTTTGGATGGCCCAACACTGTTTGAATGGCCCAAAAATGTTTGGATGGCTCAAAATTCTTTGGATAGCCAAACATTGTTTGGATTGCCCAACATTTTTAAGGCCTCAAAGGTGTATAAGGCATGTTTGGCAATTCAAACAACAATGTTAGACCGATAGTCTTTGGAAAACATTCAGTAATAGAATTACGAACAAAAAGAAATAATACAATTGTATTAGCTATCTTAGCCAATTGCCTTTGATTTAAAGAGTTTATCATTATTCCAATTGATAAAAATTTTTAGCTTTTTATTTAGAAATCCAAGTTTATTGTTAGGCTTTAATAAAATCGATTAATATTACCGGGATTATATTAAAACCAATGTTAAGTGTTGGGACGAAAAAGTGGTGTTAGACGGCTTGCCATATTTCTTACAACATTTTTTGGAATACATATAGTCAGAAGGTACCCAGGTAAAAAAGTGACGTACTTAAGTACGTACTACACGTACTAGATGTCCTAAAGTATGTCCATTATGTCCTAGACGTACTGAAGTATGTCCGTCACGTACTGAAGTATGTCTAATATGTACTTTGCACTTTGTACTTTTGAGTAGTACGTCCTAAAGTACGTGTGGAAGTACATACTTTTACAAGTACGTCCTAAAGTATGTCCGTTATGTCCTAAAGTATGTCCTATGTCCTAAAGTATGTCCAGTACGTACTAAAGTACCTTAGCTAAAAAAATATTCTAAGTCCACGTACTTGAAGTACCATAGCTAAAAAAATTCAAAGTCCATTGCTGTGGCCTTATGGCAAAAGCAAAACGAGTTGGAGTATGTGCAGGTGATGTTTTGTATTGTTTTTAATTATGAATATCTAATACCGTATATGACTGAATCCAATTTTCCTGACCCCTTAAGCAGCTTTGTAGTAATCATACTGTCATGTAATATACAGCATTTAAGATGTATAGCCGTATATCCGCCACTACAGACTAGCTGAATTCAGTTACTTAATATAAGATTGGAAGTTGCAACTGTGACCTGCGAAAAAAAAATTCGCAAATCGCAACTCTAAAAGTATTTATATGTAAAAACTAAAAGTGTTGATAAGTGTTCGGTGGTTGAGTGGTTAGCGTTCTCGTCTAGTAATCAGAAGGTATAAGGTTCGAATACTTGCCGGGACGAATTTTTTTTTTTTTTTTTAGCTTTTTTTCATTGTAAATTCATGTCTGAATGTTATAAGAATAACATGTAGAATATTTTAGGCACATTTTTGCTGTTAAAAATATATATATTTTAAATTAAAACGTACAAACGCATGTACTTGCCGACGTACTTTAGGACATACTTTAGGACATGAATGTAGTACGTTCTTGAAATCTCACCAAGTACAAAGTACAAAGTACAAAGTACAAAGTGTCCAAAAATAGGACATACTTCTAGTACGTACTTCGAAATGTCCTAAAAGTATGTACTTTAGTACGTCACTTTTTTACCTGGGTATAGCGCGCAATTACCTCCTTTCTTTCTTGTTTTAAAACTTTAACCAAGAAAAACTGTTCCGAGCCGAATCAAAATTGAGTGCTGCTTTCCTTTACTACCATAATCAAATTTTTGCGATTATATTTCTTAGCTATGGTCACCCGACTTGAAGTCTCTGGGATTTTGCCGAAAAAATATGTAACGGAAATCTAGTTCCTCGTCGTCGGAGAAGAGTCATATTTCGATGCGCATCACTCCCTCTTCTCCACGCATTGTCCCGTTTTTACGTCAATGCTTACAAGTGGAATGATAGAGACAAATTTATCATCTCTAAGAATGACGACACGCACAGCAGTTTTGAAACGGAAAAATAATTTTGTTCGATTCATCATCAATTGGCCTTTGTCTGACCTAACTGTTGAAAGTTATAGTAATTGAGAAAGTGAGACGCGTGTCGATTAGCATTTAGAACACATGTTCATCCCTCTTCGTTCTACAAACTTATGAGGTTTGTGCAATTCTTTGATAGAATAAAACAGTTTTGGCCCAAAATTGGCCTTAAGTTAATCTTTAAATATATTCGCCTTCCGCCGTCCGTGACCAATCTGAAAGTGTAATAAATTGTTAATGTAGAAAGATAAGGGTCACATTGTTTCTATAATTTAATCGACACCATTAACAACGTAAATGGTCAAGGATTTCCAAGTATTTTTCATGGTTAAGTTCCTTGAATCGTCTTGAGAATTATAATATTTTGAAAAAAGACGGGAAATGAGCGATTTTCATTTCTTGTAAAAAATCCGCTTTAAATCGTATTCAACCCTTTTTGTAATCTCTCTTCATTCGCCACTTGTAGCCTACTCGTCGTTTGTGGAAAAGATAAACCAACATCAGTTTGCATCCAACTAGTGTCCAAGTCACAACGTCCGTTTCGTAGATCGTCTTGCCTATACATCTTTATCAAGTGATTACCAGAACAGAGAACATCAAATATAACTGTGAGTACCTATAAATAAAAGCTCAGAGAACTACCTGTATATTAAAATTTATCTTTAATGCATTTTTTATTCATATACATTTAAAACTAGATGGCTAATACCTTGGAAAATTGTTCTTCCATAGCATTTTTCCAGCATGAATGGAAGTTAACTATAAACAATAAGGATCAAATTAAAAAACCGTTCCTTCATACAAAAAAGCTCTTCTACCAGAAGAATGAATGTTTTCGAGTCGGTATTAAGAATGAGCCTTCCTGTTCTGATGCTACTGTCCTTTTCTTTCTTACTACCAATTTGAAAATGATGGGGCTCAAAGTAATGAAAATATCCGTTCAATCTAAAAGTGGGATTAGGTTTGAGTCGGACTTGGAGAACATTCGGAAGATCGAAATGAAAGAAATGGATCTTGAATCAAGGGAGGATAACGAATCTGGATCTATCCAGTTATTTCAAACTCCGTTTCAGGAATTCGATCATTCATGTAACAGTCCTCATCCTCTAGATTACTTTATCATTTTCACGGTTCACCTGACTGGCATTATAGAAAAGTATCAAGTACATCTAAAGGACACACGGCTAAACCAACAGATGCTGGATTCAATCACGAATCAAGATGAGTTGGATTTCAACCTGATAACCAAAGACGGACAAAACTTCCCAGTTCACAAATGGATGTTGGCAGCTCGGAGCCCCGTATTTGCAACTCTTTTTGATCAAGAAGAAATCGAACCAAATCATGCTTTGGAGTGTACTGTGAATGAAATGAACCAGTTCATCAAATTCATCTACTTTGGAGAACTGGAAGGCCAAGTTAACCACGAGTTGATGCAATTGGCCGTTACCTACCAAATCAAGACTCTCGAAAATCTTTGTCAAATTGCTCTACAAGAAGTGCCAATCGACAAAATGGCAATGATAGCTTTGCATCTCAAAACTAGCCATTTTTCTCAAGACCTATGCTACGTAGAAAACACGTAAGTACTATTTTCTCTTAGCTTTTTCAGATACAGTTAAAGTATTTCACTAATTACATTATACATACCCTACAACTAAAAAAAAAATTAATAAAACTCGCACTCAATTACAGGTCTGATGCGATATTGGAAAATAAACAAGAAATCAGTGACGTCCGTGACCTCGTTTGTACTTGGAAAGGAAATACCCTCAAGAACAAAAAAATTATCAAGAGGGGAAGCATTATTAAAATGGGTGTCGCTTTTGGAGAAGGAGATAGAATGTTGTTTCGAGCCGAATTCCAGATGAGTACGCCAAGTGGAGGTGCGACAGAAGGAAAAACAATAATTGTAAGATTCATTAGCTTTTGTCATGAAAGTATTAGCAGCGTTATCGAGGAAGTTATATGTTGTTCTTACAACCAACAAGATGATAGCAGCCTGACGGAACAAACCAAAATGAGGCCGAGTTTAACGCATGACGGAAGTCTACTTCGAATGTTTGAAGCTCGCTCATATATTTTTTTCCCGGGTCCTTTCACAATCAAGTTTCGAGTGAAAATGCGGAGCACGGTGGAAAATTTCACCAACAAACTTGTTGATTCGGCTTTGAGCGAACAACTCTGGGCTGCCATCGTTGATAGAAAGATGACGGACGTCGAGTTCCTCGTCGGAGAAGAATCTTCGGTGGTCATCTTGGAAGGTGGTGGTCTTCTGTGGAATAGTTGGCTTGGATACTATCTTCGACACATTTCTCTCTTGCTGAAACGCTTCCCTTCCACAGTTCTGTTTTTGTATTACAGTAATAATTGGTAGAACCTAGACGTAAAATAGACTACAGTTAAGCAGTTACAAATATCAGTGTACCTTTTTTTATAGAAGTGATCGTCACGATCGTCAAGTCATACTAGACAACATTCAAGTAAAAAAAAAAAAGAAAGAAAAAAGAATCCTACAGGGGTGAACGGGTAAACGGGACCGCCAAGTCATAACAACATTCAAGTTAAAAATAAAATAAAGAGAAAGAAACAAAAAAGTAAACAGATTCTACAGCAGCCACTTATATTTGGCGGTATCTTGCCCTTCCATGCGTAGACAATGATTGAACTCTCGGATTGAAATGTGAGTGAGACTCTTTTTGGGTACTGTTACTAAATAGTTTTTTTCCTGTTATTACTTTATATACTCATAAGCCGTTCGTGAAACAAAAACCGTGAATCGATTCAAATTTCTTGTTCCTCCCTAAAGCAGCATATTGGATACAGAACCATAATTTTTAGTAACGTGCAGTCTTGGTGCGCAACGCTCCTCTTCACCGCGTAGTGAATACGTTCTTTAAAAGTCGAGCACATATATTACTTAGCTTGCACTAAATCTCCCGGACGTCCAGACAATATGATCGATACCCTAAAGCAAATAGTTGGTATAATTTATTTACGTTTTGTTCAAGAAACTGTTTGTATTAAATATTGGATGTTGTCGAGCGATTGAAGCAACGACATTCTCCACCATTCTCCAAGGGGAATCGCAAACGTGATACTGCGATAGTCTTCCCAGTGACCGCTTGGTTCACAAAGATATCAGATGAATTTCGGCACAAACGGAATCATCGCATATACGGCAAGAGATCCTTCCTAGCCGATATTTGGGGTGAATGTCGGCCAAATGAAGAACTTATTGAGCATAGGTGATCCATCCTGTCATCAAATATTATCATATGAATAAAGAAAATAAACAAGTTATGGTTTATATACCGATGGCGGAGAAGATTGCGTGATGGGGGCTTCGGAACTAGGCTAGGAGGGATGGTCCATCAGATAGACGACAATCCTGGGATTGAAAGAAAATCCCGCAAGCGTTGCCCATGTTAAAGTAGGAGACCATGACATACTTTGTAGTTGTCATAAATGCCACTAGTAACGCAAGTATCTTCGATTGCATTAAATATCGCCTCATCTGTTGTTCCGTCTCAAGACACCCTGAATAACTCCATCGAAGAACCTATTGCAAATAGCACAAGTAATATAGGGTTTCTGGTAGAACCCTCTTTGAGACCTGATAGTTCATTTTGTGCTCCTTGAAAATTTGAGTAGTAATTATTATCACGGTGTTCAAAATCTATAACATTGAAATGTGTCGAACCATGGAGAGCAGTAAAGCAGCTAAGTTCAAGAAAGACAATAGTATCATTCTCGACATATGATGTGGTATAGATGGTTGATCAATATCAACTGAGTTAGTGTTGGTCATATTTTGAAAGTTATGCTGACTTAATGGTGATCGATATCGATTGCATGATCCCTGATATCCTGATTCAACAACACTGTGATGCTGTTTTAGGGAACGTGCATGTATGATCTGAACGATCGCATAAATGCGGTCTACTAATTTAAAGGAGGCTATCTGACAGACATTTGATTACGGCTGATTACTACAGTATTATTCTATACTCACTTTTTATAGCAATAAGTTATAAAATAGTTTTTTTATTTGCTTATTATCTGAGCATGCACAGTTAACCTGACCCATGGTGAAAACAAAAAAGTTCACCTACACTTCGTAAACCAGATTGTAATTTTGAAAATAATAATAATGCTGTATAATTTGATGCGTGTGAAACTTCACATCAACTTTCCGTTATTGTTGAAGTATTATTTTCAAGAACTTAAAAATGTATGGTCTTATCCACTTATTGGTATTACTAAATAAAAGTTTCATGGAGAAAATGCATTGGTCCTCCTCATCCTGTTTATTTTTTCTTTTTCTTTTATTAGTAATTAGGTCCATTAAAAATGTCATTCTTTTCGTAGGTTTAAAGATATTATAAGTCTAAAACTTGTTGTTGCGAATCATCGCTAGAAAGAAGACGAATTTGCAGCGCTGTTAACTCATTTTGTTTCTTGTTTTGCGTAATGCATGTCCAACAAGAAGTTTGTCTGTAGTTGTATCAAGCGTGTTGCAAATGGCAATCAAGTCAAGCTCGTTACTCGTGGTCTATTATTTGATATAAACTGTGTTGGTAGTTCTCAAGGTAAGAATTCCTTAAACTTGTGATTTACTATTTTACTCTTTTATAAGTGCAAGCTAATTACGGTATAGCTGTTTTATATTTGCATATTCCTTGATTTTGGAAGGTTCCAGTTTGAAACGAAGGACATTCGAATTCCATTGACGCAACATTTCCTATAGAACGTTTTCTTAGAATGTATAATTATTCTGGTCGATTGGGTTTCGTTGCAAAAATGTACTGTACGTATGTACAGTACATTTTTTCATGGAGAAGTGGGAACTGCGAATCTTACACCGTTTGGGACACTTGCATCATCTCTCTCCATAATTTTATCATTCTTGATATCAATATTCAATCGAAGGTATATAGGCTACACATACACTATGTTTCTAAATTTTTTTTTAGTTATTAAATTAACCCATCAGAGTCATATCTTATAATTACTTTTAAAATATAAAATACAACAACTATACAACAAATAATTACCTTTTTTTAAAGTTCAGCTCTGTTTAAAAAAAAATTTGAATTTGCCATTGTTGGTATTAATTAAGAATGAAAATTTAAAGACGAAGATAGCACTTGTGGGTTGGATAAATTCTGCCGAGAATTCTGCTAAAACCTTTTTTTTTAACTTCTGCACAGTAGCCTATAGTATATTCCTATGATCGCTGAATTTTGTTTTGTTATTTGTTCATTATTTTCTTTCCGTATTATGCAGATGACTACAGTGGAAAAATCAGCCTACGTAGTGCTGCAGTTCGAATGCAATTTAGCTGGCGAAGAGGAAAATCCGAGCAGCAAAGAACCTTTTTTGGTGCTATCTGAGAGGATCAAGTACAAGAAAAACGATTCATTTAGAGCATCAGTATTGAGAAACCCGTCATCAACGTCTGGCCCCGCCACCAAGCGACTTTTTCTGATGGCAACCAACTTAAATAAGATAGGGCTCAAAGTATTCTACGTGCTGGCTTTTTCACCTGAAAACGAGACTAGGAAGACAACATTGGATATGGTTAACAACAAGAACGAGGACGGAACTGATGATGGGGACATCCAGTTTTTCACAGCATTACTACCTGACGATGTCGTTTCTATGATCACTTTTACAGTTCACCTCATCGGTACCGAGGAAAGTTTTCAAGTTCGTCAAATGGATGGTCTCCTGAGCCAACAACTTTGGTCATCTTCTACCAATCAAGCTGGAACAGATTACAGCCTCATCGCTCAAGATGGAAAAAGCTTCCCAGTCCACAAGTGGATGTTGGCAGCCCGAAGCCCGGTGTTTGCGGCACTTTTGAGTGACACAGGCGAAAAGATTGACCATTATGCTATGGACTGTGCGGTCGACGAATTGATTCAGTTCATCAAATTCATTTACATTGGAGAACTGGACGGACTAATTAGTCGCGAACTGATGCAGTTGGCCGTCAAATACCAAGTTGAATCCCTTGTAAAACTTTGCAATCGAGCTGTTCTGAAAGATCTCAGCAGCGGACGCAACAAGGAAGCCGCTGCGTTTGCTGCCAAGTATTTTGAATCTGGATCCCCACTTTTACGCAACGCTGAAAAGAAGTAATGTTGCAGTAATAAGGCCCACATAATTTGTAGTTAAATAACTTATATATTTGTCTTATACAGGAAGGATTCAGATTTAGAAATCAACCATGAAGAAAACGTATCCATTCTTAAATGTAAATGGATTGTGCGTCACTGGACAAAGAAAATAACAAGCAGAGGACAAGTAACCAAATGTGTTGCTATATCGAACACGTTCAAGAACGAAGATATCGGAATATTCCGAACTGTGCTCGAGATGACTCCTTCCGATGAAAGAGAGAACCGCTCTATCGAGCTGACATTTCAGAACTTCCGGAATCGTCAAGGTATCAATTTCGATATTGCGGAAGTAAACTATGGAATTCGTCCGCCCAATACCTCTCGGCAATACTTGGAATATCTTCGCCTAAGCCCGATCAAAATGCTTGAGCAGGAGACACACAATGAAAAATATCGCAAAGTTTTCTCCGTAGAGTCTCTAGTGAAAGCTTCACTTCCTTCGCCGTTCGCGATCATATTCCACGTCAAACTACAAAGTAAGGTTGAAAACTTCACCAACCAACTTTTGGACTCTTTTGGGAGCCAACAGCTCTGGGATGCCGCCGTCAACAAGAAGATGACGGATGTCGAGTTCCTCGTCGGCGAAGAGACTTTCGGTGCGCACCGTTCACTCCTCTCCGCCCGCAGTCCAGTTTTTGGCGGAATGTTCGCAAGTGGAATGAAAGAAGCAGAAACCGGCCAAGTCCGCATCGAAGATATCGACCCTAAAATATTCCAGTGCTTTCTTAAATTTCTGTACACTGGAATGTTCGACCCTTCACCCATGGATGGAGATCTCTTCACCGTAGCAGACAAATACGGAGTCGAGACCTTAATGAAGCTTTGCCGCCCGGTTCCGGATACAGAGATACAACCAGCCAATCGGGCTTTACCGAAAGAGCCATTTTTGTTACCCGACATGGGGATCTGGGATTTTGCTTTGAACTGATTGTCGAGTTGTGAAGCGTTAAATAAAAAAAATCCTGCAGCGAATTCAACCATTTTTCCAAATAATTTTCTATGTTAAATCAACTCCGAAAATAAGCTTTAAATAAATGTCACTCGAAGTACTTTCTTTAACATTTTTGGGAATAAAAATACAAATCTCATTGAGAAAATAAAATGTCGAACAACTCGAGCATACTCCTTATTGCAATAAAGATCAAACACGCAATCAACCACTGTACTGTATTATTTTTTTATTATTATTTCACTTTGAATCATGAACAGGAAAACTAACCTACGTTTACAGTTATGTTTTCTTATTATCCGTTGACTATCTAGTAATCGCTTGTTATTTATTAGTACCAAAATTAGCAATCGCAAGAACCTGAAATGATGTGTACGATCATCCTATCTTAATTATTTATTAAAGCTATCATCGCCCAACCAATCAACTTTTCCCCAAGGTACTATTAGAAACATATTTCTTGAATTACGTTTGAGTGAGTAAAGCGCGATCGCCCAGCTTCTTTTTTTGGTATAGTATACTTAATGTAGTCATATTCGAGCCTTTGCCCATGGTTAGAGCCGGTTCCTGATACAGAAGAACCATTTTTGCTTTTTGACTTGGGATCCGGGAGATTACAGCTGTGTACCTCTTTGTGTACAGACTTTCCTAATGACGACGACCTCATCGCAGTATTTTTCATTAAATTTCGCTTTGGTGTTTACATTGATGATTCTTTTTAAATAAGTCCTCGCGACTATTCAAGGGTCAAATTTCTACTACGGTACCGTAGTTCTTTTTCAAGTTTGTGTAAAGATTTTCTTGGAACATAGAACTAAGGTATGGACTGTGGCGATCAACTTTTTTTCTCGGAAAACCACTAATGATCCGCTTCGCTCTAGTTACAGTCGTTGGTATTATCGTTGACCATTTATTTTAAAAGAGACATGACATTCAGATCAGTCACCGTCCAACACAGCAGCTGTATACAACTCGTTTAAGTGATTCCACAACTGGTACATTTAAAAAATCATCGTAAGTGTAATTTTTGCAGTTTTTAATTATTGTTATTGTACTCATTTCTTATTTTTATTAGCAGATGTTCAAAATTGAAAAATCCTCTTACATTGTCCTCCGATGCAATTGGAAATTAGAGAATATTAGGAGAGATGTCGTTCATCTTTCAAACAATATCAAGTACCACAAAAACGATTCGTTTCGAATGGGATTTAAAATCCAGGCACCTCATACCACGCCAACGCTTCTGTTTCTCACAACGAATTTAAACAAGCTTGGTCTCAAGGCAGCAGTTGTTACCTTCTCATCTGATGGGAGCGATGCCAAGAGATTCGAAATGAATCTTACAACCAGTAACGAGGAATCAGATGAAAATGGAGCGCTCCAACTATTCACAGCGTTGATGGAAAAGAATTTTAACCTTTACAATACTACTTCTTTCAATTTCAACTTTACGATATACCTCACTGGGATCGTGGAAGACTTTCGAGTTCATCAAATGGACGATCTTTTGGGTAAGCAACTTTGGTCGACTTTATCGCACCAAAATGGAACCAATTTCAAGCTGATGAGTTGATGACCAAAGGTGGTCAAGGCTTTCCAGTGCACAAATGGATTTTGGCAGCTCGAAGTCCGTCTTTTTACCGACTATTTAGTCATCAAACAAGACTAGATAGTCTTTCTTTGGATTGTATATACGGCCGATGAAATGGATCAGTTCATTATATTCATCTATATATACTGGGTATTTTCAGAGCCCTTTTATTAGTGATGAATTTTTGCAACTGGCTGCGAAATATGAAGCCAAGACTCTTGAAAAACTTATTCAAGCCGCTTCGCAAGACATCACCGTTGACAAGATGGCTTCAATTACTATGCACCTGAAACCTGGAACTCATCAGCTATGCAGCGTTGAATCTAGTGTGGATAACAGCAAGTAAAACAAACTAAACTTAATAATATTACATACATGCTTCATTTATTTAATATATTCTTTTTCAATAACAATATTTACAGACCAGATCAAGAAATAGAAGTCAAGCACGAGGAAAACATCGTCAACATCAAGGCTACATGGAAAGTAGATCATTTGACTAAAGAAAATGAGGGAACTTTAAAAATGAGTACCGCGACATCACAAGCGTTTTCAAACGGAAATGTCAAGCTTTTTAGAGCCGAGTTGGAGTCATGGAAAATTTCCAATTACACCAATACCAGACAATCGTACACGCTGAGATTTCTAAGCTATGACCATCACAGGATCGGTTGTAGTATCGAGGAAGTAACCTTCTCGTTAATCCCAGACAAGGTCGTTATAGGCCACCGGAAAGGATCAAAATGACCGAGAAGCCTACTCACGGCAAAAAATTGCTGCAGCTGTTTACCTTTCCACCAATCGAGTCAAAGACTGTTCTCTCTTGCCCTTTTGTCGTAACTTTTCACATCAAACTTCGCTGCACGATCCCAAACTTTGCCAACAAACTCGTGGATTCAACTTGGAGTGAACAACTCTGGACTGCATCTACCAGGGCAATCATGACCGATGTCGTGATTCTCCTCGGCGATAAGTCTTTCGGTGCGTACCGTTCCCTCCTTTCCGCCCGTAGTCCCGTTTTTGCAGCCATGTTTGCAAGTGGAATGAAAGAGGCTGAGACGGGCAAGGTCATCATCGAAGATATCGATTCAAGTATATTCGGAAAGTTCCTCAAATTTCTCTACACTGGAATCTTCGAGTCACCATCAAGAGATAGAGAGCTCTTTACAGTCGCGGACGACAAGTATCAAGTCGAGACCTTGACGGAGCTCTGCCGCCCGGCTACTCTAACAGTGGAAACGGAAGGATTACACACTTTCCCGTCCGTGAATATCTTCAACATTTACAAATGATAAGTGTCATAATAAAATTGTCTTATTGATTAAAAATTATGTTAGACTCTTTAATGAAGCTGCTTATTTCCTTTGTTTCCACTTATTTGGACGAATCATTTTTTTGTCGATTTGCATTATTATTACTTTTTTAACTTGAGTTTTTTCGTTACAATTCCAGATTGGAAAAATGATTCATTTTAGGCTTTATTGTCAAATTGCTTGTTTTTGTTTATGTGATATGAATATGATGACAGAGCAGGGTTGTAACGAAGATTGGTTACTACTTTCCGTGCGTGATGCTTTTCAAGTTTTCATTTAATTTTTTACTAATGATATTCTGCGAAACTTGATCAATGCAAGGATTATTATATTCCGAAGGTTCTTGACTAATTTTACTTTATAATCACGACCGGGAAGCGAGCAAGATGGAAGAACAGTACATCGAAACATGCGCGAATGATAAAGAAGCTGAAGCCTTGCAATCATTTACAGCAGATATTGCAGATGTATGCGATGGTAGGTTCACCAAATATACCTTTATGTTTACAGCTTACCTAACTGGAAACGCGGAAAACTATTCCATTCACCAAATGGACGACCAATTTAATGATCAGCTTTGGTCATCAGTCACTTATCAAGATGGAACTGACGTCAAGCTAATCTCCATCAATGATGGAAAAAACCTCTCAGCTCACAAGTTTATCTTGCAAGCTCGAAGCCTGGTTTTTGCAGCTCTTTTTTCTAACAAGATCTTAAATTTATCATCCTTTCGGGTTAACATAGGTTTCACTAGTTATTTGAAATAAATCAAATTAGAAATTATTGTAAATGGTATACCCTATTATTGTGTTAATTATTGGCATATATTCTATTTTGAGTTTTCTTATGACGTCCATAGATTTTAGAAAATTCAGTAAAAGTATTGTATGAAATTACCATCCGAGTCGGGTAATTTAAGACTAGTGTAATTCTTATGCAAGCTTATAATTTCTTCGAACTTGAGTACCTTACGAGATATTATCATATCCTTTGGAGGAATGAATTTAAAATTCATTCTAATGGTACATACAACTTTTCCAGCAATTCTAAGCAAAATGTTTCAAAAATCCGTTGCTTTAACATTTTTGACCATTCACTTCCGTGAGTGGACCGTTGAATTTTAAATGTAATTTTCTCCCATGTTTAATTATTTTTAAAAGAAATCAGAATATGATTCAGAACCAGCTCGTCGAGTTCTACAATCTTCCGTGAAGTTTTTTTCCGATATTCCACCGGATAAGGTTGTCTCAAATAACCCGCTTTGTCTCAAGTTATCTGGTTTGACGGTTATAAATAAGGTTTTTCAATTTTGCAAATAGTTTAAATAGCGAAATACTTTCCTTTACACATTCGGAAATTGCTCGCTAAAATTTTCTAGCAGAATCATGTAAAATCTTAATGATCCAAAGGGTCATACTCTCATTGCTGTGGGCCTATTTCTGTTACTCGAATAGCATTAAATGATTAGTATTTATTATCTTGAAAATATCTTATCTACCATTAACGCACTATTCTAAATTCTTAATAAAGTATAAGTGTATTATGTTTATATATAGTTGTTGTCACCCGGCAAACTCCTTCTTCGCTTGCCGAGGGGCCCGCTTCGCGGGTCCCCCCCTCGGCAAGGTCGAAGTCGCTTGCCGTGTGAGTCCTTTTTGTGGTCTGTGAAGATCCTTTTTTTAAAAATTGTAATCGAAGATTAATTGAATGTTTTTATATTCGCTAGAATCGAACTGAACATCAATACTATAATTTGTCATATCTTACATCTGTACCTTGGTTTACTGGACCTCTCACAAAATCGATCTCACAAAATCTAATTCTTTCTTGATGATTGAACCTGTAGCTTAGTTACCTGCGCCACTTATGGAACGTACAGAAACATATGACCTAGCACTTACTCTATAAAAGTGATGATCCAAGAAAATGTATAATTATGTTTACACAGTAAGCAAATCATTATGTTTGACATCCATATAAAGAACGTCGCACTTTTTTGGGCCATTTTAGACCCCCTCCCTCTGTAAAAAATTGTCCTAAAATATTTCAAATGACTTTATACTTTTCCAATACCCCTCCCCTGTCACATTTGGTCACCTTTTTTTTATACTCCCTCCCTACTAAGGGCGCGGCGTTCTTTATGGATGACCCCTATGTCAATAACTAGTTCTACTGGTTTATATGATTCCAAGATTCGAAAAGCGTAATTTGGCTTCAATTCCACTGTCCCCTCTAAATGATTTGTAGTTGATTACTTGATTTTAATGTTACACATTTTTTGCATATCGCATATTGGCGACTATCTATTTTTAAGCTGATTGCCATGAATAGTGATCAATTCGCATATTAATGTAGTTTATAGTAATTTATCGTACGATACTGTCATAGGCGATGACACTGTGTCACCAGTAGCCAATAGTGGCACGTTATAGCACTAGGTTGAAATACTACAAAATTGTAACATGTAACATAAGTCATTTGGTCTATATGGTATCGCACTTGCCTCCCACGCAAAAGATCCGGGTTCTATCCCCGCATCGCTAATGCTATTATTATGAATACAAAAGGGTAAAAATATACTTTATCCTGTACCTCTGCTTGACTGCTTGACGTAAGCATAAGTCAATATACTGTTCTAATCTCTTTTTGTCTATGGGATACCAAGATTCAAAAATACTGATTTTGATTCAAAGCCGCTTTCACTCTTAAATAAATCGTATTGTATTCAACTGTAGTTTTTTGTAACGTATAGTAAACAAAAATCAATGGTCGTCTACTAAATATTTTAAGAAAATGGCCTAATTCTCTGTTTCCTAAAATTATGTACTCTATTTCAATCCACACCATTCTATTTAACAATTAACCGTAAATATCTGTTGTAGTGTTGTCAATGTTGCCGTCAGCAATGTTTACATAGTGCATTAATCGAAATGAAGTGGTCCTACAAAAATATAATGACAGCCCGATGCATCTTTTTAATGTCAAATTTTTATTGCAATTGATTCATATTAGACCTAGCCTATACCACGCAGCACATTTTTTCATGAAGATTGATATAATTTAAGTCTGTCAATACTCTGTAGTTTTAACGTCAGCCCTCCCTCCGTCTGAAAATATTTCATGCCATTAAACATCCCAGAGCCTCTCCCTGGCTGACGCCCTCTAGGGGTACCAATATTAAATACCTTTCGGTAATTTACTACGTAAATCTTAACCCTCAGGGATAAGGAAGTTGAGCATGTCTACATGAACTGCAATGAAGATGATTTGAAGCAGTTCATCAAATTTATTTACACCGGAAAGCTGCAAGGATTGATTTCTAAGGAACTGATGGAGCTGGCTTTGAAATATGAATTAAACACCCTGGAGAAATTGACCAGAGGCGCATTTCAAGTTATCCCTTATCACATGATTACTCTGCAAGATGACGTACATATGCAACCGTGTATCTACGAAGTATGCTCCTTTCATCACAGAGAAAATCACGGGTAAATTAAAGCATATATTCAATGAATTATTTCTAGTATTTTGAAATTGAGAAATAATAATATATTAACAGATCAGAAGAAATTGAAAACGTTCAGAACGATCCGCGCACCTCCATCTTCACGTATGCTTGGAAAGTAGATCTACTTGTGGACGGGAATAAACCGGAAGTTATGAAGAAGAGTATCGATTTCGAGTATGGAGAGGGAAAATTGTTTCAAGGCGAATTGGAAATGTCCGAAATTCCTAATAAAGTATACGTAAACTTATTGAAACTTCGATTTCTCAGTCATGGTCATGATAATGTTAGTTGCCATCCAAATGAAGTGACCTTCATGACCGATTTATTCACCGAACCGGTTCGAATGAATCACACTAATTTTGGTCAGGTTTGGAATTCAAATCAACAATTTACCATCATGACTTCGTAGACTCGCTCCATCCTCGTCACATTTCATGTTAAACTTTTGAGCACCGTGGGCCTTGTCAACAAATTTATGGATTCGAATTGGAGTGGAAAGCTATGGTCTACCGCCGTCAATAGGAAGATGACGGACGTTGAGATATTGGTCGGAGAAGAGACATTCAGTGCGCACCGATTCCTACTCTCTGCCCGCAGTCCCGTTTTCGCGGCCATGTTTGCAAGTGGAATGAAAGAGGCTGAGACGGGCAAGGTCATCATCGAAGATATCGATTCAAGTATATTCGGAAAGTTCCTCAAATTTCTCTACACTGGAATCTTCGAGTCATCATCAAGAGATAGAGAGCTCTTTACAGTCGCGGACAAGTATCAAGTCGAGACCTTGACGGAGCTCTGCCGCCCGGCTACTCTAACAGTGGAAACGGAAGACATTCTGAAGACGTTTCTCTCTTGTTGATGTATTTTCTGTACTTTTCTTTTTAAAAGTTTCGGGAATATAAATTCAAAATATCATTCATAAGTATAAACTTGTGATTAATACCCATCTCTGTATCGTTATTATTTTTTCTGTTTTTCATTTAAAAAAAGTCACTATCACGTCAACGAATAAGTTTGGACTTATTTCAGTTTATCCATTGGTTTTTATCTATAGTAATAAATAAATTATAAATCGGAAGAATCTTTCATGATATGTACGCTTCTCAGATCTGATTTATTATTTATACTAATTATATTTTGAGAAGCCATAATCGCCCCACCAATCAACCTTTCCCCAAGGTTCTACAAACAATTTCTGGATTACGTCCGAGGATAGGAAGGCCATACGCTCGATTATCTTCTTTTCTCGGTATATACGTAATATGATGATGTTCATCTTCGTTTTACAGTCACATTATTTACGTCGATCATTTACATGAGAACCGAGAAATTCAGAGTAGTCATCATCCAACACAGGAGCTTAATACACGTTTTAAAATTGAATCCAGCACACTTAAAACCCCAGCGTAACAACACGTAAGTGTAACTCACCTGTAAAAATGTTTTCAAATAAATTTACTAACGAACTTTATTCATAGGATGATAACAACCGAAAAATCTCCTTGCATTGCCCTCCAATACAACTGGACATTGATCGAAGGCAAGAAAGATGTCGTATATCTTTCAAATACGATCAAGTATCAGAAACACGATTCATTTCGTTTGGGAAGATATGTCGAAGGAATCCCATCCTACGCTTCTTTTCGTCACTACAAATTTGAATAAGATCGGACTCATGGCGACAGCTGTAACTTATTCATGTAGGACTCAATCCAAAATAATAGAAATGGAACTCAGTCCCTGCAGTGACGATAACGAAGATGAAAACGGAACCATTCAACTGTTTACAGCTACATTAAGGAATGGGATCGGAGGCTATTATAGTAAAGACACAGCAACACTGAGCTTCACTTTCACCGTTTACCTGAACGGCATCGTCGAAAACTTCAAAGCCCAACTAATGGATCGTCTCGTCAGCCAACAGCTCTTGACATCAGTCACAAACCAAGATAGAACTGATTTCAACTTGATCGCCAAAGATGGGAAAGTTTTCCCAGTCCACAAGTGGATTTTGGCAGCACGTAGTAATGTATTCGAAGTTCTGTTCAGAAACGACCTGGAATCGGTTAATTCGAGTCATTTTATGGAATTCGCGTCGGATGAAATCGAGCAGTTTATCAGATTCATCTACACGGGAGAATTCGAGATGGTAGCAACTAACGAACTGATGCAGTTGGCCATCAATTATAAACTCAAGAATCTGGAGAACCTTCTTTTAGCCGCCTCTCAAGAGATATCAGCGGACAAGATGACTTTAGTACCGTAGCGATGCATTTGAGACCTGGGACTCATGCTGAACTCTGCAAACTGTAAATCAGCAGGTATCAGTTTTATTAATATAGAAATGGGACGAACTCTAATCAATTTGATTTTAATTTTAAATATAGTATCGATGGAAAACCATCAACCGATGAATCGGAGAGCTGTGCTGAAATAATGCATGATGAAAGCGTTTCGATTTTAAAGTGTATCTGGAAAGTGGATCGCGTAACAAAATCGATTCAAGATGCCACAACCACGAACGAGCGCAACAAGAACATCGCGACATCAGAAGCTTTCGAGTACGAGGGTAAAAAGCTGTTTCGAGCTCAATTAGAATTACGGAAAGATACCAAGAATCCTTACAAAGCCACCCGCGACAGGCTATTCACGATCAAATTTCTAAGCTATGACCATCAAACAATCAGTTGCAGTACCGAGGAAGTTACCTGTTCTCTTGGCCAAGAGCAGATAAGAATGGAAGCGAAGCATACACTCGACAGCAACAAACTCCAAGTGTTTAAAATCCCACCATCATGTTTCTCAGTAAATTTTTTACCTGATCTAGTACCTTCACCATTTATCGTCACTTTCATCGTCAAGTTGCGCAGCATTATACCAAACTTCATCAACAAAATGATCGATTCGACTTGGAGCGAACAGCTCTGGGCTACCGCAATTAACAGGAAGATGACGGACGTCGAGTTCCTCGTCGAGGATGATGATTTCGGTGCGCACCGCTCCCTTCTCTCTGCTCGCAGCCCCGTTTTCTCAGCCATGTTTGCAAGTGGAATGAAAGAAGCTGAAACTGGAAAAGTCCACATCGAAGATGTCGATCTTGAAACATTCCTCAAGTTCCTCAAATTTCTTTACACTGGTACGTTGGAGACTTCTTCCATGAGTAGAGAGCTCTTTACATTAGCGGACCGGTATCGAGTTGAGACCCTGATGGAGCTGTGCCGTCCGACAACAGAAACAGCTGACATAGGAAACATAATCGAGACTTTTCTCTCTTGCTGAAATTTCTTTTCGTTTTAAAATTAACTGTGGCATGTTTTAATGTGCGATGACTGGAAAGAAATTCAGAAGAAGATAAGGAAGAACAATTTTCAATACACACGAATCCAATCAGCACCGAGTTCCGTTTTTGTAGTGATGGTTTTTTTATTGAATGAAAGTTGTAAACAATGAGCCGCGATTCAATCAGTTACCAAGATATTCATATCAAAGATCATTTAGAAGCTCGCTCAGACTCCCTTGTCGATTTACATGATTACGATTCCCACAAAGTTTCCCTCATCAGAGATGGTGTGAAAAATTCTTGGAGAAGGCAGGTAGCGCGCGCTATGATGCAATTGATGCGTCCTTTTCTTAGTTAACTACAACCTATGCTACAACGTCCGTCTCTCTTGTTCTACAGTCGTACTCTTCTGAAACGTTGATCGTTTGCTAGAGTGAAAAAACAAGGACAGTCAACTTCAAACAGCTGATCGATACACATACGTTTAAAAAAAACTACTAATTACTAATTTTGAAATTAATAATAATAATAAAAAAAGGTAAGTGTGGCTTGTTATTAGTAACGAATTGGAAAATACAGCAGCCTAATCTAATAATTTATGTTTGTCAACAGAATGACTAAAGTGAAAAAATCTCCTTCCATTGTTCTACAATACAATTGGAAATTGAGTAATTTTAGGAAAGATGTCGTCTTTCTCTCGAGGAAGATTAAGTACCAGAAAAACGAATCTTTTCGTGTGGGAATAAAGTATATGCCGTCATATTCTTCACCTCAGCTTCTTTTTATCACTACGAATTTGAACAAAGTTGGACTCAAGGCAACAACTGTCGCTTTTTCCAAAGGAAGCGATGTGAATAAGATCGTTGAAATGAATCGTGTCACTTTTGAGAGAGGTGATGAAAATGAAGCCATTCAACTTTTTACAGCCCCAGTAAAAGATTATAGCAAAACTTTGCCTACTACTTGCAGCTTCAATTTCACTATTTACCTCGATGGGATAATCGAAAACTACAAAGTCCAACAAATGGATGGTCTTTTGACCCAACAGCTATGGTCATCAATCACGAATCAAAATGGCACTGATTTCAACCTGATCGCCAAAAATGGAAAAAGCTTCCCAGTTCACCAGTGGGTGTTGGCAGCTCGTAGTAATGTATTCGAAGTCTTACTTGGTGGTGCAACTTTTGATTTCAAGACATCAATGTGGCGGATCTTGAGACCTCTTAGAAGTTTATTTACATTTATTAATGGGTACCTGCTTCTTGCTGGTGATGACGACCAGCGTGGTAATAACTTGAAAGTGGTTGGATCAAATCATTCAATGGATTTTATGTCCGATGAAATCGAACAGTTCATCAAATTCATCTACACGGGAGAGTTCGAGGCGCCAATAACTAAGGAGCTGGTTCAGTTGGCAGTCCTCTATCAAGTCAATAGCCTGGAAAAGCTTCTGATAGCAGCCTCAAAAGACATATCAACGGACAAGATAGCTGCGATAGCGATGCATTTAAAACCTGAAACTCAGGCGAAGTTGATTGATCTGGAAATTAATAAGTAAAAGCATTTCAGTAACTTTTAATTGATACACTGGACTTTAAAACTATTTTTTGATAGGCCTGATAAAGAAGTAGACTCGTGTGAAATTAATTACGAAGCAGACGTTACGATCATAAAATTTTCCTGGCTAGTAAATCGGTGGACAGAAACTCGTCAAGGAACCTTAGACAAGAACATTGCGACATCGGAAGCGTTCGAGTATGAAGGAAAACAACTATTTCGAGCCGAACTAGAATTGTGGGATCAACTTTATTGTTACGGCACTAAAGTATTCACGGTTAGATTTTTTAGCTATGACCACCAAACGATAAATTGCAGTACCGAAGAAGTAACGTGCTGTATCGGCAAAGAACGCAGAAGAATGGCTGTGAAGCACACCATTGACAGTAAATTAGTTCAACTGTTTACGATTCCAGAAACTGCAATGACCGATTGCTCCTCGTCGAGCTTCTCTTTCCCATTCGTTATCTATTTTACCGTAAAACTACGGAGCACCATCCCAAACTTCATCAACAAGCTGGTGGATTCGAACTGGAGCGAACAGCTCTGGGCTGCCGCCATCAACTCGAAGTTGACGGACGTCAAGTTTATCGTCGGAGGAATGACTTTCGGTGCCCATCGTTCCCTCCTTTCCGCCCGCAGTCCCGTTTTCGCTGCCATGTTCGCAAGCGGAATGAAAGAAGCTGAAACTGGTCAAGTTCGCATTGAAGATATCGATCCTGTTACGTTCAAATGCTTTCTAAAATTTCTCTATACGGGTATGATTGAGCCTTCTTCCATTGATAAAGACCTCTTTAAAGTTGCGGATAAGTATCAAGTCGAGACCTTGGCGGAACTGTGCCGTCCCGCTACTGAAGCGGTTGAAATGGGACATCTCATAGAGACTTTCCTCGCTTGTTGAAATATCGTTTTTACCCGTCTGCGAATGTGTATATTAATATTTAGTTGCTTTACTTAAATATAAATATTACTTCTTTCCATGATAATTAGTTTTTCTTTTTATTTAATATATAAAATTCATTTGATGTTTGAGAAAAAAAATGTACAGACAGCATCAAAGCATCACATTTAAAGCAGGTAAATAAAACGTTTAGCGGCTGTAAAATTAAACATATTTTCCGATCACACGGAGTTATATAGTAACCAACAATTGCAATCACTTTTGAAATAAAATAAAAAACCGTCGCTTTCTCTGATCAATTATTTCATCTTTAAACACAAGAGTTCGATACTATCCTGCTAAGAGTAGAGAATATACTTGTCTAGTTGTCTTCTTTTTAGTCTACCCTGGGCTGATCCAGATGATCCAGCTCATAAACTATGTCTCCCTTTTATTGTTAAAGTAGATAACAGACATGTCAAGCAGTGACCTCAATAAGCCTCCAATTACTTGTAACGACCGTTTTGACCTTCCTCTTTACTAGGAAGAGCGTCTCCACGGTGTCGTAAAGAACAGCTAGTGGCGTAGACATCGCGCACCCCAAATCCCCAATAGCTAACAGAAAGCATCGGACTTGAGACGAAGAGAGTCCTCTTTAGATTCTAGTCGTGCATGAAAAGTATATTCGTTCAAAAAGCAGTTCGGATCAACAAGTTTTAAGTGACTAACTGGCGCAATAAATTCACTGTAAGTAACTATCGAACTATTGTGTTTTCTTATTGGTTGTTCTTATACATTAATGTAGTTAATGATCAATTTTATAACCTGCAGAATATGATAAAAGTGGAAAAACCTCCTGGCATTGCAGTCCGATACAATTGGAGGCTAATAGATTTGAAGAAAGATGCAGTTGTCCTTTCAAAGAAGATCAAATACGAGGAAAAAGATTCCTTTCGTATAGCATTGAAGAATCTGTCACCTCCTTCTTCTCCCATACTTCTGTTTTTTACTACGAACTTGAACAAGCTTGGGCTTAAGGCTACGGGTGTCAACTTTTCATCCGAGAACGACCCTAAAATAAAGCAAATGGTTTCAAATATCAACAGGAAGGAAGACGAAAACGGAGCTCTTCAGATGTTCACAGCTACACTGCAAGATGTTGACGTCGCTAATAGTAAAACCAGCTTCATTTTCACGGTTTACCTCACCGGAATCGTGGATAATTATCGAGTTTACGAAATGGATGATCTTTTAAGCCAGCAGTTACTGTTATCGATTAAAAATCAACATTTGACGGATATCAAACTGACTTGTAACGATGGAAAAGTGGGTTACTCAGTTCACAAGTGGATGTTGGCAGCTCGGAGCCCAGTTTTTGCAACTATTCTTAATAAAGAAGACGTCAAACCAAAACTGACATTGCCTTACACTTTGAATGAAATCAGGCAGCTTGTAAACTTCATCTACACTGGAGAGTTTGATGCACAGGTTAATGATAGTTTCACGCAAATGGCTAGCAAATATGAAGTTAAGACTTTGGAAAGCCTTAATCGAGCTGCATCAGAAGACTTGACTGCGGATAAGATGGCAACTCTGGCTTTTAATTTGAAACCTGGAACTCATCCGCTATGCAATGCGGAAACTAGCAAGTATAACAATAAAGCTTCCAATGCATATAGTTATTTAACATACCACTAATCGTTTGTTTAATAGACCCGATTCAGATAAAGAAATCATTACGCAGGACGGGAATGCCTCTATGTTTAAGGTTATATGGAAAGTGGATCATTGGACCAAAGAGAATCAAGGGGACATGAAGGAGGAATTGAACATTGCAGCATCGGAAGCCTTCGAGCACGGAGGGCACAAATGTTTTCGAGCAGAGTTTAAAACTTGGAAAAGAATCAGCAATTTCCCGAGTAAACCAAAATTCACTTTGCGATTCCTTAGCTACGGCCACAGTAATATAAGTTCTAGTATTGAAGAAGTAACCTTCTCTATTGGGCAAGATGACAACAGCAGCGCGACACCCGAACAGCAGTTATATAAAATGAACGAGAATCAGACGCTGGACAAGAAATTACTTCAGTTGTTTACACTTCCGTCAACTGATTTAACCAATCCACCTTCTTTCCCTTTCTTTGTGACTTTTAATGTTAAACTTAATAGTACGATCCCTAATTTTACCAACAAAATTATCGACATTCATTGGTGCGAAGAGCTATGGGCTGCTTCTGTTAACAGAACGATGACCGACGTCAAGTTGCTTGTCGAAGAGATGACTTATGCTGCACACCGCTCTCTCCTGTCCGCCCGTAGTCCCGTTTTTGCAGCTATGTTTGCAAGTGGAATGACAGAGGTTCAGACTGGCCAAGTCCGCATCGAAGATGTTGATTCCACCACATTCAAACATTTCCTTAAGTTTCTTTATACTGGGATGGTCGATCCCTCGTCCATGAATATAGAGCTCTTCAAAGTTGCGGACCGGTATGAAGTTGAGACTCTGATGGAGCTGTGCCGTCCGGCATCTCAAACCGTAGATGTTGACGACATTTTCAAAACTTTCCTCTCTTGCTGAATGTTTCTTTTTGGTACTATCTTTGATGTTCTAAAAATTGTGAGACATGAAAGAAGACATAATAAAATAAATTCGCAATGTTCTTAGAAATCAATTCACTCTTGTAATTTTTTTCGCGTAACTAAAAAAGAAATAAAAGATCGATTCCTACAATTATTTTATATTTTTCTTGATTTATTTCAACATGAGTACTCTCATGAGTATAGAAATTAGAATTAAACCTGGCTCTTACCTGGCTATCTTTGATTACTTTTTGTATAAATTACTCTTGAACACACTTATGCGAAAGAGAAGAAAAAAAAACCCTGTTAAATACTACTCATCAACCATTCAACCTATTAACCAACTATAAAAAGAGATGATTACTATTAGGACAAACCATCATATAGGTAGATCAGTATAATATCTACCAGTATAACATCATGAAGATATAATTATACTGGCAAAGGAATATAACAACGGCGTCCTGGCACTGGAGCATGAATGCCGTGCATAATATGAAGAGGGTCGCCTGGTATTTGTACGGATTGAGATTTCAATAATAAAGGACGTAATGTGTATTCCATGACTAGCACAGTCAGAGGGTAGAAACACAGTGAAAGCAAGGTGTCCACTTTTGGTGATTTATCACCAATTTGGTGATTTTCGAAAGGGCCGGGTGAAAAGTGGGTGTTGGGTGATTTTTGGTGATTTTTAACATTTTGAGGTTAGTAGATTTTTTTCTTTTTTTTTCTAAAGAAAATTAAAAAAATTGCTATGTGTCGTGAGCTATTTGCCGCTTCTAACTTTGACTGACAGCAGTCAAGCAAAGAGAGGCCATTACTATACTTTGGTACACTATGCCCCATAGACCTAGGACAGACTATCAAGAATAAAACCGGCTTCTGCGGTTCTGCCCCTCGGAGGGCGACTGGCGAGTACTCTCCGAATTCCGATGATAGTCGTTTTTCTCTCTCTCTCTTCAAGGTCTTGCTCTCAGTCTCTTTTACTTTTTATTTGAAATTTTGATTTCTTTGTTTATAAAATTGGCTGAATAATTAAATGAATGATGAAGATGAAGACTTAATAAAGATAATTAATAAAGATCTGCCATTTTCAGGGTATTTAATGAGAAAAAAAGGGAGGAAAGTTGGTGATTTTTTTGGTGATTTTTAAATTTTTCGTTGGTGATTTTTAACCCAATCTGGCAACTTCGGGGGGATTTTTAGGGTAGTCGGAGTGGACACCTTGAGTGAAAGGGAACGATGTCTACAGGCATATCGATGATAATGCTCAAGGGACCAAGCGACAGATGTTGAATATGAGTCTACTTTCTGGAACCGTCGAAGGGTGAATATGGATTCTCAACAGTATTTGTAGCCAGAAAGTGAATCTAATGACAGAGCTTGACTAATGGAATCTATGACGAAGGGAACTTCTCGATTCTCAAGTATTCCTGGCCAACATATTTCTCTATGAATAAAATGTTACCAACGTTCGAGTACTATGGAAAACAGCTATTTCGACCCGAAATAGAGTTCCGGAAACCTAATTTTACTACACATCCGAAGAATATAAATTTTTCTGAAATTGCTTAGCTATGACCATCAATCGATAAGCGTTACAATACTAAAGAAGTTATTTGCTCTGTTGGAAAAGAGCACTTCACAATTACTCAGAATCATAGGGATGACAGCAAACTACTTCGCAAGTGTTCACGATCTCAGCAACGGAATTAGCCTCTCCATATATTCACCCAGTGATAATGTGATTGTTGCTTTTCAAGTCAAACTTCGAAGCATGTCAGCCAACTTCACCAACAAACCAGTGGATTCTACTTGGAGCGAACAGCTCTCAAATACTTTCGTCAATAGGACGATGCCGGACGTCGAGTTCCTCGTCGGTGAAGAGGCTTTTGGCGCTCACCGCTCTCTCTTATCCGCTCGCAGCCCAGTTTTTGCTGCTATGTTCGCAAGTGGAAAGAAAGAAGCTGAAAGGGGTCAAGTACAGATTGGAGATGCCGATCCCGCTACATTCCAGCAATTATTCCTGAAATTACTCTACACTGGGATGTTGGACCATCGGGCATGAATGAAGAGTTGTTTACCGTTGCGGATAAGTACCGAGTCGAGACCCTGATGGAGCTCTGCCGTCCGACTTTAATTACTCAAGCGGTGGAGATGGTAAAGGAGGAGCAGCATTAGCTCATTGAAAATTAGTATGGTGATTGATGCTACCAGCTCTGTTTGATTTTAAAGTTAAATATATTTTTCATTCCTTTTTTAAATCTTAATCAATCCGATGTAGGTGGTAATGCGCCAAAACGGCTTAGGTATACCGTACTAAACTATACTAACATTCGAAGCCATGTGTAATGATCAGAGTATATAGTCAGCGCTTGTTTACTTCCTTGACTGCTTTCACCCCAACCTTGTGCACATGAACGGTTCATATCTCCCTCGGTGTCATCAAACTCTCAAGCGCCGTGACCAAGATAATCCCTTCCACTCAACTTTATTATTTGTAACGACCGATTTGACCTTCCTCTTTACTAAGAAGACAGATCTCCGAGCATCGATTTCACAAGGGAGTCGTTATTGAACTGTTGAACATCGAGCCACTAATACTACATTGATGGGAGAGAGGCCAGAGAGCATCAGACGTGTAACGAAGAAAGTAACCTCTCATTTCTAGTCGTGCATAATATTTCAAATAAAAAAAAAATCCAGTTTCTACACTCTACAACGTAAGTGTAAAAAAGTAACGGAAAGTGTATAGCACTTCACGCGATCAAACTTATATTTACATAAACTATTAGTATATTTAACGAAATTTTGAAAATAACTACGCAGAATATGATGAAAGTGAAAGAACCTCCTGGTCTTGCAGTTCAATACAAATGGAATCTGATAGATTTGAAGACAGACTCAGTCGTTCTTTCAAAGAACATCAGTTACCAGCAAAATGATTCATTCCGCATTGGATTGAAGAATCCGTCTCCTCCCTCTCTGCCTACACTCATCTTTTTTACCATGAATTTGAACAAGATTGGGCTCAAGGCTACGGCAGTTAATTATTCTTCTGATAATGACTTCAACGTGAAGCAAATGGATTATAATATCGGTAGAGAAGAAGACGAAAATGGAGCTCTCCAAATGTTCACAGCTCCATTACAGGATGCTGTTGTTGGTAACACCAGCTTCCTCTTTACGATTTACCTCAACGGAATCTTGGATAATTACCGAGTTCGACAAATAGACGGACTTCTAAGCGAACAGTTGTTGAAAATGAACTTATATGGAGCAGATTTTGAGCTGAAAGCCAAAGAAAATCAAATATTTTTAGTTCAAAAGTGGATTCTGGCAGCTAGGTGCCCTTTCTTTGCAGCTCTTCTTAGTAAAGAAAGACCACTAAAACTAGCTTCATTGAATTGCACCGTAAATGAAATGAGACTGTTTTTGAAATTCATTTACACTGGTGAGTTTGAGAACCCAGCTGATGACAACTTCAGCATGCGATTGGCTGCAAAATTTCAAATTAATACCCTTGAAAAAATCAACCAAGCTGCATCAAAAGACGATTTCTCTGTGGATAAGATGGCCACATTAGCTTTCCATCTTCTACCTGGGATGCACCCTTTAATCAACGCAGAAATCAGCAAGTATAATTATAAAAAGTAACAAATCTAATTGAGAGTAAATAGCCAAAAAAAAATTCTTTCGAACAGGCCAGATTCAGACTTAGAAACCATCACGAACAATGAAAACATTTCTATAATCAATAAGATTACATGGAAAGTGGATAACTGGACCAAAGAGAATCCCGAATTTAACATCGCATCTTCGGAAGCGTTCAAACATGAAGAGATCAAGTGTTTTCGGGCAGAGTTAAAGACGTGGAAAAGAATCAAAAATATTACGTCGAGTAGAGAGAAATTCACTGTGAGTTTTCTTAGCTTTGGTCAAGGTGATATGAGTTACAGCACAGAAGAAGTTTTCATCTCTATTGGTCAAGATGATAGCGGCAGCGCAGCACCCGAACATAATTTATATAAAATGAACGAGTATCCAACGCACAACGAGAAACTACTTCAATTGTTCACACTCGTCCAGTCTAGTAATTCAACCAATTCATTTTCTTTCCCTTTCTTTGTAACTTTTCATGTTAAAATGCGAAGCACAGTTCCTATCTTAAAAAACAAAATTATTGACACAAATTGGAGCGAAGAGCTATGGGCTGCTTCTGTTAACAGGGCAATGACCGATATCACGTTACTCGTCGGAGAGACGACTTTCGGCGCGCATCGTTCTCTGCTCTGTGTCCGTAGTCCCGTTTTTGCTCGCATGTTTTCAATTGAAGAGGAAGAATATGATGAAATAATTGATGTGACAATGATAGAGGATATAGCAGATCAAGTCCGCATAGAAAATGTTGATCCCATCACATTCAGACACTGCCTTAAATTCCTCTATACTGGAACGGTCGAGCCCTCGGCCATAAATAGAGAGCTTTTTACTGTTGCGGATAAATACCAAGTGGAGACCCTGATGGAGCTGTGCCAATCGGGCTCTCAAACCGAAGATGTTGATGAAATTTTTAAAACATTTCTCTCTTGCTGAATTCTTCTCTTTATGGTACGCATTCTTATTGAATTTATACATGTTGAAGAAGCTTGAATCAATCTTATGTTTTTAAAATAAATCTAAATATAAATAAAAATACTTAAAAATACAGCTAGAAAAAAAATGAAAAACGCAACTGGTCGAAGACTTCTATCCTGTTACGTTAAAATGCTTTCTAAAATATATTTATACTGGTATGTTTGAGCTTTTTTCCATTGAAAATAAAGACCTCTTTAAAGCAGCGGATAAATATCAAGTCGAGACCCCTATGAAACTCATAGACTTTCCTCTCTTGTTGAACTACCGGTTTGATCTAAATGCGAATGTGTATCTTAATATTTAGTTGCTTTATTGAAAATTAAATATTAAGTTGTATAGTATTTTAAAATAATGCATGCGACAAAGAAAATATGTTTGTTGACGGCAGATGGTTATTTGAGGAGCCACTATTTTAAATATATTTCTAAAGAGAAAAATGCGAGAGACTATTGCTAACTTTAGCAAAACAATTATCGACATCCGTTGGGGCGCGAAGAGCTTTGGGCAGTCTCTGTTAACAGAACTATGACCGACGTTAAGTTGCTCGTCGGAGAGATGACTTATGCTGCGCATCGCTCTCTCCTTTCTGCTCGTAGTCCCGTTTTTGCAGCCATGTTCGCAAGTGGAATGCTCGAGAATGAAACTGATCAAGTTCGCATAAAAACTGCTAACACTTACTCAAATTTCTCTATACTTGGATGGTCGATCCCTCGGCCATAAATAAAGATATCTTCACCGTTGCGGATAAATTTCTAGTTGAGACCCTGATGGAGCTGTGCCGTCCGGCATCCCAAACCGTAGATATGGATAACGGATTAGGGTCGTTTCGGCCCTATACGATTCCGGCCCATCCTTTCCGGCCCCTTTTTCACCGGGCCGGAAAGGTTTCAATTCCGGACCGGGCCGAAAAGGTTGGGCCGGATTGGTATAGGGCCGGAACGTCGGTAACCCATGGATAACATTTTCAAAACTTTCCTTTCCTGCTGAATGTTTTTTTTGTACTATTATTTATTGTTCGTAAAATTGTGCGAAAAAAATTCATAAATTCATACTTTTCTGAAAAACCTAATTATTCGCCAATTGTTTTTTCCTCGTACCTTAACTAAAGAGAAAGGTAATCCATTTTAAAAGAGCATTCTAACGGTCTTGAAAAAACACTACTCTGTAAAACGGCTTATTATGAATGAAAACTCTGTATGTTTTCAAAGCATAATAAACAAAGTGGAGCCTTGTACACATTGTAGGAAGTGTTTGAAAGTGTATAAATGGTGTGAGCTAGGAAAAAAATAATTTTTTTTTAGCTATTTCCATTTTCTTTTGGAATGCATGGAGCGAATAACAATAATAAACTAACTGTGCGAAATAAGTATAGCAACTAGAATTACACCTGGCTCAGGTGTGCTCGTACATGTGGCTCGTTGGTCTAGGGGTATGATTCTCGCTTTGGGTGCGAGAGGTCCCGGGTTCAAATCCCGGACGAGCCCGCGAATGCCGAAATTTATGTTTTGTAGAAATTTTAAATATTGAACGTTGGATTATCGGGGAAAATGAGTGAAGGAGTGCAGTGATCCAATAACCTGTCAACACTTTTTTTCTCTGTTGGTATCTGACAACTAGACTTGTAAGTTGCTACCGTGTTCCTACAATGATTCAATTTCAATAACTAATTTTACAATATCTAATTATAAAAATACAGAGATCATCAATAAGCTACCTTCTTAATTATTCTTTGAGAATTCAAGTAAATAATCATAAATATGTGACAAATTTAAGGTTAATGGGGAAAAGTATGAAAAGGAAACAGCTGTTCTAATCTAGATTAGACGATGATAGTGTCTAATCTGGTTAAAATAATCAGATTAGGCAACAGGGCGAATTGGAGCGAAGCAATCGGAACCATTCTATCAACTAAAAGGATCGGGAGAGAAGAGAATTGTGCGCCAGTCTAAATACGAGCGTAGCAACGGAACCATCCAATAAACTCAGCGGAATTGCCATACCAATTCTACCAGCATCACTTTGGTCGCACGCATAATACACGCGTACACACGCGTAATACGAGTATATTAGATGCCTATATACTCAAGCTCATCTCGATTTTTAATAAAAAATACTGTACAATGTACTGTATAGGTCTACTTTAGCTACTCTAAAGTCCAAAAGTGGCTTTATAACTATAATCAACGACCAGTCTAATACTACTCCTCAATCCTAAACTTATTACGAACCTATTTCCAATGCTGTCTCTAGCTCCAACTTGTTAAAAAAAAAAGGTCATTGTCCATTACATCTTGTATAAAACCATTTTAAGAGATGATGTCGGGATAGTGGTATACATGGATATTAACCTAGTTACACCTAGTTCAAAGAAATCTAAAACATCCTCATCGTTGGTGAATAGACAGTTGCTCTTTTCTCTCCTTGTTTACTAATTTGCCTTTCTCTTCAAAGCGCAATATATCACGGTAATGAAAATGCCCTGTAATTTTTACAAGATTCATTCGAGATCATTCAGCCGGTATAAATCTATATATGAGTTTTGAGAAAGTAAGTGAGAAGTATATTGTAATAGGACAAGAGTAACGATGCTACATTCACAGAATTCATATGGATTATAAAAGTGTAAATATTTGCTATAGTTACGTTTAATGGCATTATGGCAATCACATATCAAATTATAATATTATTTTAAGATGAGCGCTCTTCGTAATTTCGTGGACACTTCGAAGGATCGTAATCTTATGGATTTGTTACAGATCAAAGTGAAATACAAAGAATAATAGCTGATGAACATCGTTAATGACGAGTAAGCAATTAATACCTGCATAGCAGTAATGTGAGGCCTATTTCTCTCTTGGGCCTTAATAGTATTATTTATTGCGAGCCAGCGGAGTTTTTTGAGCGAAGCGAAAAAAACGAAGCTTAGGCGGAGCTAATAAGTCGTGCGTAAGCGTGAATAAAGTTTACTGATAACAACTAGGGACTTTTTTGTTTCCGTTGTCTGTCTGCACGGAAAAACTGATAAAAATACAAAATGATTCACGCTTACAAACTACTTATCAGATTCGCCCTGTGGCCGCGTGATAGATACACAAATTTCTGCCCAGGGACTTTTTTTTATCTTTCCGCTGTCTGTCTGCACGGAATTAATTATAATTAATTATAATTTATTATTATTATTATAATTACATTTCTGCCTAGGGACTTTTTTTTATTTACTTTCGATGTCTGTCTGCACGGAATTAATTACAAACACATTTCTACCTAGGGACTTTTTTGTTTACTTTTCGATGTCTGTCTGCACGGAATTAATTACAAACACATTTCTGCCTAGGGACTTTTTTATTTACTTTCCGATGTCTGTCTGCACGGAATAAAATACAAACACATTTCTGCCTAGGGACTTTTTTAAAATTTACTTTCCGATATCTGTCTGCACGGAATAAATTACCAACAAATTCCTGCCCTGGGACTTTTTTTTAATAACTTTCCGATGTCTGTCTGCACAGAATAAAATAAAATAAATTTCTACCTAGGAACTTTTTTTTTAATTCCTTCCGTTGTAGTCCTAGGGACTTTTTTTTAATGTAATGGGGTGTGCCACAGTTGGACACTTTAAGAGGGAGGGGGAGTTATATATATATATATATTTATTGAACCTATAACTTTGTTTGCAATTATACCTGCCATCTACCACAAATCCTTTTATACTAATTTAAATGTGTTAATGGATATTTTCATTATAATTTGGTAAAATGCTGCTATGCAGAATAACTTTATCAATAATCACACTTTATTTTCATGAATACAGACAATGCAGCAAAATCTATTTTTTTTAATTTTTTGGGTATAATACAGCTATAGCTGGATTACTCTATCTAAAAGGCGAGCTGAAAAGCTCTGCTTTACTATCTTAGTAGCCTATATGTGTTAAGATTACGTTTCGTATTAAGCCTTCACTTAACGTATTCTATATATTTACAGAAAAACATTTCTTGGAAGAGGCTGTATGAGGAGCCAATTTTTCTTTTTTAAGTGTCATATCATCTCCTTCGTTTGTCATTCGTGCTTCGTCAAGATCAGTTAACAGTCGCAGCTGCTCAAATCTAAACCTTTTTAGTGAGTGATACGTGTTAAAATAACAGAGACTAATAAAATTGTAAGTACGATTTCCGTAAAATTGTGTATGAATTTTTCTTAAGAACTATTTCATGGTTTTACATTTTAAAATAGATAACATTTGAAATGGATAAGTCTCATTGCATTCTGCTCCGATATGAATGGAAGTTAAGCAATATTCAAGTCGACCCAGGCTTATTATTCATTCTTTCAAATGAGATCAAATATCGGGAAAAAGATTCATTCCGTGCAGGATTGAGACACCCTTATATTTCGTCCACACTATTTTTTCTTAGTGTAAATTTAAACAAATTCAGACTTGAGATGGAAGGTGTGACTTTTACGTCTAGAATGGACACTAGTAAAGATATTGAAATGGACCTTAAAACCATCAACGGGAACGAAGACGACGAGAATTCGGCGATCCAAATGTTTACCGCTCCATTGGGAAATCATCCGGCTCATCATCCGGTTTCTTTAATTTAAGCTTCAATTTCTCGATTTACCTATAGAGAACTATCGGGTTCATCCAATGGACAGTCTTGTAATATTCTATTATTTCCAAAAATCATGGAGCCTATGAAGTATTAAGTTGCCCCATTTTTACCATGGACCTATGGTATTCTAAAAATAAGACAACTTTTTTTTCTTTTACTTGACCTCGTCAGCTCACCATCAAATGGGTCGATTCATTCATGACCGTAATAGACAGCCACCTTCGTTCAATCTTGACTGAATAATAATGGGACTTAAATCTTATGCTATGGTTATACATATTTATGCTATTCTCATTGTTCTCTTTATACCAGAGCACTTAGATTTGGGAATCTGCCGTCAACAAGAAGATGACGGATGTCGGGTTCTTCGCCGGAGAAGATGTACTTTCGGTGCTCATCGTTCTCTTCTCTCCTTCTACAGCCCCATTTTTTCCTCCATGTTCTATAGTGCGATGACGCTGACTGAAACAAGATGCAAACTCGCATGGGATGTGTGAGCACTGCCCTGGTGCCTTCCAGCACTTTCTAAAATTTCTCTATACCTACTGTGAGTTTAAAGCATTTTTTACTTTACGTATAGTCCACAACAGATAAGCATAATTATATCAACTCATCCAATCAGTAACTCAATGCGCACTAATAACACGGAATAAATTTAAGATTTGATCAATAATCAGCTTCTATAATCAATTTCAAATAAAAATAATCACACTAATTGCCAAAAATGCTATCTAAGTTTCGTTCGTACACGAATAATTTTACCAGTTATGCAAACATATATGGTCGACTATTGTTTAAATTATACTTTTCTTGGGGACGGCATGTACGGCACAAACTAATAAATTATTCACTGTCGTACTTTATGAATGGACTTAAAAAAGAAAGAATTGAAATGGGAAGAACATGTAGTGATGTAGGGCCTCATAAAAAAAAGTTGCAAACTCATTTTGCTTTTCTTTAGTACATATAAGGAACCAGTTATCCAGTACATATTAGTAGATTCGAGAGATTTTGTGTCTAGTCTGACCAATGGGTCTTGGTGTTGGTCTGGCGACAACGCCGAACGCAGGTTAACCTGCGTCTCAGGCCATTGTAATCCCAAGCGTCCCATAGTTTCCTATGTTGGATCTTCATCGATGTAAACAGGATGTTAGGCCAATTGCCATCCTGCCCAATTGCCCATTATGGGTGGCGAGTACCCAGACCATTGTAAATCACAAGCAGCCCATGGTTTTCGATACTGTGTTTTAATCGATGCAACCAATATAGGTTGTATTGGAAAATGATTCGAGTAGATGATTATAGTCTTTATAAAAATTAGGGGTATATTTATCGTGTCGTATATATTACCTTTATAAAGTGGAAAGATTGATGGGTAATCTTGGTGTTGGTCTGGCGATAACGCCGAACGCAAGTTAACCTGCGCGCGGCGAGTCTCAGACCATCGTAAATCCCAAGCAGCCCACAGTTTCCGATGTTTTCTTTTCTTTTCTTTTTTACATATTGAAATATTTCAGCACTTCCTCAAATTTATCTTTACTGGAACGTTTGAGCGTTCGCCCGTGGATAGAGTTAGAGAGCTCTTCACAGTTGCGGACAAGTACCGAGTAGAGATCCTGATGGAGCTTTGCCGTCCGGTTACTCAAACGGTAGACATGATGCAACAAGATATCATCGACATCTTTTTCTCTAGCTGAAGTATTCGTGTATATGCTATCGACGAGTTGATCTTGTACTCGCTAAAAAGTGTTTACTTAAAAATGTAACTCAAGACATGCAGTATGGCTTACATTTTTAAGTAAACACTATTTGCCGTTTAAGATATAAAAGAACTCTTTGGTCATATTTTACTGAAAAAATGCACTTATGCATTCGAATTATTATGCCATTTTTCCATTCAATTCTGACTCAAACTGGGCAGCTGCCCAGTTTGTCCAATGGGAAAGACGGCACTGTAATTAGTAAATATTTTGAGAGTTGATTCTGGGTATGATTTGGCCAAGACGGCCAGTTCAATACTACTCCTCAAGCTATGATTTTTTTTTTTGCTATTAATGAGTTATGTAAAAAGCATAATTTCCTATGGTTCACTAAACATGAATATTTCATTAATTATGACGGCTTGGCTTAAGTTATTGGTATAGGCTACTAATAACACTATAATAACTATACCGATAACACCGATGCCACACGTCATTTCATCAGTCTATGTAACCAGAGCCCTTATAAACAATTTAAATGAATTAATGCTGTGTTACGTTGTGTAATTTAACGTTTCACTAATGAGTTATCATATTTTGAGAACATTTTATAGATTTGTTTTGATTAAAGAGTGATTGGATCCACTCTTTAATCAATGAGGCTGCGTTGGAACATAGGTTCATTTCCTATTACTTGGACGCACTTAGGCGAGGCAGATTGTGGAACACGGCTACAACGGTCATCATTGTACCAGTCCTTTCATACTATTTGTCTATTTTTAAAAAAATCATTAATATTACTGGATAATTATTTACCGAGTTTTTATTTTATTTATTTCGTAGATGAGTCCGTGTAGCGTGAGAGTGTTCAACGTAACTTCGTTCTACAATTTAACATAAACATTGTGTTTCTTGTCAGAGGTAATTTCTAGTATTGAGCTTTCTGTTTCTCACTGTAGTCATCATTTATCAATTGAATTTCATATGTTTACAGAGATCTGGATGGCTATGTGATGAATGCAAAAGCATTACGAATACCTGTAGACTTTGCTATTTGTTCGTCAAAGATCTTGATGTTTGATGCCGGGGTATAAAATTTTCAACCTATTAGTAGAAAAAAATATCTGTTGAGATAACATTTTTAAATTCTCTTCAGGCGTTCTCATTGAGACCATCTTCTTCAAATGCGAGAATGGTTTGCCAAAAATGCAGCGTGTCCAACTGTTTGCGGACACTTATGCGAATATTATTGAAACGATTTATTCTGATGTGCTTTCTGCAGAGTTAAAAGTTAGAAATGGTTCATTTGATCAGTACAGGATAATCTCTAATCATGATTCATTTCCTAAAATTTGCATATACGCAGAGATTAAGCTTTTTCGGAAGGTGTGCTCCAATAATATTGATTTTACATTTTAGATATAAATTATGTTATCCTTATCAGAAAAAAATCAGGTTCAATTAAGTAGACAAAAATATATATTTAACCGACTCTTGAATGGATTATTTGAGTCGAGAAAACTCTTGCACCCGTCGAAACATCGACCTATATGGAGGAATCGTGGAAGGGAGGGCAAATAGCAACTGGCCGCAAAAAGAGGAAAAACCAGTTCTACCTCCCCATGTTTGCCGTTTACAGACTGACAGAGATCAACGTGATTTAACGAAAAACAACAAAAAGGTATGATAAAATAGAACAGGAACGAAGAAAGGATACCTGTGCGCAGGTATGCACAGTGGTAGATACAGAAAGAATAAGGTGGGAAGCGAAAATTAATATTTTACTTGTGATCAAATTTTGTTTTCCATATAAGAGAAGTAACGATAGTAGTTAGTGGAAAGTGGTATAACACTTTAAAAAAGTTAAAGAACAACTGAATACTTGGCGTAGAAGCACTAATATTGATGAGGAAATATACATTGAGCAATGTCTGCAGCCATGAAGCCAAGAAACACGATTGATTGATTCATCGCACGAAAAGTCAAACATTGTGAAGGTGAAGGTTAGATCACGCAAGCCGTTTGGCCGGTTATTGCCTTTGCTTTTTACTGGGCACTGTCGCTGCATTTCTTGGCTAGCAAACTATACCTGTTGATCCATGGGATATTTATTTAAAGTAATGAATTCTTTACAGATTAGCTATAGCTATTTGTTAGGACTAGAATGGAAATCGTGGCGAAAATGTGTCACTCTAGTCTCCATTGGGAAGAGGCAATGACCCTGAATGGCATCATCTAAGTAGGTGATCGAGATGAGGAACTAAATTGCAACGAAACGTAGGGACCTGTAGTCTCCAACTGGTAGCCAGCAAGGTTGCACGCTAGCAATCTCAACATGTGGCTTATAGCACTTCTACCGTTATTAATCCTTCTTCAGGTAAATTTTATCATAATCAATTAATCATTTTAAATGATCGGCTCCATATTAATCACAAATGAATCTTTTATATATTTTCAAGTTGTGAAATTTTGTGAAAGACAAGAAGCAAATAAAAAATCTTAATTAAGCTGATAAATTTATTTTAATTAACAGGTCGACTATGCGAGAGGCCACGGTCGTTTGATGAATCCTCCGGCAAGAAATGCCATGTGGCGCTTTGGTTTCCCGAACCCTATCAACTACGATGACAATGAGCTATATTGTGGAGGCTACTTCCGTTAGTGTTTCAGGACAATCAGTTTCCCAAATAGGATTATCTCAAAAGTTAATAAATAACCTTTTTTTTGCATCCACACCAGCTCAATGGTTGACTAACGGCGGCAAGTGCGGCGTTTGTGGCGACAGATGGGACGACCCACCTCCTCGCATGCACGAAAGCGGCGGATTTTATGCCAATGGCTTGCTTGGTCGCCGTTACACTCCTGGGCAGATCATCGACGTTGAAATCGAGCTGACCGAAAACAAAAAGGGCTTTTTTGAAATGCGCTTATGTCCGTTGGATGGGGACCCCACAATTTTCGAAAGACAAGAATGCTTTAATAAGTAAGAATTTGCCATTTAATGAGACTTCCTTGCTATGTGTGTATGTGTTTGTTTTTAAAGTTGGGAACTGGTCAAACATCTATGTTGACCCACAAAGAGGTAACAAGTTTCCTCGATTTTCTTCCAGAATGTAAAAATTTATCTTAAATTTTTACAGATATCCATTGTACCTAGAGGGTCAATCGAGTTACAGGTTTAACATTCCAGCGGACTCCGCTAAAAAAGTAACGTTCAACTATAAGGTCAAGCTTCCCGATGGCGTCACTTGTAGCCAGTGCGTTGTACAATGGACTTACCGTACTGGTAAATCATTGATTCGAATTCAATCCTTTTTTTTTTTGACATATTTCTTTTGCATTTGATTATATATAAAAATAAAAAGGCAACGCTTGGGGACCATGCGGAAACGGAACAAGCGCTGTAGGTTGTGGAAATCAGGAAACGTTTCGCAACTGCGCCGATGTCGCAATCATTACAAACACTCAGGGCTTTGGGCCGGATGGTTTAGTTCCTTCCGCTCCAACACGCTTGGAGGATAACCCTTACGCTTTGAAGATTTACAAGTACAATGCTAGTAGCAAAATCATCCAGGAGGAAACTCTGGTCGTCAAGTACGTTTTGCTGCCCTTTTTTATGTATTAGGGATATATTCTATTTCCAAAATTATCTAGGAATCAAGTCTGTTTGGCTCACGGGCGTTATAAAAACGTTCCTCAATTTGACAACTGGTGCATGCGAGAATGCCTTAAATATCCACCTAATTGCCCCGATGAGATTTGTACTTGTCTGTAAGTCAAAACTAAATAGTCATGTGAGTTGTTACAAGTTACTAATTTTATTTTTTATGTATTCATTTCATGACCAAAGCACCGTCTGATATGTCCCAACTGGCTCGTTTGCAAAGGAAGAAGGTGCCGATGTTTTCTGTCATATCAATTGCCTACGATATTCACCCAGCGAAAAATGTCCCGAGTGGTCTCAATGTACTTAACTTTACAACTTAGGAAAAAACGACTCGACCAATGACCATGCAAGGGGAATAGCTTATAGTTGAAGTTTGCGGGAAGTTTAAACTCATTTTTTTTTCAACCGCAAATAATTTAAATAAAAAGAAATAAGGAATAATATTCTTATTTCGCAGTATATATATTCAATCAAATCAGTACCGGTATCTAACTGAATGCACACTGATAATTTAAAATTTGATCAATGACCAGCTCTTATAATCGATTGTTAATAAAATTCTTCATTGCAGTAATCATACTACGTAATTACAGTAAATTTCATCTAAATTCCGTTCTAAATATGAATAGCTTTACCGTTTTACTATGGTTGCTTAAAAAAATATGGTTGCCTTCTGTTGTTTGAGTTATTCTTGGGGAAAAATTAACAAATTATTGACTGTCGTATTTTATGAATGGACTTTTTAAAAATCGCAAATTTAATACAAATTAGGTCACTCTTAAGCTAAAAAAAAGGTAGAGCAAATGACCTATGCCGTTCATTATTGAAACTCATGTATAGATCATGTCTGGACTCTGGACGGGGGAAAATCAGCCATTATACAGATCAGTACACAAACCATTAACGTCCAGCTTCAGTTATAGTTACCGGCTCACAGTACACTGTTTGAAGAGTAAAACACGGTGAGTACATTATATATCTAATACCGGTATAAGCTTTAGGATATCCTATTTTCTTACGTTGGGTATTTATTTCAATTTTTTTACATCGGCAGATGACAATGTTAAATCAATCAAACCTTGCATTATTACAAAAACACGATCTGACAGACCATTCACCCTTACACAAAAATTGGAGTACAAGAATCAAGTTATTGTATTTCGTGTAGGAGTGAAGAAGCCGTCAGTCTCGCCGTCAGTTTACCCCAATCCTGTCACCGTTTTCCTTCTCAGTATCAATTTGAAAAAAAATGCCTCAAAATAATGTCGGCTTCCTTTACTGCTTAATCCGACGAGTGGAATAACGAAAGGGATAAAAAAAATTACAGAATAGTCCCACTTAAGAAAAAAACTAATAACCCTTTTCGAAATTCGAATGACCGAATCAATTTTGAGAATCATATACTAGTAAAAAAATGGAGCAGACAGCAGCTTTTGTCTGTGGGCAGCTATTATTTACCGAATGATCTGCGCTTCGTTTATAATCTAGCTTTCACCTTGAAGTTACACAAAATCTCACTCCTTTTTAATGAATGAGGTACATGCGTACGCATATAAACAAAAAGGCTGTAGCACGTCTTTTCTTGAAATATTACAGCATAGAAGAGAAACGTGTCGCAAAATATAAATCATAAAATACATTTATTTCCTTTAACCAACTTAATCAAACGGCGCTGCGATGCGAACTTTTGGACAAAAATCTTCGTTTACAACTTTGTATCCGTATAAATTTTCTCTAGAACAAGGTTTTACTTGGTATTTTGATTCAACATTAAATGTGAAGAATTGTAGAACTCATGTTTTTCAAATTACAAACATTAGTCATTTTACTGATTTTGCATATAACTTATTGGGTCGCCTCACAGCTGTTGATTTGATCCATTCCGCGAGGATGTGAGAGCCGTTGGTATCAACCCGACACCAGAAGAAAATCCAGTTCTTGCTTTTGGTAACATAATCTAACCGGGGTATTACATCCCGATCTGAAATAGGTAATCCATCTTTAGAGCCCCCTTTGTGAAATTCCTGAAGAAATCTACCCATTCGAGGACTAGTATACAGTATATATTGACGATATATTGACAGAAACCCTGATTATTTTCTATTATCATTTCGATGCGTGTAAAACCATGAACTAAAAATTTTATATAAAAAAAAAATCTTTTGGTAATAGCCATAAAATGCTATTATAACGACATCATTGAAGAAAAATTTGATTTAATTAATTCATTATTCAATCACTTTATCAATGCCTTAATTTTTTCAGTCGTTTTAAGCATGTGAATGACATCTAATGGTCGAACCGTAAAAAAATTATAAGCATGAGCCGGGAAGTAGAATTACACCTAGCTCAGGTGTGCTCATAAATGTGGCTCGTTGGTCTAGGGGTATGATTCTCGCTTCGGGTGCGAGAGGTCCCGGGTTCAAATCCCGGACGAGCCCGCGAATGTTGAAGTCCAAGTTTTTTAGAAAATTTAAATATTGGGGGGTTATCGGGGAAAATGAGTGAAGGAGCACTGCAGCGATACAATAATCTGTCAACACTCACACAAGTTTTTATCTCTGTTGGTAAATCTGACAACAAGACTTGTAAATTGCTACCATGCTGCTACTGATTCAATTGCAATAAATAATTATACAATATCTTATTCTAAATATACAGAGATCATCGATTCACTGCGCTTTTTTAATACTGTTTTGAGAATTTAAGTAAATAAACATAAATAAGTGACAAATAAAGGTTAATGGGGAAAAGTATGGAAAGGTAGCAATTGTTCTTTTACTGGTTAAAAGAATCGGATATTAGGCAACAGTGCGCGTTGGAGCGAAGCAATCGGAACCATCCTTTCAATTAAAAGGATCAGGAGAGAAAAAGAATTGTGCACCAGACTGAATAAGAGCGTATCAACGGACCCATCCTATAAACTTAGCGGAATTTTCATACCAATTTTCACTAAGTCATTCTACCAGCATCGCTTTGGTCGTACGCAAATTATATTGCAGGCCTATATATTCAAGCTCATCTCGATTTTTCATAAAAAAATACTGTGCAATGTACTGTATAGGTCTATACTCCAGCCCCTTCATGCTTTATGACTAGGATCAACGACCAGTCTAATACTACTCCTCAACCTAAACTTGTGAACCTATTTCAAATCCTGTCTCTCCAACCTGTCAAAAAAAAAATTGGTCACTGCCTATCCTATCTTATCGGCTTCTTATCGGACTAATATCAAAACCATTTAAAGAGATATTGCTGTCGGGATAGTGGTAGATACGAATATATGGACCTAGTAACCTAGAAATATTTTTAAATCATAGAATTCATTTTTATCATGAACCGATGGTATTCTAAAAAAAAAAAAAAACTTTTTTTTCTTTCCTTGACCTCGTCAGATCACCATCAGCATACTCAGTAATGAAAAAAAAAACTATTCTTTACTATTATAAGAAAACGAATTTTAATTAGATACCATTTGAACGGATGAGAAGTGTAATATGCTACGTATACCGCCAACTGCTTGAGTGTTACTATATATCTTATTTGTCGTGTTAACAATAAGGTATTTCTAAAAAAATCAATGAAATTTGGTTTTTCTGAATCATCTTTGAAAGAAGTGTAAAACGGTATATTTCTTTGCTTTCAGTTAATATAGACTTTTGGAGGGGATTTAGTGGACATCAGCACTAGTTTTAGGGCGGATATAGGGAGCAAGGTGGCTATAACTTATAAAGAGATGCACGGTCTTTCCAAAGTAGATATATATCACCAAGAGTTTTTATTATTCCATTTCAATTTTTTGACAATCAATTAACTACAAAACTTTTTGAATAATCAAAAACCTTGTACAAATATGTGGACTGCATCGATCTGTATTTGTCTGGAGGAGGCCTAAATTGCGGGAGCCGAAATAGGAGCGGTCTGCTTGTACCTCATATTGACTCAGTTTTTAAACAGTACTGATGATAATGGGGTCGATTCTTCATGATTGTAATAGACAGCCGTCTTCGGTTATGTCATAGTTCCATATTTATGTCATTTTCACTATTCTATATTACATGATCAGAGCACTTTCATAAGAGCAACACGGATCAAACCCGAAAATTGAGCTCGGCTCAACTAACGTGCAATACTAACGACGGTATAGTTACTTGGACCATGCAACCCCGGAAGGTACTTAAACATCCTATTGGATCTAGAGGTTGGATCGTGCGTGCCGATGTATTTAATTTCGTAAGTTTATTGATTATTTATTCACAAATTTTCTTATTTTTCTTTTTATTTCAGGAACGATTTAAATCGAAGTATTTAGGGAACATTAATGAACATTTACCATACTACTAATTTGTTCGGAATTTGCAGTGGAGCGCAAACATTACACAAATATCTGCAGACTGCGGTGAATTGTCCTCGATGAGTTGTTCACCTTTACTTCGCTGAATTCAAGCTATTTTTCTTTCTTTTTGGATGTTTCCTAGAAGTCATCATCAATGTTTCGTATATCAATCGTATTTTGATGATGTTTTGGTAATCAACCTTTCGTGGAAACTAGGGGTAATTCTCAACGGGGATTATGACCGTACTTCTTTTTTTTTCTTCTTTCATTCGTTCGTCATTCGTTTTCCTCCCAATTTTTGTCCTGGAGAAAAAAAGATCACTACAGTTCATAGTTCAGTCATCTTCCTTCTTCCAATAAAGAAGCTCTACAAAAGACATCAAGATACGTTAAAGCACTTGGAATGGAGGGGAAATCTAGTGTAAGCTAAACTAGCCACGTTTTGGTTCATTAGGGTAGCATATATTGATTAACTGATATTTTTTATTTCAGATGACCAAATTAGAAAAGTTACCTTGCATGGTGCTGGAATACGAATGGAAGTTGCTTAATTTTTGCAGAAATAAAGTATTTCTGTCACACAAGATGAGGTACCAGGCAAACGATTCCTTTCAGGCAGCATTGAAGTGCTTAAGTTCGTCATCGATGCCTCAACTAGTTTTTACAGCTACAAATTTAAACAAAATGGGACTTAAAACTTCTCGTGTGTCCTTTTCAAGTGCGAATAACACGACAAAAGAAATGGATCTAATTCAACCCATCAGTGCTGGCGAAGAAGCCGGCGAAAATGATGCAGCCTTTCAATTATTTACATCTACGTTAGAGCCGATAGATTTTTTTTCTGCTCAGTCCGCTTATCTCACAATCTATTTTACGATTCATCTCAATGGAATTGTGGAAAACTATCGAGTCTATCAAATTGACGGCCTTTTAAGTCAGCAACTGTGGTCATCAGCCATGGACAAAGCCGGGACGGATGTCGAGCTTATTGCAAGAGATGGAGAACTCTTTGCCGCCCATAAATTCATATTGGCTGCACGTAGTCCTGTTTTTGCAGCTCTTTATAATGAAGATGGAATCAAGACTGACAACACCATTGATTGTGCACATGAGGAAATGATCCAGTTCGTCAAGTTCATCTACACTGGCGAGTTCTATGGTCCATTTAGCAGTGGACTGCTGAAATTAGCTTCCAAATACAAAATTGGCACTCTGGAAAACTTATGCCAAGCTGCTTCACAAGACATTTCGTTGAAAGAGATGTGCTCGTTAGCTATGCACCTTCAACCTGGTTCTCATACATCTCATCAACCATTACCTGTGGAAGTAACGTAAGTAAAATAAAGTAAAACTATGCCATTTTTTTTCTCTGAGGTGATTATTATTATTTTATTTTATATTGTTTGATCACAGCCCAGATACGGACTTGAAAGAAGTTGACCATCATTCTCAAGCAAACGTATCGAGTCACAAATTCACTTGGAAAGTTCAAGGCTGGACAAAAGAAAACGAGGGAAAAGGTCCTACAATAAATATTGCTACCTCGTTAGAACCCAAGCCTGGAGAAGAAAATCCTTTTTTTATTGAGCTGAAAGCGATGATATATAACCCTCATTTGCCCTCTTCAATCTATCATCATTTTGATCTCAAACTTATTGTTAGCTACGGCCATCACAATATCACTGGATCAATTGACGAAGTAATTTGTTCTATCGCCGAAGCAGACAACAACACTATCTTGATTCAACTGATGAAATTGGCCGAGAAGACAACACATGATAAGAAATTGCTACAAATATTCCATATCGAAAGCAGTGAGTCATTAGCTTGCCCTTTGGTAATCACTTTTAACGTCAAACTGCGAAGCACGGTCCAAAACTTCATCAACAAAATGGTGGACTCGAATTGGAGCCAAGAACTTTGGGCTGCCGCCGTCAACAGGAAGATGACGGACGTTGAGATCCTAGTTGGGGAAGATGCTTTCGGAGCACACCGTTCCCTTCTCTCCGCACGCAGTCCCGTGTTCGCAGCAATGTTTGCAAGTGGAATGAAGGAGGCCGAAAGCGGCCAAGTCCGCATCGAAGATGTCGACCCTGTTACATTTCAACACTTCCTCAAATTCCTTTATACCGGAATGTTCGAGCCATCGGCCATAGACAAGGAGCTCTTCACCGTTGCGGACAAGTATGGAGTAGAGACCCTTATAGAGCTGTGCCGTCCGGCATCTGCATCTCAATCGGTCGACACGGAAAGCATCATCAAAATTTTTTTTTCCTCCTAAAAAGTCATGTTGATTTGTTAAAAATCTTTGTATCTGGTTTAGTAAAAAAAAAAAATTTGCCTTGAAATAAATACCCTCTCGTTTATTTTAAATAATCAATAAACATGATGAGTGGATTCTTAAAATAGTTTCATTAGTATTTTAATGTATTACTCTTTACATAAACGTAAATTTAATCAAGTCCGTCCATGACGTATAGGTTTAAAAAAATATTCTTTAGATCGGCGCCCCCACTAGTCAATACTGTAGCTGAGGTCGTTCCCAGTACGTGTTTTATTCACCATGTAGTACGTTTGATATTTGAATTTTGATATCGGTTTTCGGATGAATTTGTCTATACCTTCATTCAATGATCAGAGATCTCACGATACATATTAAATATATAAAAATTAAATAGACCCAATTAAAATCGCCATAACTTACACAAAACGGTACGCCGCCAGTACCAATTATATTGAAGTATTCTGTTACGTTGGCCCAGCATTCTTGTGTTGAATGAAATTCCGAGCCGCTTAGCATTATATTTTGAAGAATCTTTTAAAAGGTAGTACATGTGACCCACTAATTGTATACCATTCGAAGAAAAATGTTTTATCGACTGGGGAGCAGAATTTCCCCGAACATTGGGTCAACGTTGCGTGTTCTGTGCTGTTTTTAATCACCTCCTTCTCTCCACTGTCCGCACCCCATCGCTTTATTCGTTTGTCATTCGTATTCAATTCGTTTTACTGTGTTCAAGTAAACTCATTAGACATCAGTCATCTCACCAGTTGGCATCTGACGCAGAAGCAGCTCATTGCGATACATACAGCAAGTGCCGTGATTTATTTTTAAAAAAGAAAAACCGTAAGTTTTAAATTTCTCTTTAAGTAAAAGATGTTTTTTTTAAGCTTATATGGTTTTTTTTTTACTTTTTTGTTTAATCATAGATGAATGAATTGAAAAAGCTTAATTGTATTGCGCTCCGATATAAATGGAAATTGACTTCTTTCAATCCATACTGTGCCTTCCTTTCAAATGAGATCAAGTTCAAGAACGAGGCATCATTTCGGGTAGGATGGAACAAGAAGCCGGTCGCCTATAATCAAACGCCATCACTTTTTCTCCTGGCTACGAATTTGAACAAGATCGGACTTAGAGCAATCGGCGTAACTGTTTCAACTTGCATTCTAGGCGCACTACCCACAAAAAAAGAAATGAAAAGTACTACCATCACCAATAGCGGAGAAGGAGATGATGAGAATGGAACCATCCAGCTGTTTACAGCAATTGATGAAAGGAATGGACCATCTACTCCCTATTTCACTTTCACCATTTACCTTACTAGTGTAGTGGACGACTATCGAGCTCGTCAACTAGACGGTCTATTGGGTGAACAACTTCTTTCTTCCGCAACGAATTCAAATGGGGCGGCTGATTTCAAGCTCATCGCCGGAGATGGAGAAATCCTCCCAGTTCATAAATTCATCTTGGCCGCACGGAGCCCTGTTTTTGCTATTCTATTTAGCGAAAAAGAATCAATAGGATCCATGGATTGCACCATGTTCTCTGTAGATGAAGTAAAGCAGTTCATCAGCTTCATCTACACCGGTGAATTTCACGGTCCAGCCAGTAGTAATTTGATGGCACTGGCTGTCAAGTGCGAAGTTAAGATACTTGAAAACCTTTGTCGAGCTGCTTCAAAAGATATCACAGTGGAAAAGATGGCTGAGTTAGCTATGCACTTGAAACCCGGATATCAGGAGAACATGAAAAATAATGTACAACTCACGTAAGCAAGCTGAAATACTAAATGATTTAAATTTCTTTTTTCTAATACTTGAGCACTTAAAACAAATTTACAGGGCAGAATCGGACTTTGAGATCAAGAATGACAATGGAAACGTTTTGATCTTCAAGTTTACATGGAAAATAGATGATTGGACCAAAAGAGGAGCATTAAACATCCCCGCTTCAAAAGCCCTTGCTTATGAAGGGATAGAACTTTTTAGAACCGAGATAGACATCTTTAAACCATACCGGAATTCAGGTGCTAATCATCAACATCCGATTGATTTAAGATTTTTCAGCTATGGCCATCAAAAGATTGGATGCATTATCGATGAAGTGACCTTCTCTGTCGAACGCCAGTGCGAACGGGATCAAGAGAACAATAAAAATTCGATCATTTTCGACAAGATGACTGAAAACCAAACGCAAGACCAGAAACTGCTACAAGTGTTTACCTTGTCGCAACCGGTTTCTACTACATGTACCGATGCATGTACTGAATTGTCTTGTCCATTCTTCCTTAATTTTCAGGTCAAATTCCGTAGCACGGTTGATAACTTCATCAACACATTTTTGGACTCCACTTGGAGCGAACAGCTTTGGACTGCCGCCGTCAACAAGAAGATAACTGACGTCGAGTTCCTCGTCGGAGAAGAGACGTTTGGTGCGCATCGTTCTTTCATCTCCGCCCGGAGCCCCGTTTTTGCCGCAATGTTCGCTAGTGGAATGAAAGAGGCAGAAACCGGCCAAGTCCGCATTGAAGATGTTCATCCAACAACATTTGAACTGTTTCTCAAATTCCTTTACACCGGGATTGTTGAACCATCGGCTATTGATAAGGAGCTCTTCACCGTTGCGGACAAGTATGGAGTCACGACCCTGATGGAGCTGACACGTCCGGCCGCTCAACCGGTTGTCACGGAAGAGGCCATCAAGACGTTTTTCTTTTGCTGAAATATTTTACGCTCAGATTCTTGTGTATATTTTTTTATGAAGAAAACAAGAGAAAGAAAATAGATTAAAGTTTTTCATTGCTATACAAATTATAGATTACGTTTATTCCTTTTTCGGTTGATTTAGTAGTTTGTCAAGTTCGGGAAAATAGAGCAAAACTTGAAAATTAATTTAAAGCATTAAACTTCAGTCATTGACGTTCGTTGATCACAATTTTTTATTTTCGAGATGTATCTGATTATACTGTCTTGAGCGTTAGTAAGGAATGGCTTTGTGTTACCCTTTTCTGTATGCGATGGTTCTAATTTATACGCCTCATCTGGGCATCTAAAACCATAAGCAAATATATATTATAAATGTATATGCGTTCATGTATCGTAATGTTGATATCCATAAAAATTCAAAGAAATAGAATATGGTAATTATTTTTATAGATTTTCGGAATCATTTACGTTTAAGACAAGCAATTAAGCTTCGATTGTTGCTAATGATGTTTTGAGAAATGAGAAGCATTCATTAATAGATTCTTATTTATAAATTTTCTAAGAAAGAAAAAAAGGGGGGGGGGGGGACTGGCCATCCCTTTCGTTCGTTGGTCGTTGGTCGTTAAACGTTGATTTCTGCACATCTAAACTTCTAAAGCTTTTTTTAAAAAGAGAAATCAGTTTAAACCCAACTCCGTTGCTAGATCGTTAGGGTCTTTCTCGGGGTCTCACTTATAATAAGTTAAACAGAATATTAACTATACAGCAAAAAAACATTGTAAATATATAAATCCTGTTTAAGATCACATAATTTCTGTTTATTTTTTAAAATCTGTATTTGTATGTTCAGATGACGAAATTGGAAAAATCGAGTGGCGTCATTGCACTTCAATACGATTGGAATGTGAATAATATAAAAGAAGAAACAGTCATTCTTTCAAAGACGATCAAGTACAAGAAGAACGGTTCGTTTCAAGTAGGATTGAAGAGGCTGTCTATTCCTTCTATGTCCACGACCACATCGCCCACGCTTATTTTTGTGGCCAGTAACTTGCACAAAATAGGGTTGAAGGTAGAAAGTGTGTCCTTTATTATGTCAAAGATGGGGTGGCGCATCACGAGGGAGGATACACAAATGGATCTAAAATCCAGAAAGAAAACACTTCAATTTTTTACAGCTAGTCCGATCTATTTTGGCTCATCGTGCACTACTTTTACATTTACGATTTACCTCACTGCAATCCTGGAAAACTATGAAGTTCACCAAATGGATGGACTCCTCAGTCAACAGCTGCTTTCATCTACTCAAGATTCTGAAGTGGATTTCAACCTGATCGCTGAAAATGGAAAGAGCTTTACGGTTCATAAATGGATGATGGCAGCCCGAAGCCCAGTTTTTGAAGCCCTATTTAGTGAAGATATAAATGATGTAATGATGGATTGCAATGTAGATGCCATGAATCAGTTTATCAAGTTCATCTACACCGGCGAATTCGAGGGATTCGGTGGTCACGAATTGACGCAACTGGCTGTTAAATATGAAATTAAAACTCTTGAAGATCTTTGCCACTCTGCCTCAATAGAAGCTTCATCGAGAAAGATCACCAAGTTAATAGCTTCGAATTATTTGGAACCTGGTTCATCTTATACCAGATACGTTTTCCCAGTGTAAATATTTTCATAAAGTTCTTTAAATAGTATGCGGTAATTGTCTTGATCTTTAAAAATTGCAGGCCACATTCGGACTTTAAAATTACGACTAAGCAAACGAACGTATCTATTTTCAAGTTTCCATGGGAGTTGCATCAATCTTCTATGGCTACTTATAAACAACGTACCAACCGATCACGGAAATGTGTACCAAAGCAAATCGCGACTGAAACATTCGAAAATGGAGAGAAAAAATCGTTCCAAGCCGAAGTCTTATTATGGAAAAATAGAATTTACCAAGACTTCATCACTTTAAAATTTTTCAGCCATAACCAGCAACATGTTGGAATTATCGAAAATATGGCGTGCTATATTAACCAAGAAAAGACCATACGTTCACATACCAGCGAAGGCAGATGGATCAAAATGATGGAGAGGCCTACGGGGGACAATGAGAAGCTACAGCAGATGTTTTCCTGCGTGAATTATTGCTTCAAATCGTCAATCTCTTACCCTTTATTGGCCAATTTTTACGTCAAAATGCACAGCACGGTCCCCAATTTCACCAAAAAACTTGCGGACTCGACTTTGAGCCAACAGCTCTGGGCTGCCGTCGTCAACAAGAAGATGACGGACGTCCAATTCCTCGTCGGAGAAGAGTTATTCGGTGCGCACCGCTCCCTCCTCTCCGCGCGCAGCCCCGTTTTTGCCGCAATGTTTTCAAGTGGAATGAAAGAGGCTGAAACCGGCCAAGTCTGCATTGAAGATGTCGATCCTGATACATTCAAACAGTTCCTCAAATTTCTCTACACTGGGATGTTCGAGCCATCGTCAATGGACAGAGATATTTTCGAAGTTGCGGACAAGTATCAAGTTGAGACTCTGATGGAGCTCTGTCGTCCTGCTACTGAAGCGTTTGAAGTTGTGGAAGATATGGTCAAAGAATTGAATCTTAGTTGAAATGTATATGAGCTTTTCCCTGAACTTGTAATTTGTATTTTGTAGCGATAAAAAATATAGAAAATAAAACTCAGAGAATTTGACAATTTGGCCGAGAAGTAGAATAAGGTAATTATTCTAGGCTTAATAAAATAGGGAAAATGTAATAACTCACGAACACTTTTTGTTAAAAATTAAAAATGATTATTTTTGAAGCAATTTTGACCTTTAATAGATACATGTGTGAAAATATATAGAAAACTAATTGAGTTATGATCGTTAGAAGAAACGAAAGGGATCAAGTGTAAAAAAAAAATCATCTAGCGATTGCAACATGGGTTTTTTAAATTTGAGAAAAATTTAGTGAATTCTTTGATCCGATTGTGAATTCTTTGTTCCAATTATACTTTCAGTACCGGTAGCGGCATCGAATGACTAAGTGTGAAAGTCTATATATACTGCACGAAGAGTTATAATTAATGGACTCATCTGGGTATCAGCAAATTTAGACTTGAGTTATCTAAAGTTAAAACCATAAAAGCCAAAATTATTATTTTAAACAGTAAATGTTATAAAACTTTATTGAGATGTAGACTGAGGTAATAATCTCAACATCGTAAGCTATCAACCAACACGTAAGCTCACAGCAATCAGACTTTCCCGAATGAACTACGTATGGCGTTTACGCTCCGATTGTTTTTTAATAAGTTTTTGAGAACCCCTCATTATCATAAGGAAGATGGAATTCTCAGTAATCAATCTGCCAAGGAAAAAACAACCTTTGTCATCTTTTTCGTTTCTCCTTCGTTGTTATACGTTGATCATTCATGTTTGAAAAAGAAAAAAAAATAGTCAAAATCCAAATCAGGACCTGCTACATCTATAGTATCGATATCTGTCTTACAAGATAGCAAGCATAATTATAGCTAAAAACACCGTGAGAATACCATTTTTTTTGTTTTGTTTTTGTTTTGCTTTTTATTAACATTTTGAAATCTGTAATTAATTATTTTGAAATTCCGCTTTGTTTTTGAAAGTGCAGATGGCACACTTAGAAAAATCTTCTGGCATCATTGCCCTCCAATACGAATGGAGGTTGCGGTTCGTTTCAAGCAGGATTTCGGAAGCTGTCAAATGCTTCGTTATCTACCCCTACTCTGATTTTTATGGCCAGTAACTTACACAAGATAGGTTTGAAGGTAGAAAGCGTGTCATTTTCATCAGATTCCGTGGTTTCCTCCAGTAAGGATAAACAAATGGATCTAAAAATTGGAAAGAAAAAAATGCAATTATTCACTGCTCGCCCGATTGGAATTAGCTCATATTGGAGTTGCACTTTTAAATTTACGGTTTACCTCGTTGGCATTATGGAAAACTATCGAGTCAACCAAATAGATAATCTCCTAAGCCAACAGCTGCTTTCATCTATTCAAGATTCTGATGTAGATTTCAACCTGATCGCTGAAAATGGAAGGAGCTACCCTGTTCACAAATGGATGCTGGCAGCTCGAAGCCCAGTTTTTGCAACCATATGTAGTGAAGAGAAAAATGACGTCATTGTGGATTGCAACGAAGATGTCATGAAACATTTTATCAAGTTCATCTACACCGGAGAATTTGAAGGATTTAGTAGTCAAGAATTGATGGAACTGGCTGTTAAATACAAAATCAAAACTATAGAAGATCTTTGCCAAACTGCGCCAAAAGACGCATCATCGGACGATATCACCAGGCTAATAGCTCAGAATTTGGAACCTGGATCATCTGAAACTGATTACGTTGTCCCAGTGTAAACATTTTTTTTTTTAACTACACGAATTATTCTATATGGATATGTATAGTTTATGAGTTAAATAATGGAATCGTCTAAATGCTTTTATTTTGAAAAATTGCAGGTCAGATTACGATTTGAAAATTAAGAATGAGCCTGCAAACGTCTCCATTTTCAAGTTTACATGGGAATTGCGTCAATCGGTTACAGAAACATATTTCGGAATCAACGGATGGTCAGATAAGGAAATCGCGACATCTAAAGCGTTCGATTATGGAGAGGAAAAACTGTTCCAAACAGAGCTTCTCTTATGGGAACAGCGGAGTTACCAAGATACCATCTCCTTAAAATTTTTCAGCTACAATCAACAGCATGCTAATTTGATTATCGAAAAGATGACCTGCTATATCAACCAAGAGAGGACCATCAGCAGATATATCAGCGTAGGCAGGTGGAGGACCATCCAAATACATACCGACGAAGGCAGATGGATCAAAATGATCGAGAAACCATCGGGGGACAAAAAGGATCTACAACAGATGTTTTCCTGTACGAACTATTGCTTAAATTCGTCAATCTCTTATCCTTTTTTGGCAATTTTTTACGTCAAAATGCGCAGCAAGGTCCAAAATTTTCTCAATAAACCAGTAGACTCAACTTTTGGTGAACAGCTCTGGGCTGCCGCCGTCAACAGGAAGATGACGGACGTCGAGTTCTTCGTCGGAGAAGAGGCATTCGGTGCGCATCGCTCCCTCCTCTCGGCCCGCAGTCCCGTTTTCGCAGTCATGTTTGCAAGTGGAATGAAAGAAGATAAAACTGGCCAAGTTCACCTTGAAGATGTCGATCCAAGGACATTTAAACAGTTCCTCAAATTCCTCTATACTGGAACGTTCGAGCATTCGTTCATGGATAGTGACCTCTTCGAAGTAGCGGATAAGTATCAAATTGAGACCCTGATGGAGCTCTGCCGTCCTGCTACTGAAACGGTTGAAATTGTCGAAGAAATGGTCAAAGATATGGATCTCTTTGATTGAGAATTTCGTCGTGTAGAGCTGCTGCTTGCTCAAAATACTTGTATTTTGTACTTAGAATGGAGAATAGATCAACTCAGATACAATAGATCATCAGTTATTTTACTTTTCAGAAAACTTTGCTATCGAAAGTAGTATACAGATCACTTGATGCATTTCAAACCAGGTGGGAAAAATGAGCCAATGTAACACATTAAGGAATAATGCGGGAATATCAGGTATATAAATGACAAAAATATAGTCATTTATTCAGTTGCTAACAGCTCCACAACAGAGTTTATCGTTAAAATGGTTACCGGTATCTAACTGACAATGCGTGTTTTAAATGAGGCATCTGAACTTGTAAATTTTTCGTTTTAAAGAATTCTATTAAGAGAAAAAAAAACCAGTCGTCGTTGACATTTATTTTTAGAATGTGTGAACTTAGACGAGTAGGCATCTACACAATTTAAAAAAAACGTCATTGACAGCTCAAACCTTTTTAAGTTTGTTACCACAATTCCTACTCCGGAAGGTTTGAAAAAGGAAAATAAAGGTAAGGCCTTTCCGCCAGTGCAGAAAACGTTAGGGACCTTGATGGAGTTGTGCCGTCCTGCTGCTCAAGCGGTTGACATTGAAGTCGTCATAAAAACTTTTTTCTCTTGCTAAGGTTAGCTTGAATTGTTTTTCGTGGATGTGCAGTTGAAACGTAACAAGTTGCACTTTAATGGCAATACCTATAACACATTTCGGGAGTTTCGATGGGTAGGGTAACCAAAAAGATGTTCAATTGTCAAAAAGATGAATATATAATTCGGCTATTATAAATAAAAGCGCATTTGTAATATAACCGGCAATTAAATTAAAAGTAAAACTAAGATGTAAGATGCTTAGCAACGGTCAAGATACTATTGTGGGTTGGCTTGTTAACTTAAAATGGTATAAGGTAGGTATTAACTATTTTTGAGATTTGAGATTACATAGAAAACCATTTCTAGGTTAAATATAAACTTTTCTATACCGATTTGATGACTAAAAAATTCAGTGTAATACGTAAATGTTTACTTCTAAACGTAGTGGAATTTTTATATGGTTATTTTATCGCGCGATATAATAAGATGGATTAAATTTTCAAAATAGATCGATAACAAATATTTGTATCTTCAGATAAGCTTTACTCTTATCGAATCTGACCGCTACTTCATTAGCATAAAAAAGAGATAGTTTAAGTCATTTAAATAGTACAACGAATAAGGTCTAACATCCGCCGAGTTTCAAGTAGCAGTTTATATTTATTATAAGTAACGACTGTGAGTATAAATTATTTCCCTATTCTCATATATATGTTTTAAACAATTCTTAATTGAAAACAGATGACAAACGTGAAGAAATTACCTAGCTGCATCGTACTCCAATACGAATGGAAGTTGACTCATTTCAACAAAAATAAAGTCTACCTCTCACGCAAGATGAAGTACCTAAAAAACGACTCATTTCAAGCAGGGTTGAAGGTTTTGAGTCACTGGGATCTATTCCCATCGGGAGTGCTCCCTAAACTCATTTTCGCAACTACGGATTTGAACAAATTGGGACTCAAGGCAATCGATGTATCCTTTTCGATAGCCGGTATGAACGACGAAAAGATTGAAGAAATGGATCAGATTAAATCATCAGCAAGCAGTGGCGAAACTGATACATCCGTCCAATTATTTACATCTACTTTGGCGTCTGTGAGTGGATACATCAGCAGTTTCACCGAGGACATTAATTTTACAATCCGTTTTACGGTTCACCTATCTGGGATTGTGGAAAACTATCGAATCAGCCAAATAGACGGTCTTCTGGTTCCACAAATGTCTTCACTGAACGAAGCTGGAACCGATTTTAAAGTAATTTCAAGAGATGGTCAAGAATTAGCCGTCCATAAATTTGTACTGGCCGCTCGGAGTCCTGTTTTCGCAGCTCTGTTTTATAATGATAAACCAAAAGAATCAAATCATGAAATGGATTGTACGGCCGAGACAATGAATCGATTCATACAATTCATCTACACCGGAATATTTGAGGGATCAGATGGTGAACTGTGGAAATTGGCATTAAAATATGAGATAGGCACCTTAGAAAACTTATGCCAAGCTGCCTCAAAAGACTTGACTTTGAATGAAATGTGCTCTTTAGCTTTGCATCTTCAACCAGGTTCCCTTAAATCTCATCCTCTGTTGGACGTGGAAGTGACGTAAGTGTTATAAGAAAAATATAAAAATGATATATTAATTTATTTCATTTCATTACAGCCCAGATGAGAACGTAAAAGATGTTACACATTCTGAAATAAATATCTCTAGCCACAAGTATACTTGGAAAGTTAAGAGCTGGGCTATAGAAGATGAAGGAAACCCTAAAACGAATATTGCCGAATCAAAAGCATTCGAGCACGGAGAAGCAAATCCGTTGTTTATTGCGGAGCTGAAAATGTCGAAGTGGATGGACACTAGTTTTGATCAAGTTAATTTGAAAATTGTTAGCTATGGCCATCAAAACACCAGTCGTTGTATTGAGGAAGTAATCTGTTCGATCGACCGAGACGTTAACAGCAAAGTTCAGCAACAGATTAAATTAACAGAAAGGACGACTCATGACAAGAAATTACTTCAGATATTCTACATCTCGGAGCGGCATCTTATCCCGCAATTATCTTGTCCTTTTTTCGTCACTTTTCACGTCAAACTGCGAAGCACGGCCACCAACTTCACCAACATGATGATCGACTTGACTTTAAGCCAACAGCTCTGGTCAGTCGCCGTCAACAGGAAGATGACGGACGTCGAGATCCTCGTCGGAGAAGAATCTTTCGGTGCGCACCGTTCGCTCCTCTCCGCGCGCAGCCCCGTTTTTGCCGCGATGTTCGCAAGCGGAATGAAAGAAGCTGAAACTGGCCAAGTCCGCATAGAAGATGTAGATCCTGATACATTCAAATACTTCCTTAAATTTCTTTATACTGGGATGTTCGAGCCATCGTCAATGGATGGAGAACTCTTCAAAGTTGCGGACAAGTATCGAGTAGAGACCTTGATGGAATTGTGCCGTCCTGCTGCTCAAGCGGTTAACATGGAAGATGTCATAAAAACTTTTTTCTCTTGCTAAGGTTACCTTAAATTATTTTTCGTGTGCAGCTTATACGTAACCAGTTGCCTTGTATTTGTGTAATCATTATTCATCATAAACTATACCACATGCACTTTAATGGCAATATGAACGGTGGGTGTAAACTTTTATTATATATGATCATGAGTAAACAAACATATTTCGGGAGTTTCGGCGAGTATGAGGATTCCGGAGGATTATTTTATGTATTCGATGGACAGGTTTGATTTTGGTTGCATTTTTTCATTTAATTGAAATTTTAAGATGATTTAATCTAAATAAAATTTGAAGTGGAAGAATTACTGTCATCGTCCCTTATAGAAATGAGAATTAACGATGTTAAATAGTCGTGTTACGGTATTAATAAGGCGTGTACCTTGTGTCTACCTAAGTTTACCTGACTTCAGATTGAATAAAAAGCCTAAAAACGTAAGAAATATCAAGGCTCGTTGGTCTAGGGGTATGATTCTCGCTTCGGGTGCGATAGGTCCCGGGTTCAAATCCCGGACGAGCCCTGGGTAGCTATCTTCATTATTTCGAATGATGGAAAGACACTTTTCTTATTATCCCCAGCAGTCCACAGTACCAGTACGGTACATATTTCTTATTAATTATTTAAAAAAGAATGGGTGAATAAGCTTCAAATCAATCGATTTCTTTAGTTAAATCTTGGCCAGTGTTAATTACTTTTGTCCTAATATACGCAATACCAGTGAATTGAATCAAGCCTTTTGCTGATTTCCACCCTTGAAGATGTCACATTTTTTAAATTATTCCATTTCTTCGAAAATTTGGAATTGAATTACAGTATATTAATATTACAACCCCTTATGGAAATGGCTTTTTAAGGCAAACTTGGTTGATCAGGGATGTACATTGGTAAATTTAACTTTAAAAAAAAATGAGTCGTTCGTGTTTAACTAATATTAAAATCAGCCAAAGTCCTATCTAAGTGCATACATTTGACTGAAGCAAGAACATTTGTTTCAAGTTAATTGTTTTAAAAATAAAACTAGCATCAAGAAAGTCACACGATTAAGCAGTCCAATTTTATTCCAAAATTTTGTATTTATTTCTCCATAAGCTGGCTTTCGTCAGTCGTTCGATTAATTTTAAACAACCATTTAATTCAGCATTGGATAATTTTTTTTTACTATCAACAAATGTGGATTAGTACTACGCGTGACTCTTTTTCATTTATTATTCATCACCACATGTTCTTCAAGCTTAAGTGTATAGGATATTAGCGGCTATCGCTGAGCACAGTTGATTACGTTACGATGATGCAACAAATCTTCTACTCCACGTCATCTTCGGCCATTCCTAATCCAGATTGCGCCGCACTCTGCATCAATTTCTGTAAAAATATATAATAATTGAATTAATATGACCAGTAAAACTTCATCTTTCTCAAACCACACCTGTCCAACAATGGGTAGGCGCTCTAGGAGCAGACGGAATACTTGGGGAGGGAGGGTCTGCTGCAGAACCTGCAGCAACTGTTGGGGCTGCCCACAAACGGCAACTGCATTGCTGAGATGTTCAACTCCAGACTCAATTTCACCCTGAGCGAGCAGTTCCTCTCCCATTTGGACCTGTGAAAATTAATTATTAAACTCTTTTCAATGGAAAACTAAAGAATAATAATTTATACTTCTCTGAGGAAAAACTGCTGGACAGCTTCGTGGTCCTTCAGATCGGGAAGTGAGCTAGACCCATCTTTGGAGACATTCTTCCTGCTCTTTCTCTCTGTAAATTGAAAAAAGTAATGTCAACGTCGTTACATGAAGGCTTCTAAAGGATAAAGGCTTACTTTGACGGAGATTTTTCTTGAAATCTGGGTGCGACCTCCTCTTCTTGTCAAAATATATACAATAGGACACAAAAGCCAGAGTTCCTGCAGCTATTCCAGCCAAAACTAATCGTTGATTCAAAATTCCCGACATAATTTAAGTTGTTACGTGAGAATCGTCGAGTTTTAAAAGCCGGAACAACGTGGGTAAAAGGCGTACGTTTAGTCCACTGCAGCCATGAGTCTGCCAAATGACGTCACGAGGCTGAAACAAAAGGCGATCGCCTACAGTATGAAGAGCCATCTATGAGTCATAAAAACAACTCTTTCCCCATTTTAAAAATATTTTTTAATTCGCAAGTGTATTCATCTGGAAACTAACATGTAGCATCTGATCGATCATCTTTTTTGTTCTGCATTGCGCAAGTTCCTTCACATTTAAATATGCATGAATGATCTTCAAGATTCCAGCAGCTCTTCAATAATAAAAACAGATGGTCAATACATTGGGGGGAGGAGATGAACAACTGTTTAAGCATTCCACATTATGTAACGTTCCACTGATGTGTACCAAAGTTCACGGTTAATTTTCTCCCCAACTTCTTCCGTTTTTTTCTTCTTCTTATTTATGAAGGGTCCGGCATATGCCCGTTTTTTTTATGTAATACCGACAAGGAGCTGCAAACAATAGATCTACATTCCCCCTCTCTCTTCCAGTTTTTACGTCACGGATGAATGGTTTTTCACCATTCAAGCAGCTTACGTCAGAGGCTCACTCTCTATGGGTTTGAAAAGGAGCATACATATATATTCCCAAGACGCAATTTACTCTTGTCAGCTGATGAAGAGAGAAAAGATTTACTTTTTTTCTCTTCTTTCTCATAGGCCACACCAGGTGCTAAAATTTTACTCGTTTTATAACTGTCGTCTGCTCCTGTATTTTTTAAGTACTGTCGCGTGCTTCAATGATTTATTCACTAAGATCACAAACGTGAAAAAGTGTATGAAAAACCATGATGGGAAAAAAGAGAAGAAGGAGGAAGCCATTTTAACGATATATTGAATTCGATCCGATAGATTCTCTTCTTCTTCAGCATGTGCGAGTACGTCGATTACAAAGCGTGAGAAGAGGAGCAGATGATGTCGAGGTTTTTTTCATACAAAGAGGAATAAGAAAACCTTCCTTTTTTCTTTCTAGAAATAAAGCAGATGGAGACGAAGAAGAAGAAAACCGTCTATATAAACTCTTTGTGACTTTAAGCGAGTACCAAACATCAGGGGAGAACCAGAGAAATATATAAAAGGATTGTTGTTGTTCGAGATCCCCCAAGAGCTAGCCCATCTGCGGGGGCACTTTTTTTTTTTTATTTGTTCTGGGTGTCGGCGCAGTTGACACTGCTACAGCCTGTTCATATAATATGTCTCGCACGTGCCTAAAATATTTATGAATGTATCCCCTGATTACATACAGAGAAAATGACAGCCAAAAATATGCACAGTAATGATTTCTCAATTTTAGTACGACATAATTGCAACTAAGTATGCCTAGTCATCGTTACTATCAGATTTTTAAAAGTATTTGATGAAAAGAAAAAAAAACGGTTGACCACCAGGATTATAAGACTTATTGAAAGACGAGAATCGATTCTTCAAGGGTCTATTTGAAGTCGAGCAGCTGGCCCCTTTTCAAATAAAAATGATGCCTTTTCAGAAAAGTTTTTCTGACCTAGAGGGGCCCTAGTCTCTGGTCAAGTTTATATAGCACGAACCCCGCCAGCAGTTAAATTATAATATTTGAAACAGTTATTTCTATAATCATAATTTTTCATCAGCCTATTATTATCATTTCATTTACGGCTGTCATGTTTTCAAGTCAATTCACTATATAATTATCCTACTAAAATGGCAGACAACGATTTATATTAAAACTTTTTGATTGACATCGTCTGCTATATAAGGAATTCGATTAAAACCACTTTGAAAAACAATAATAACTTAAGAAAAAGTAGGTGACTTTTTGGTTGATGATAGCAAAAAAAGGAGCACTCTTGGATGAGAGCTATAGCTGAAGCTTATTATTATGCTGGACGTCCCTGTTTTCCCGCGGCTGGCCCTGACATCAACGGATGATGAACGAGCTTCGGGCCGGCCTCGGACCCCTGGTGGATCCCAGGAAGCAGAGAAGAAGAAGGCGGGTACCGGAGGTTGTGCGTCCTAGTCTTATCACTCTATATATATTAATATGATGTCTTTTATATATTATTCGAATAGACAAAAAAAGAAAGAAATGTTATTATAATTATATAGCTTTTTCCCGATGGGAATTCTTATTCTTAGATATTTATCACGCGTCCAAAAGAGCGTTGAATCTTCTTTTATAACAATTATTTCCAGATCAGTAGATAATGTAATAGAGTTCTCTTTCCAGTTAAACGAATATGCTGCTGTTGGAAGCATATAATATCTATTATGAAGATAAATTGGAGAAAATTCCAAGTGGATGGATCCTATAGCTATATAATATTGATGGCTTTCGCCTGCTTTTTTTTTCCTCTCACGGATATTATGCCAATACCATCTGGTCCACCATTAACGATTTTTCGACCAATAACTCCCTCTCTGATATATAGCTATATCCCAAGTTTTCATCGTCTGCTAACTGTTATGATTATATATGTCTTTTTTCAATCAGAGAAAGATGATTGAAGCTCCTCTTTTCAATCAAACATGTTAGAAAATCGATTTCAAGGAGGAAGCGCGGCAGTTCGCGTCGGATATGCTGATAGTTCACAATTTTGGGGGAAATCCAAGAAAAGAACCACACAACAATAATAGCAGTAAGGGCGAAAAAAGGGGCGGTACACAATCGCTATGTAACGAAAAATCTCTCCTCAGTGCCCCCCGAAAACTAAACGAGGTGAGCTTCCACATTGCTTCAGATCGGCAGTCATCCGCCATCCGGCGAAAAGGAAAGACGTGTTTTTCTTCTGCTCTATACTCCCAACTCTTAAAGGTATTTATTTAAAAAAGTCTAATTCAATTGATTATCATCCCATTGGAATAGAAATGTCGTTTCCTCCTTCCTTCTTATTATTCCGATTCGTATTTTTCTTCTTATTTCGGAAATGAAGTCACTTGTATTCCCTTGGAGCCAGTTTCATTGTGCAAGAGCACACTAAATATTCCGGACGAGATGTTGTAGACTTGTATTCTCCGCACGGAAGCTTCAATTCCGCACGGTACGCTGCCTCCTAACTTGACTCTATAGCGGGATGAATGTCAACTTTCTCTCTCTACCCAGCCAGCCACTTTCAATTTTCCATCCGTCCTGGATGGATATTTATATACATTCTCTAGAATGACCATCGCGCAGACAGACAGAGAGAAGATTCAATTAAGAGTTTGGGCCTACGGTTCACCGCCAAGGGACTCTTGCGTGATTATATAGCAAGGCCAATCAAGATCTAGTGTTGTTGTAAATAGAAAAAGCTGCAGCTCAAAATGATTTGAGCGAGAAAAGCTCTTCTTTTTTATACTGACTATAGCTTTCCAACCGATTGATGGATGAGACTCGGAACATCCGCAGCATCCTCGGCCCTCTGGATCGATGCTGAAGATCCTTCTAGCTCTAGACTTGAGAGACGCATGACATAATGGAAACTTGATCTAATAAGGCAAATAATTACAGAGAAGACGACGAAGCTAGGACTAAGCGCACGCCGCGCGATCCTTGTTTGCCCTCTCGAAACATAATCAGACTCTACATATATCGCATTTCCTTACTACTAATGGAGCTCTCTATACTATACCACATGAAATTATTATTTAACATGTAAAGATTTATTGTAATTCTGGAGCGTCATCCGGATGAAAAGAAGTTTCGGTTCGCTCGTCGTCGCCACATTTCCGGATTTTCTTCCGACCTATAAATCATGGAATATATATCTACAAGAAAAAGGCGCTTCTACATTAAAACAGGCGCTGATTGTCCAAACGCAATTCTTGTTCACATTCGATATTATCAAGAAATGTGTAGGGGCATCATTGCTTGGGCGCCGCAAACACTTCAGATTACGACATCATCCGCCTACTTCTTAGCATTTAGATTGGTAAGAGGGGAGCCTTAAAAGAAATTCGAGAAATCTCGCAGCTGGGCACATCATATAATCCCCTCCTATTATACTGTCAAGATTCTATTGAAATTCGATTCTACAATAACAACAAGGTATGTGTGCTTCTCTTGTTATTTGACCGTTTTTTTTTCCTTTTCTAAGTAGCACACCATATATCTTATACCTATTTAATTAAAAGGAAGAAGAGGGTGATATGATGACGACAATAATAATCATCCTCTTCTTTTTTAGGACCCAATATCAAAAGTCTCTTATATTATGAGCTCTAAATCACTCTTAGCAGGAGCAATCATAAAGGAATCCCTTCGGATGGATATGGTTATTCATGAGAAAAACACAATTATATACCAAAGATAACTTTTTTTTTCTTATGTCATATCCTTGGATATAGGCTGCCATTCACACCAGCAGGATGGCGTGGAGCAAAAAGTCACGGACGACGACGTGAATCCCGAAGGAAACATTTCCGACTAGGATACTATATACACCCCCAATCTCATTCCTCTGATCCGATTATTGTCTTCTCTTCTTTTTTCTTATATAAAATTGTTCTTGATATGTCTGTGTGATGGATAGAGTGTTTAAATGCAATCAAATATATTATTATTTTATTCTATATAAGATGGTGCCAAGTCTATATACTATTCTCTATGTGGGCGTGTCAAGTGATGATGTCAGGACCAGAATGGATCACAAAAAAAGAGACGAATTTTTATATATGCGATCGTATTATTTTATTACTTTAAACAAAATCGATTCTTTATATATCGTGTTATATTAATGATGTTGATTGGATGGTATGCCGCGGGAGCTAGCGCCCTTAATTATGTGATAATGATGCCGATATCATTGATGATCCTAAAGGCGTGGATAATTCAAAATCACCAAGACAGATATCGTCAAGATTGATCCCTCTGGCGGATATACACACACAAAAAAAATGGCAAGTGGCCAGAAAAGCCTTTTTTTCTTATCTTGGCGACTCTCTTTCCGCAACGACGACGTCGACGTCGGTAGGATTTTTATGACGTCGGCAGAAGCATAATGAAGAGAGCAGAAGGAGTATACCCGCGCCTTTTATATTTGAATGACACACAAAAGGCGGATTAAAACGGGAAGAAACATTTGAGATCCTGCAGGATTCCTCTTAAAAATCAATATAGAAAAAGAGATGATCATCAATATCATACTGTAAATCATCCATCATCAACATTGCTTTCTTCCACTCCCTTTCATATATATATATATATCCGGCGGATGAGAGAATAAGAAAAAAAAATAGGATCCAGCCAAGAAGAAGAAGATGAAGAGCCTAACGCCTTGACGTTCAAAAATGGCCGACAAAAGGTACAGCTCCTGAAAGGTTCCAATGACATTCCGGAAAAGCTCCTTTTATTTCCAACAATACACAAGAGCGTATAGTAGTAGAGTACTCCAATTGCAGCTGACATTCCCTCCATTATAATCCTCTCAAATATTTCTTATTATTATTATTGCAGTGGAGCGGAAATCTTGGTTCATCAACTCTTTTTTTTATATAAAACCGTTACGCATCTTTTGTGTGTTTGGCAAAGATCCCATCGACGCCTCTCTTAACCTGCTGATTGGATCCTTTGACTTAATCAAGGCAGTTTCGCACTGTATATTTTGATGATTCTTACTGGTTTTTATTCGATAAAAAATCAATATAGTATTTTTCAGGCAGCAGAGAGCAGCTGCAGAGTAGTAAGAATGAATGGAGAGCAACCCTAGCCGGAAATCTTTAAGCTCCCCTCTCTTTTCTGAGAGACACAAAAGGAGCAGATGCCGTAAGTGAAATACGCGTTCAATCCGTTGGCCGAGAGACAAAATTGGCCTCGCCAACAGTATAAGGGGAGATGTCGTCATGTGCTCTCGTCCTCCTCCCTCTTTTCTAATTAAGAGACATCGGGATAGAGACGACGACGACGTATAGCAAGGGCAATTGATGGGGCTCGTTCACCAACCCTTTCCGTGTCCGGATTCCTTTTTTTTTTTTTTTTAACTTCGAAAGACTATTTCCTTTTAATATCATGATATCATTCATCACAAGCAGAAGAAGAACGAATGTGAAAGCTTTAAGAAAGAGATGGATTTTCTTTTTTATCACGCGTTTCTCACGCCATTACTCGATAAAAGGGAATCTTGCTGGAGCGATTATGTCGTCTAGGAAGGCGACGACTTGGGTCATAAAGAGAGTGAGACATCAGGCGGATGTTCTTCTCCAATGGAAATCAATATCGTCGTCGCTTATATAGACGGAGAGTGAGCATCACAATTTAGGCTTGTAGATGTCGGATGATATTACTAAAGGAAAACAGTGAGGATATCGTTTTTTTGTTTTATTTATTTTTTTTAGGCACTATCCTCCATGTAATGTAGAGATGAAGACAATCTCATCTTTGTCTTCTACTTTGTAGTCAAGTTCTCCCTGTTTGCCAAGAATATATTGAATTAGATATTGTGAAAGGAAATGTAAATAATAAAAATTGAAATTTTTTACCAAAAGCTCCCAATCTGTGTTGTTGACAAGCACCAATATTCCAGGCCTCCTGTAAAATTCAGAATTATTTTATTTCTTTTTAATTAAGTATATCAGTCATTGTATTAACTTACACTGTGTCTTTTTGAAGGAACAATTCCTGATTGAAAAGAGAGAAATAATTAATTAAAAATCACAAATCTGACAAAAAGAAATATTTTTTAATTATTACTGGTCTTTCCTTGAGAAGGTGGTCTTTCATCCAGACAAGCAATTTTTTCATGTCCCCTGAAAATGAATAATTAAGAAGATTTCATCTTTTGTATCTTGGCAACAATAACCAAAGTTAATTAATTAAGAATCCCCGACTTACATGTTACGTCATCCTCCAGTTTGATCTTGTGCTCCTTAATATTACCAAAGAGTAGCTCAGCCCCACCACTGTAAAATGTAATTTCTTAAATAATAATAGCTGTCATTAATGAATTATAAAAAATTTCTAATAGTTACTTGAATTTTATCGTGACGTCCATGCTGATTTTCCACTTGTGTTGCAGACGACGCTTCTTCATCTGTCAGCTGTTTCCATAGCAACGGATCAGGCAGACCTTCCCTTTAAGAATTACAAATCAGCTGTCATCAACACCACGAGAGAAACCGTTATTGTTTTTTCCCTGGCGAAGAAAATCATTTAGCGAAAGTGTGTCGACGTTTCTTATCTCTGTTTAGATTGCATTTAGAACTTTGAAAATGTCTGCTTTCTTAAAGTTCGTCTTAGGGCCCCGACTCATAAAAATCTACGCATCACAAGGGAAAAATGTAGCTAAAAATGTTGATTTATGTACAATCCTTCATCCACATGACTAAACACTTTTCAAACATATTGCAGGCTTTCAATTATGTCCCTTCAGCTGCAGAGAAATTGGGAGAAACTGTTCTGAAGATGGTTAGTTTATAAATACTAATTAAATTACATTAAACTAATTTATTTTAATTGAAAAAACCAGATGAATTGGAGTCTGCAGTTGGGGATCTACACTTCACCCATCATCGTATGGTTCCTCTTCAAGAAGAACTACTTCTCCCAAGACGGTGTTCACTCCCTCATTCGCTTGAGTGTCATCTGCTCCTTCATCTACGCAAGCTCCCTCTTCTCCAGAGCAATCGGCAGGTTCAACAATGCAGACTATGTCACCTTCATCAATCATTTAGAAGTTGCTAAAACCAACTGGAACACTCAAACCAAAGTATATTTAATCATACAATTTCAATATTTACTAAATTAACTTTTTTTCTCTTTCTCCATCAGAAATTGCTATCTCAGTATGATTTTGATTTCTCTGCCTGGCCGGTTGAGTACAGTGCCAAAGATGTGGACAGAGATTCCAACAAGCCAAGAGTCTATATCGATCAAGCTAGGAAGTACCGCTCAATTTCAGAATTCGCCCGGGCACTACCGTGCCAATTTTTCAGCTACTTGTTATCTCATTCTGTTGGCATCCGGATCCTCTATCCCGGAACTATTATTCAGCATTTTATCGGTAATAAATATTTATTTTATAAACTGTTATATTCAATTATTATAGTTATATTTCAAATAGATCCGCATTTGGTGGACGGAAGAGCTCGATTTATCGAAGAGCACCAAGGACAGAGATACAAACTCGTTACAGAAGATGGAAACTCGATTGATGCAATGGCAGTCGATCGACGTGGAAAGTAAAATGCTTGAAAAGAACTATTAAGAATTAGATTTTAAATATATTTTGATTTCAGGCCTGAACATTCGAATGGAGATATCCTCGTCATTTGTTGCGAGGGTAACGCCGGATTCTACGAAGTTGGAATGATTGTTACTCCACTAGAAGCTGGATATTCCGTCTTGGGATGGAACCATCCTGGATTTGGAGGCAGCACTGTATACTTAACTTTTATGACTTCAATGCTAATTGCTAATTTGAATAATTTTTTTTTTAAAGGGTCTCCCATTTCCAGCTCAAGAGCAGAATGCAGTGGATATCGTTCTCCAATTCGCTCTGAACAAACTTAAATTCCCTTCGGATCGCATCATCATCTATGGATGGAGTATTGGAGGGTTCACAGGTGAATTGAACTTGTCTAACTTGATTTCTATTAAACTAATCAACTTTGGTAATAGCTTCCTGGGCGGCTATGAATTACCCAAATGTTCGGGCCGTTATGTTGGATGCCACTTTCGATCACGTCCTGCCTCTTGCTTCAAATGTGATGCCTTCTTCGTGGAAACCTCTCGTAGTGTCCACAGTGAAGAACCACTTGAACCTAGCCGTAGCTGAGCAACTCGTTCGATATCCTGGACCTGTCGTCCTCTTCCGGCGCACCCGGGATGAAGTCATTTCTTTAGAGTAAAAAAATTATTTCTCCAAATAAAAAAGAAATTTCAATTTATTTTTATTTTTTAAAGTCCCGGAAATGCGTCGACGAATAGAGGCAACGAACTGCTCATAAAATTCCTCAAATTCCGCTTTCCTCACATTGTCGATTCCGTCACGATCCCAATGCTCCGTCAGTGGTTAAGCGCCGAGCCGGCCGAACAACAGCAATTGATGCGCAAGATGGATGTCCGCAAGGATCACTGCAGTCAACATCTCCGTAAATACGCCGATGAGAACACGACCACTTTCCCGATGCTCGTCGGTCAAGATTGGAATGAAATGAAAAAGAATCAAATGGCTCTCTTTCTGGTAAAAATTTTAAAATGTTAAATTAGTAAATTTAAATCTATTTAAAATTATTTTTTACAAAATAGGCTAATAGGACCTTGGTGGATTTCGACAGCACTCATTGCACTCCTCTGCCCGTTGCGATGTTCAGGAATGCTCAGGAAATGGGATTCGAATCCATGTTTATGGAATTTTCTGATTTTGAGGATATTACCTACTCCGAGTGATTTACTTATTAATACGTCCGTTACAACTTAATAAAAATGGTGTATGCCCCTTTTTTCATAGTAATCTTAACCATTTTGTTTTCAGTGTGTTTAGAATCAGTAATAAATACAATTTGTTCTCCGGTCATCACGTATTCACGCAGTGTCTAATTATAATATTTCTATTTTTAAAACCAACTCCTAAAAAGTTCTCAAACTCATCGCCAGAGAGAGCCTAATAATTTATTTATTTCTAAAACAACTTTTTTGCGTTTTTTTTTTCGTTGAAGTGTCTGGGACGATGTGAACGTGACGAATCGTTCGTTAACACAACAATAAAATGAATTAATATTTAAGAAAAAAAAAAAATTCAGAAAACGTGAAAAGATCGTGAAAAATACTTCAGTGCGTGATTGGTCTGCCGTGTAACCGGCAGACGCTATTTCAGCGTCCCACTTAGCGTATCAAAAGAGACCACCATCGGAGAGTGTTGGACGTCTGGAAATGAGTCTGGATCGCCCTCATAGTAGAGGTAAATAATTAAAAGATCCTATTGAATTAATAACAAAATCAGGATCGTGATCTTTATATCTCTAATAATTATTAGTTAGCACGAACTGACCTCAATAAATAGATTTATATTTATTTTTTTTTAGTTAAAGCAGAAAATCTAAAGTTTAGCTGAAATTGCCAACTTTTATTTTTGGTTGTCTGCGTTTGCTCATTTGGCAATGACGCCAAAAAAAAAAATGTTTTGGTTGTTGATTTTCTTTTAAAAAAAGACAGAAATACTCGCACAGGGTGGGCTATACATACGTAATAACACATCTTTTTATTGCGCATCCGGAATCACAGTTTATATTAAACTTTAAAAAAGAATCAGGATCAATCATTCTTTTTCAAAAATCCTGTCATAAAATCCTTAAAGTTTAGTTGAGCGCCAAAAAAAAAAAAAAAGAGAAAAGAAAATGTAAATTTTGTTTTTTTTAAAGAGCTGGAGGACCAGAAATAGAATTTAGCCCGGTCAAGTCCCGGTATTATAGAGTGCGGATTCCGGCAGTTCTTCTTTCGTACTCCCGCCGACTAGTCCTATATTAGTTAACTTGTTTGTATATTTGCAGCTTCATCGGGAGGGAGAGGACCTCCTCCAACTCCACCGCCGACCTACCTGTGGGAAGAGTTGAGGAGGAGCCGCAGTCGTGGTGGATATCCTTGGACGATCCTTGACAAGGAGCCTTTACCCGATTTCCTCGACTCTGAATCCTTAATTAGAGGGTAATTTTTAATTTAAATTTAATTGAGCTTAACTTATTTCTATTTAAAAATAGAGAAATTCCTGAAGAGTACGTCCGAAGAAGCCGTCCAACAGAGAAGAAATCCCGATATTACAGACGAAATAAGGATCGGGATCGCGATAGAAGGGCTAGAAGTGAGCCCACTCCTAGCATACCAAGTATCAGCATCACAGACGTCTCTTTACCGGTGATCGTGATGGATCAGGCCGTCGGCGGTGGAGCGGGAGTTGGTGTGGAAGATGAGGAGGAGGAATTTCCACTGGCGGACGAAGAGATCCCGGATTTCGTCATGGCCTATTTACAGTCGGACAAAGCTGGGAATCTGGACGAAGACATACCAGATCACATTCTGGAATACATCCAGAGCCGGGCGGCTGTTTTGAGCAGCTCCAAGGGGCGCCACCAGACGGTCGATCCTGATCCTGATGATGATCTGTACTACACTGAAGATGAGTTGAGGATTTTGGACGAAGCTCGAAGGAGGTTGGAAGAGCAAGGAGAGCTCCATCCTAAAATGGATTTAACGGAGCAGAATCATCAGGATTCTTTCGATCAGTACTTTAATCAAACCGCTCCTGCAGCTATCCAGAAAGTGATTCCGGCGGAGGAGCCGGTAGTAGCCAATCCAGCTCCATCATCTCAAAAGAAATTTAATTTTAAAGGAATCTCTAAACCTCAATTGAACATCAAATTGCCAAAATTCAATAAAAAAGATCCTGCTGCTCAGGAAGAAGGATCGGCGAAAAAGGAGCGACGCCCTCAGAGTGCCAGTCCAATCCGGAAAAAGATTACTCAACAATTAGAGAGCTGGAATAACAGTTTGAAACGATTCAAAGGACGTAATAAGAATCAAGATGGACAAGTGAAAGGATTCGTCGCTCTTTTACCCGGTAGGTCAAAGGGTAACAAACCCAAAGATCCTGTCGAGAATCAGTACGAAGAAGTCGGCAAACAGAGACCGGAATTATTAGCCATCGCTCAAGATAATAAGAATGGATACGTCGGAGAAGAGACGATGGAAGATATTGAAAATCTTCCTGAATCGGAGATTGTTGAATCGCCAGGATTAACTATGATTGTGGATCGAGAAGCGGTGGATTCTATTCAACCAGAATTTGAGGATATCGAGATCGATGATGATGAATTCGATGACGATGTAGAGGAAGAAGTGGTTCCAGAACCAGCAGCTCCACCACCTCCATCAGGATTGGCAGCTAGAAGTCGTAAAGTTCTTGAAGATACAAAATCAAAGATAAAGACGAGTTTATCCAAAGAACAACTTCAAGCGACGAGGAACAAACTGAAAACGACTAAAAAGAAAGTGGAATCATCGACAAAGAGGAATTTTGAAGCTACTAAACAGAATCTAAAAGCCACTGGAGAGAAATTGCAGACGACTTTGACAAGTTCTTTAAAAAGGAATAAAAAACCTGCTAAAGAAGCAACAATGGTCCCTGAAAATATAATCTTTCCTGATCTACCAGAAATCGAAAGAGAGTACGAAACATCAACTCCGGTTTTAGAACCAAAAGTACCTAAAAACCAGGAAGAAGTAGCACCACCGCCTGAAGATCCACCGGTTGCCAAGACAAGGACTAAAAAGAAGGCTAAAAAGAGTCAAAGTCAAAGTACTTTAAGTTGCAAATTCGTCATCGAAGAAGAAGAGGAGGAAGAAGAACAAGAAGAAGAGATCGAACCGAGAATGGAATTCTCTATTCACGGACTGGAGAAACCGGCGGTTTCATCCGTTAGTCAATCAACCGAAACTCTTCCAGAAGGTAATTTTAAATTAATCCATTTAAAATCATCTTTTATAAACTTTAAAATTGTGATTTAAAATAGATGAAATGGAATCGGAAAAAGAGAATGTCGTTGTGCGTCCGAAACGTCATCGATATCGTCACCGTAGGCACGGCTTTCATGAAGAATTCGCCCGTCCCAGGAGCGTCAATTCTGAGCCGGATAACATCCGATCCTCGTGGGTAGATTCCCGCCCATCGTACCCATCTTTGAGCAGAGAAATCTTGGAATCTTTCTCGATCCCGGTCAACTCTTTAGACGGATGGACTTCCCTACCTGGAAAGCCTGAAAGACCTTCTAGATCCAAGCACTCTGTGAGCTCATCCGAGGATCATCTCTACTCAAATGTGCCTCCTAGAAGGACTAAAAGGAAGCAGCCATCGGCCTCTTGCAGCACTTGGCCTCGACAGCATCCCGATGCTTCGATAGAGAGACCAGTGGCGCCTAAACGACTCAAACTAAAGGCTCAAAACAATCAGACTTGGCCTAGAAAGCTGGATGGATCTAATAAGAATACACCTACTGCTCCAAAGAGGTCTCGATCCCGACCGAAGATGAGTAAATCAAAGAGCGGAAATATCTTGCAGGAAGCGGATATTTTGTTAGGGTCGGAAGCTCGATTTATTGACGAAGAGCCAAACGGCCTCAAAGCAGAACAAGTAGATCCGAATAAACCTAAAAGTAATATTCTGATGGATGCCGATACTCTTTTTGGTTCTGAATCACGATTTATCGATGATGACCCAAACGGCCGCAAAGATGAGGATCCGAATAGGCCAAAAAGTAATATTTTAGTGGACGCTGACACTCTATTTGGAGCTGAATCTCGATTCATCGATGACGAAGAAGAGAACAGGATCTTACCTGAAGGAATCCAGTACAACATTCAAGTAGAGAGTGCCGAGCCAAAGATCCTGAATCGTAAACCTTCGGTTCCAGTTCGTCGGAACAGAGCCCGGACTTTGAACAGAGTTCGTCCGGCATCCAATAAGTTTGTTGATGAATCCACCTGGCCGAGAGCTTCAAAACCATCAGCAGCACCTAGAAGGAACAAACGATCCTTGAAGAGCAATAATAATCATCTAACACTTGATAAACCGTCGAAGAAACTGCCGGCAGTTCCAGCTTCGACTCCTCTAAACGACGAATCTGCTGCCGCTCCTTCATCAATCCAAGCCGGATTAGATCACGTCCTGGAAATCCTGGCTAATTTCCCTCAAGATGAGCCAAACAGCAGCCCTCCGAATGGAGAACAGCAGATAATAGACGAAAATCCTTACGCTGAAATAAAGCAGTTCCAGCAGAATAAGCCTCCAAGACCTCCTCCGCCAACTTATGTTCCACAGAGTACTAATAGCACTTCATCCTACTCTTACATCTACACCGTTCCTCGCCGGAATAAGAAGAAGTCGACAACTATTTCGCCCGAAAGGCCTCCAAGAACGTACTGCACCATCCGGCCTCATAGACCTCCTCGAAGGAGTTCTAAGCGTCGATCCAAATCGGAAACTGTTATAGTAACAGAAGAGACGCCTATTATTTCAGAAGAGGATTCCGGAAGGGATCTTCAATCTTCTCCGGTCGTGCAGAGGATGAGAGTGAGGCCTTTACCTCCTCCACCGAGGACCAAACGGAATCAGAGTAAGAGTCCACCTCCGAAACCTCCAAGGAGCGCAAATTCTACTCTTAAAAGAGTTAATAAAAAAGAAGCTACGCCGGAAGAGATTAAAGTTGAAACAGAAATTATTGTGACGGATGAATACGAACCGATTGAAAATCCTGCTGCTGTCGAAGAAGTATCCATTGGGATTCAGACGGACCCTCTTCCAGATACTGAAGAGATCCTTATTCAAGAAGAATCTGCTGAAATCAATAACAATAATGTAATAGTTGAAGTTATTAATGTTACTGCTCACCAACCTGTTATTGAGAGTCCGCCGGAAGAGGTTATATGGTCACCTGTGACGTCCCCTGATCCTGAAGAACCAAAGGAGGAGGAAGTTGCATTAAAATCTGAAGATCCTGAACCGGAAGAAGCTGTTCAATCATCTCAACCGGAAGAACCAAAAGAAGTGGAACAAGTTGTTTGGTCATCAGCGACTTCACCTGATCCGGAAGAAAGTGTTAAAGAGACAGTTTTTTCATCATCTAAATCACCTTACCTTGAAGCTGCTAAAAGACCATCACTTCCGCATGAGGAAAAGAAGCAGAAAAAGACAGAAGAAGATGAGGAGGATTCCTTTACGCACATGTTCCCTCGATCACTACCTCCAATCCGGCTTGAAATGCCGACCCATTTGCACCTCTCAGAGCTGGATGTGGATCGGCTCAATGTCCGGGAAGTCACGGCGGATCGGCTCGTCATCTCTTCGGTCGATGCCTCTACACTTCAGGTTCTTTAATCCCATTTTTAAAAAGAGATCCTTATTAATTCAATTATTAAATATAATAGGTTTCACAAATGACGAGCGCTTCCGGCCAATTGGTCTTCAATATCGGAGCAGGAGTGACCATACCTTCTATGCCACCTATAACCACTGAAATCCCTCCGGCATCACTACCTCCACTGCCTGAAAGGATCGAAGAGATCCATCCTGAAAGAATCATCGAACAGACCCCAATAGAAGAAGCGCCTGTTGCCACCAGTCCTGCGGGACCGGTGACCGAACCATCCGTTACGGATCTGACCCTACAACTCGTCAATATCTCATCGAGACATGTAGCCAGAGCGGCCCAGGCCGTAGCGGCCGATGCATATGTGATGGCCCAAAGAGTGGCCGAGATGGGGCTGCAGCAGGTGAACCAGCAGCTTCAGCGTCACGGGATCCAGTTCGATGATAAAGAAAGAGAGAACATCAAAGCCGTTCTGCTCATGTTGCTCATTGTTGTTGCTGCTATATTTCTTCTCGGTCTAGGGAAGCAAAGGATAAGCAATCATTGGGATTTTTACTTCCCTAATTAGGTTTTAAATTTACTAACTTCTTTTTAGATCCCTTTTTTCAATTCTACTTAACACTGCCATACTTTATCGATCCCGTATGTAATTCATCATTTAAAACTAAAAACAAAAATTTGTGTGAAAGCTAAAAAGATAACGGAAAAAAAATAAAATATTGGAAGAAAAAACGAAATTTATTATCAATTCGTAAACGATTCTTGGATAATTTAAAAAAGGTAATACACGTGAGGAATTATTTCAGGGTTTATGCTTCGTGAGAGTATCTTCGGGACATGAACAGGGAAAAAAAAGAACAAAAATCAAATGTCTCTCATCACGACAGCAATATTCCTTAACACAATTTTCGACTTAGGTTTCTTACTGCTGGGAACCTTCATCACGACGGTCAGGATCAGCCATCCTATAATTAATTATCATTAGTTAATTATCGTAATTTAATGGAGAACAAACAATGAACTCACTTGAAGATGGACATGTCATCCTCGATTTTGTCTTGCTGCAATCCCAGCGGAGTCAAGAAGATGAACTGGCGGCCTACACTGCTGCGAGCCTCGTTCAGCAGCAAATCCATACTGAGTGCTCGATTAACGTGATCCTAAATCAATCAAAAATTAAATAAAGAGGGAAAAGGGGTTATTTAGATAGTTACATTTACCATGAAGACGTCGAACTCATCCAGGACTCGAATGGGGCTTTCGATAGCATCCCACAGGGAAAGGATGAAGCAGACGGTGGCAAACGAACGTTCACCACCACTGAGTGAGCGAATATCAGTTCCACCTTTTCCATTCTTCTTCTTGGCCGGTGTCGGCTGAGAGGCATCGTCTCTTCCGGGCGGGGTGACCAAGAGTGTCAGACTCTTTTCTTCTTCATTGAAATCAATGGCTCCCTTTATACAAAATAAATATTTAAAAATATATAACCAATATAATTAATGGAAAAAGGTAAATACTTCAAAATTCCTAAGTTTCAGCATCGACTGGAACACGTGATGAGTGCGCATCTCAATGCTCAGGCGGAACTTCTTGAGGAACCGCTTACGGCGCTTGCTCATATCAATCATTTTCTAAAAAAATAGTTTACAAAAATTCAATCTAAATGAACTTTTAAAATAGTATTTAACTATATAACGATTTACCTTCGTCGAAATCTGGACATTGTGAATTTCAGAACGGGAGCGCTCCATATCCTTGATACGTTTGGCATACTCTGCGAGGACACTCTCCCTGGAACCGAACTCTTTCTCCTGAGCTGCAACCTGTTCCGTAATTTGCTTCAACTCAGAATTGAGTGATTTCAAGGACCTGTTTTGAACATAAAAAATTAATTAAAAAATACAAATAAAAGAAGAGAGCTAAATGGAAGACTCACTTGGTAACTGGCATTCGGGGAGCCAGCGCCTCTGCCTTTCTAATATCTAACTCCACTTTCTCTTTGGCATTGAGATGCTGCTTCTCCAATTCACGCAGAGTGACTTGGGTAGTGACCAATCTATCCTCAACCTTTTTAATACTATTTTTGATTTCGGCTTGCTTGTTTTCCATTGATTTCAACGAGTTCTTGAAAAACAAAAACGAAAAGATATTTTATATACGTGTCATTTAAAAAGACAATTTTAAAGCAACATACTCTGATTGGATCTGTTTCGGCAATCAATTCTTGAACAGCTCGGGCCTGCTCCGATAGGGCAGTCTTCGCCTCTTTTAGCTCCTGACACACTTGTTTATAGTGAGCCTCTTTGGCCTCTTGGTCAGTCTTGATTGCTTCCAACTTATTGACAAGATCAAGCACATCCTCTTCCTGAAACATTAAAATTTATTTTCTAATGTTGCAACTCTTTTATAGACTAAAAAATTTACCAAAGCAGCCACATCAGTGGGCTCGGGTTCAGCCTGGGCTTCCAAAGCCTGCTTCTTCTGGACCAGTGAGTAAAGTTCACGACGAGTCTTGTCCAAGCGTGACTCTTCATTGCGCAACTGCTCTTCGTTCTGCCTCAGTTGTTGAAGGAAACCTTGATTGCTCCTACTGGCTCGCTCCAATTCCTGCCTCACAACATTGATTTCATACTCCATGTTCCTAATATCAAAATCAAAAAGTTAAAATAGTATTTTTTTTTTTTTTTTGTTTTAATTCAAATGTAATACCTGATGGCATCTTCGACAGAGGCTTGAAGATAGCGGGCAGTTCTCTGAACTCTTCCACTGTAAGTCTTGTAGTTTGGATCCGGGAAGTACATGTTGCCCTCTCGAGTGATGGCCTTCTTGCAGTTCCTTGGCACTTTGTTCACATCGCTGAGGAAGAAGCGGGCATCCCGATCCTCTTGAATCAATAAAAGCTGTTCAATATTGCCCATATCGATCAGCATATTGGCCACATCGGCATCGTCGATGATGAGCATGTCCATCAGACAGAAAATGCCCTTCTCGTTGAGGTGTTCGCATTGCACTTTGTTATTAGAGACGTCAAACATCTAAAGAAGTAAAAGATAATTAAATAGTAATCAGTAAATTAGTTTAAAAGATAGAAGTCTTACCCGTCCAGTCATGCTGGCAGCAGTGATCTTGGGTTTGTGGCCAGCATTGCGACCCATCACTTCGTCCAGCAGGCGATTAAGCACTTTGGTATCGCTGTCATTGGCGCAAATGAAATTGAAAAGCGAATTTCCCAAAACATTTTCAACGACTGGAGCCCACTTGGTATCCCTCAGCTTGATATACGCACCTATTAAGAGAAGAAAATTAGTTTCTTTATATTTTAAAAATCTTGAATAGATTTACCCAAAGGTCCTTTCGGTTTCGGGCCGCTGAAATTGGTGCACTCGATCTTTCTGAGAAGTTCTGGAACCCAATCACCAAAGACTGCCTGAGAGCCGGCATCAGCTCTGCGCAAATCGTTCAAGGCCCTCGTCTTATTATCTTTAAAATAGACAAAATTAGTAAATAGTTTTTTTTTCTTTTTAATTAATAAATTAGGTACCAAGATCTTTTTGAAGACGAGCAGTTTCGCTGCGAGCGCCCATTCCTTCGTTCTTCAGCTGATTCAGGGCGCCTCTGAGCTGTTCTACTTGATGTTCAGACATCTTCTTCTGAGATTGAAGCTCGTCCTCTTTCTCCTTCAGATCAGCCAGGGCTTGAAGCCGAGCTTGATTGCGTCTAGCCCACTCACTGTCTCCATTACTGAATAGGCGAAGTAAATTTTAAATTAAAATCTTAAATAAATGCAAAAACTGATCAGTTGTACGCCTGTTTTCGTTCTTCAATCGCTGTTTCGCAAGCTTTTTTATCTCTCTCCCAACGTTGTTTTTCTTTCTGGAAATTTTGGAGTTCGCCGAGTGTCTGCAGGAAAACTTGGTTAATCAATCTTTAAAAAATGTGTTCAACTTATGGAGAATTAAACCTGAGTTTTCTTGATGTTGAGTGAAGTGACTTTGCGATCGAGCTCCTCTTTGAGAATGTTCAATTCTCGAATCTGCATTAATACAAACCAATTTGTAAAAATTGATACTCAAATGTGACTTGTTAGTGAAAACAACCAACCTGTGCAGCTCTTCCCGCCGCATCATCATTACGCGTTTTATAATTCTCTTCCATTTGATTCAATTTGTTTTGGCCTTCGACCTTTACTTCTTGAAGCTAAAGAAAAAAAAAATGAAATTTTACCATAAAAATGTCAAAACATGAATGAGAAATACTCTTTGAATTTCAGCTTGGCAATGCTCTAATTTGGCTTGGGCTGCCTCGGATTCTTTTTCGGAGATTTCAACTTGAGCCCAGCCAATCATGTTCTGAAGCTCTTCTTTCTTGTCGTGAACAGCATCGAGAGCATCGTACCATTCTTTCTTGGTTTTCCACCTGTTCATTTCCAGTTTCTGCAACTCCAAGCTCTGAAAAGAGATGAACATGTTTATCGTTTGAAAATGATTTATAATTTTTAAATATGTTTATTACAGCCATTTTCTCTTTCAGGCAAGATTTGCTGCGTTGAATCTCTTCATCACCGAAAGAGTACATCGCCGACATGACATCCATCTGAGTGGCTCGTTCGAAAAGCTTGTACTTTCCATGAGAATCTGTAAACATAACAATCAATATCAAAGTAAAATGGGTGAAAGGGTAAGAAAAGTTACCATTTCCGTGGAGAAAATTCTTGGCAACTTCTTGAGTGAGGATGCAAACAGGGTTGTCCACTTGGAGATTCATTTTGGCAAGAATACGATCCAATTCACCCTTTTTAGTCGAAACAACATGACCTGAAATTAAGTTTAAAATTATTATTATAAATATTTAAACCTTTAAGTAAAGTAAAAATACCTCTTTCATTGAAGAGCTTGTAGCCACCACCTCCTCCAGCATTGATGGTCCGTTCGACACTGAGGAAATCTCCATACACTTCTGGCATGAAAGCTTCAGGTCCACAGTTTGTCAACGTGACTCGAACTTTAGCCTGAGGTCGGCCAGTTTTGATGAAATCTAATATATATATTCAGAGAAGGGAATTAGTAATTTGACTAAACAATATTATATTTCTCAGTGATATTCTCACCAGTTGTTTTATTTCCCCTGCTTGTTGATGAGGCTCGCTCTCCCAAGGCAACCTGAAGATTAAAGTAGAAAATGAGTCTTAATAACAGTCAACAGTAGAAAATTGCTAAAAAATATTTAACCTGAAGGCCAGTGAGAACTGCACTCTTCCCACTTCCATTCTTTCCTAAAATGCAGCCAAAATATTTTAGAAGGATTTGCACTGCAACAGGTGAATGAATAAGACGTACCGATAATGAAGTTTATCTTCTCATTGAAATCAATTTCAAGCTTGTCGTGACAGAGGAAGTTCTCCATGGAGATCTTGTGGACAATGCCTGCAGTTTTCACGTTTCTGTTCTACAATAGAAAAAGAGTACACACAAGTTAGTGGAAAATGCAATAATATATTTTAAATTTTAAATTAATTTCATATTAAGAAGAAAAATAACTTACAGATCTCACCACAGATCGATTACCAGCAACAGATGCACGGGCACTCGATTCGGGGCTGGTAGTTTTGCTGTGAACACGCTTCATCCTCGACTTTTCTTGGCCACAGTTGGTGACCAACCACTTTTGAAGCTACAGAAAAAATCTCAGTTATCATGAATCATAAATTTAGAGTAAAAAGATTACTAAAGAAATGGAGGGTTAACGGAAGAACCGTGCAATCTGCAAGGTATTTTAGACAGAATATAATAATTTAAGAAAAGCACAATTTAACTTACCAAATTTTGATTTGCAAACGAGTCCAATCACGTCTAATGAATTTTTGACGAAAGTAGACGAAAAAAACTGGCGGGACTGCCGAGGGATTTCCCTACCTCTTTGAAAATACAGTGTTGTCGGATAGCTATTATGAATGACTTAATTCGCAGCGCGCAGCGGAAATAATTGTTGTTTTTTTAAGATTTTAAATTAATTATGATATACATAAAATAGAAGTTTAAAACCGACTGGATAGGAAAAAGGGCCACAATTTTACAGATATCCAATATATGGTAAGTTTGAAACATTTTTAATTTTATAGAAATGAGGTAAGGATAACACCAGTCTTTTGTCTGAATCTCCAAAAAAATAGGAATGAATACAGACTAGAACGGTATTTCAAAATATGTGACATATACATGGTGAGATACCGGCATTAATAAGGCCTATTAAGATTTAGAGTATGATATAAAGATAAAGTTTTATGGCACATTGTGTGCGAATGATATACTTGTTGGCTGTTTCCTGCCACTAAAAGATAAGCATTTTTTAAAACGCCCTTTTAAAAAGATGGGTTGTGAGTAAAGACAAGTTTGCGCAAGTTTTTGCTCGCAAAAATTCACCAATACAGCTACTAGTGAGCAATTTAGCAAGTGATTTTAGGTATTGCCATGGCGAGCTCTAATTTCCAACAACAGTATGCTTATTCGTCTACGATTGTCGGTCAACCTCAATCAGGAGGAGCTCCTCCAGGATACTTCGCTGTCCCCACCAGCAGTATTATCTCAATTAATTAATCATTTTGAAAAATTCATTAATCGAACAATCATTTAGATGATTGGACACCTCAACCGACGGCGATGTCCAACTGCCCACCTGGTCTCGAATATTTGATGCAGATTGATCAACTTCTCGTGCAGCAACAAATCGAAATCTTGGAAAGTAACAATTATAAAAAAAAACTACGGAAATCTATGCATTCCTATTTATTTTTAAAACTAACTAGTATTGACTGGTTTCGAAACGAATAACAAATACGTCATCAAGAACAGTATGGGTCAAAAGGTCTACTTCGCCGCCGAAGATTCGTCGTGTTGCCAGCGCTGCTTCTGCTCCAACATCCGTGATTTTCAATTGGCAATTATAGATAATTTCGGTCATGAAGTGATCCATCTAAATCGACCATTAGCTTGCCAAAGTTGCCTCTATCCTTGCTGCCTTCAGGTTGAAATAATACATTAGTAATACTGGTCTAATATTTCATTCATTTTGATGGTATAGAAAATGGAAGTATCATCTCCTCCTGGAACTTTAATCGGTTCTATAGAGCAGAACTGGAGCCTCTTCCCAAGTTTTGATGTCAAAGATGCTTCCGGAGAAACGATCTTGAAAATTAAAGGCCCTTTCTGCCCAATCAGTTGTTGCGGAGACGTCGACTTTCACGTAAAACATGAATTATTAAAGATTATACATACAGCCTAATTCGATATTGAAAGGTTTTTGCGAGAGATGGTGAAACCAAAGTTGGCAAAATTTCCAAGCAGTGGAGTGGACTATTACGTGAAGCTTACACGGATGCGGACAACTTTGGTATCAATTTTCCGATGGATTTGGACGTGAAGATGAAAGCAGTCATGCTTGGAGCTTGCTTTCTAATTGTAATCATTTTTCAAAATTACTCTACAAACTTTGAAACCTGTATTATTTTTTTTTTATGACTACTCTTAGGATTTCATGTATTTTGAAGATAAGCAAGATGAGCGCAATTAATAAAACTGCTGGTTCATTGAGAAGGATTTCAGGGGAATTTTTTTGTGTGTCTGGATTAACGAAAATAGTTTGGAATGAAATAATGAATGTTAATAGAACGGTATTTCAAAAATATATCTCATGGATGTTAGATAGTCCTACTGGTATTTATAAGGCCTATTAAAGTTAAGAGTATAATACAAAGATAAATTTAAGGCATATAATGGCGTGTGAATGATAAACTTGAGACTGCCAGGTGCTTTCTATTGCTTAAAGATAACTATTGAAAAACCCCCTTTTGAAAAGATGAGTTGTGAGTATAAAGGAAAGTTTGCCAAGTATTTGCTCACAGAAAGTCACTGGAAAAGCTACTACGCAGCTGGTTATAAATTAGCAAACCACCAGAACATTAAGCGTATTTAAGTTAGATATTGCCATGGCGAACTGTAATATCCAACAACCATCTCGTCAATATTCGTCTAAGATTATTGTCGATCAACCTCAATCTGGAGGAGCTCCTCCAGGATACGTCGCTGGCCATGTCAGAGGTAGTTATCTCATTTAATCAATCGATTTAAAATAATTCATTTAATGGAACATTCTCCATCGGCAGTGGCTATGCCCATCTGTCCACCAGGTCTCGAACCTTTAATGCAGACTAATCAACTTCAAGTTAAAGAAATCTTGGAAAGTAATATGATTATATTATGAAACTCGACAGGCTTTAAGTTTTCATTTTTTTTTTGTTAAGTATGCGATTATTTTCAAATGGCTAGAAAACTCGTCATCAAGAACAGCATGGGTCAACAGATCTTCGCCATCGACGACAACTTATGGTGTTGCACATCCGAATATTGGAAGACTTGGAAGGGTGAGAGGCAAGTGGCCATCAAAGATAATTCCGGTCATGAAGTGATCCATCTTAAACTACAACAAGTTAACACCAAACTTCTGGTTGAGACCATAAACGAGTAAATATAAATAAAGGCTTATTATTATTATTTTATTTCTTTTTGATATTAGGTAGTGGAAGTATCGGCTCCTCCTGGAACTGTTATCGGTTCAGTAGAGAAAAGTTGGAGCGGTAGCTGCCTCTGCGCAACCTTAATTATTGATGTCAAAGATACTTCCGGAGAAACCATCCTGAAAATAAAACCCCGCTCTTCCTGCCACACTAACATGTACTGTTGCTGCTTTTCATACGAAAGTGACGTCGTCTTCGACGTAAAAGATTAACAATTGATTATTATAACTATTATAGCCCATCAGTAATACGATTTGAACTCCAAAAATGAAAAAGGTTTTTGCCAGAGATGGGGAAACGAGAGTGGGCGATATTTCCGATTTGAGGGGGATTGGATTCTTATGTTTCCCTTTATATGATGACAAGATTGATATCAACTTCCCGATGGACTTGGACGTAAAGATGAAAGCCGTTATGATTGCAGCTTGCTCATTACTTGTAATTATAATTTATTTTATGTTCTATAAATTGTGGTTCACTTTTTTTTATATCCAGTCGTTTGGCGACCGAAACTAAAAGAAGGCGATCATTTGATGAAGCAATGTTTAATTGGCTGCTTATTACCTCCCCGATGATTTATCCTAAAATTGATTTGATCCTAAAGACATGTTAAACTAGTTTGATTTGATGACGCAAAGAATATACACAATAAAGTAGGTATACCTGTAAAGCTTTTTAGGGGGGGGGGGGGGATTAGTGGTCGTGGTGATTAAAATAAGTTAACGCAATATACAAGTACAATTGTTATAGCCCTACTGATAGTTACATAAACACACACAGTCCATTAGCACGATCCGATAGCACGGTTAGTAGGTCTAGTAAAAGTATGTCTTAAATATTAGTGAAAAGATTGTGAATTATTAGAAAGACAATTTAAAATAAAACTTCTCAACTCTTTTTGGACTCATTATTTAGACTAATAATGATTATAGAGAAAGACCGAATCGTGATTGAACTAAATTTTATTTTTGTCTTTATAGTTATATAAGTGAATGTATATACTTGCTATGATTGAGATACTTAATGCTTATTCAATTAACTTTCAAATTTATAAAGTCTCTAAATAACAGTTGTTGATTCTTTGCCGCTGACATCACCATCCAATTTCTTTTCGACGGTTGAAAGGTCATTATTCTCTTTTACAATTTTAGCTTCGTTCGTGTTAGGTCCTCCACGAACTTTGAACACAGGCGTGATTCCTTTAATCAAAACCTAATTTTAAAAGTCAATAATTAAGATTCAATTACTGTTGTAATGTTTAAATTATAAGAACCTCTTTAAGAGTTCCAGGTGTTGAATAGATGTAGTAAAGTGCGTAGGCCGGAATCCAGAGCATAGACGATAGAGAAATGCAAATGCCCAAAATTTCAGCCCATTTTGGGTAATGATAATCATTTCCGTAGGTTACCGGCGTGTATTGAACGCAATAGAAAATGAAAATGGCCTAAAATACAAGTAAAATTGTACTGGTATAACAATTTGGTTTTTATATAATAACCCACCAGCATGACAGCAGGAGCCAAAAACACCCACGAAATGTAGAGAAACCAAGATGGCTTAGATCCGAGCATCTGCTCGACGCAGTTCGAGAATTTCTTCCCTCCGAAAATCCAATTAATTGAAATCGTTTGAAAGAAAACGAGGAACAGCATCGACATTCCTGATGCTGAATAGTAATCCATAAGCTGGAATAGGTAAACTCCTCCCTAATAATTTCCAATTAAAAGTTGTCTTGAAGATAAGAAATGGTTATATCGTTTATTACCTCGGTAACCATGGGGAGTGAAATGGCGAATATGAAAATGGACACCAATCCGGTAAAGAGTCGACGATGTTTACGTAATTTATTGGGCCAGTTATCAACCAAGCCAGTCACGAAAGACTCCACCATGCAAAATTCACTGTCAATCCCCAAAATCTAATTAAAAATTAATTAGATTCGATACTTTTAAATCAATTTAGTGAAAGAAATTACGGCCAACATGATGAAGAAAAGAATGGCCCAAACAGGTGCGCCAGGTAAACGAAGAACAACTTCGGGATACGTAATGAAGACAAGGCCCTATTAAGTCAATTAAGTTAAATAATTAGAAGAGAGCAATGAATTGATTAGATATTTTACCGGCCCTGAAGATACTACTGATTCAATAGATGAATTGGTAGAAGAGGCAATGTTGCCTAGAATAGAGAACGTGACTACTCCCGCAATTAAGCAAGTTCCGGTGTTCACGATGCAGGTTATGATAGCATCTCTATAGTAAACGAAAAAATGGTTGAAATTACCTAATCAGATTTAAAGCTAAACTATTTCTACCTGTAGCAGTTGTGTTTGAATTTATTATAAGAGCCTAAAGCAGGTAGAGCTCCGGTTCCGATGCTGTACGCAAAGAAAATTTGAGTGGCACCATCAATCTGTGATTAAAATTAAATTGGTTTTTAAACTACTTTAAAACTGCTGAATTTATTGTTGTACCCAAGGTCCTGATGTTAGCAATAGATCCCATTTAGGAGTAACGTAATACAAGAGCCCTTGACTGGCTCCATCCAAAGTTACAGCTCTTACGACGAGAACTGATAGAATGACGTAAGGGAATAGGGCGGTGAACCAAATAATCTATCGAACATACAATTTAGCGTTAATAAATTATCATAATTAGTTAACTTATGCGCATATTTACATAGCCACTTTGATTGATTCCTTTCCAGATGATGAAGTAAACTAGAACCCAACTGAGGATGAGGACACCGAAGAGTTCCCATCTCATCCCTCCGATGTTCTCAATGCCGTCCGTTACGCCCAACACTCGATTGCTTCAAATTAACAGAAATTAGTTTTAAATTGATTTAAAATATCCGAGTTATAAATTTACGTCCAGAACTCTTCTACAGCAGAAACAGAGTCTTCGTTGATGCTGGTAACGTTAGCTGATGGTAAGAAACACTCGTCCGTATTCCAATAGTTATCTGCATTTTATAATTAAAATCAATAACTAAAGGTAATTAAGAAAGTTAGTCATTTTAAGCTATACCACACGATTGCCAAGGCAACCCTGGAAGGGCAGTGAATGATATCACCAAATAGAAAAGAGTCCACGCGATGATGATGGAATAATAGATGTCGATGAGGAACACCACCGTCATCGTCGCAAAACCAACACCTTTAAATCACGATAATTAGTTAATTGGCTAAAAGATTTATTAGATGCATTATACCTTTCATGATTGGAGCCAATTGACTAATTAAGGTCATCCCACCGACACCTAAATACTGTCCGATGGCCACTTCTTGATAAAAGACGGGAATCCCGCAAAATATCTTTAAAGTTTAGTAGATTAATTGAATTATATTTTGATCTAATTGAGATATTGCAATTTTCATACCATGGCAATGAAATATGTCACCAAGAAAGTCCCTAAAACAATAAGATAAAAACATTTAAATATGACTTAATCACATCAAATTAAGAAAAAGTTTGAAAACCTCCGCCGTTTTTGAAGCAGAGATAAGGAAATCTCCAAATATTTCCAAGTCCAACTGATACTGAGATGCAGGAAAAGAGAAAATCCCAATCATTACTCCATCCACCTCGTTCTTGGTTCTCTCCTTCAGCATCAATAGAAGAAACTGACGATCCTTCAGGATCCACTGGTTCAGTAGTAGATTCGTTACTGACGACGGCCTTCACTTCTACTACATCAGTCGTGGTTTTTTCTTCAGTAACTTGGACAGCATCTTTGCTGACCGCAACTTCTTCTTTATTCTGAACATCTTCGTCCGCAATAAATCCAGGATTAACTTGTCCTCGTTCATCCTCCTTTTCCAGTGGCTCAATAAACGACGTAATCTTTTCTTCTATTAAGATTTTCTGCTGCTGTTCGTCGTCTTTTTCTGGTGAGACGTTTGCTTCTTCCAATTCAACTAGTTCTTTATTAGTTGTAACTACATTATCTATCACAGAAGCAGGGGATTCCATTATTTAATAAGAGTTTACTTAACTTTTTTAAACGCCAGGATGGTCTCAGCGTTCACTACCGTCTAGGAGCCGGTTGCAATTCGATTTCCCATTTCATCGGATGCTTCGTGATTTGAAATCGATTGAAGTGTAATTGAATACGCGCTGACCAATCTATATAAAACAAAGGAATAATAATTGTACTTGATGGTCATGCATGGTGAACGATGTGCTACTGAATAGTTTAAAAAAGGAATAAGAAAGAAGATTAAAAATAGAAAAAAAATGGATCGATCCTATTTTAATAGGCTACACCGTTATAATTCAAAGATTGTAATCTTTTTGAAATGCCTGATTTATACTTTGACCTCTATAAAACAAAATGTATGGGGTATTATACAACAATGTCGGACTTTCCTTTTCTCGGGAATGTATGGGCATATCAATGGAATATAGTTACTTGATCTGATCATTGTTTATCTGACCCCAGTAACGCATGATCTATTTGCGAATCAATCAGTATTTATCTATTGAATTTCATAATAATACATGTACCTATAGGGCGTCTAGTCAGCTATTAATAATACATTGACTGAGGCATATTAATATCAAATGAAAAATGAATGTATTGACTACTATTTTATTCTGTACAAATGAACCATCAAAATATATGCTCTTCTGATGTCATTTCTTGAGATTTCTTGTTTTTACTTTTAGATTTAGGTTCAGGTAAAGATGGTAGCGCCCTTTCCGTGGTTTACAGACAGGCGTGATTCCCTTCTTCAAAACCTGAAATATGATTCAATTCCATCAGTTTTATGACATATTTACAAAAGTTAAAAATAGTATAACCTCCATGAAGGATCCTGGGGTGGTCCACACGTAATAAACTGCATATCCAGGGATCCACAACATAGAAGAGAGGCTTATACCGATACCAATAATTTCAGCCCACCATGGATATTGGTAATCTCCGTAGGAAACCGGAATGTATTTGACAACGTAGAACAGAAAAACGCCCTATTACTATCAACTCATATGAATTCCGAATCTTAATAGAATGTAATTATTAAAATTACCGCCATAACAAGTGGTCCAAAGATGAGCCAACAGATATAGAAGAACCAAGTAGGTCTTCGACCGCTCATCTGTTCGACGCAGTCGCAGAAGCGACTCGCACCGAATATCCATCCGATGGATATGGTCTGGAAGAAGACTAAAAAGAGCATCGACATCCCACTGGCGCTGTAGTAATCCATCAATTGGAAGATGTACACTCCACCCTATAAATTCATTTTAAATTGGATTCAAATTATTGGCGGTATATTATTTAAATATATACCTGAGTGACCATCGGAATATCAAAGAGGAACAAAATGAGGACACAGATGAAAGTGAACATTTTACGATTCTTCCTCAATTTATCCGGCCAGTTATCAACTACTCCGCACACGAAGGATTCCACATTACAAAATTCGCTATCAGATGCCCAAAATCTATATTAAACATTAAATTAGTAAACCATATTATTGAATTAAAATGTATTATGAATAACATACAGCGAGCATGATGAAAAACAAGACAGCCCAAGCTGGAGCACCAGGAAGTCTTAGAACCACTTCGGGATAAGTGATAAAGACCAATCCAGGACCGGAACTGACCACAGAATCGATGGTGCTATTCGTCGAATGGGCGATTGTTCCTAAAATTGAGAATGTGACCACACCTGCAATTAAGCAGGTCATCGTATTGACCAAACAGGTGATCATTGCGTCCCTTCAAATTTCTCTGGTTAATTAACTGATATAATAATTTTAAAAAGTGTAATACCTGAAGCAATTGTATTTAAAAGTGTTGTAAGAGCCTAGAGCAGGGAGAGCTCCAGTACCGATACTGTAAGCGAAGAAAATCTGAGTTGTCCCATCAATCCAGGGGCCGGCTGTTAACAACAAATCCCATTTAGGTGTGATGTAATAAAGAAGTCCAATATCGGCTCCTTCCAAAGTGACGGCCCTCACCAAAAGAACCAGAAGAATTGCGTAAGGGAAGAGAGCGGTAAACCAAACAATCTTAATTGTACACATAATTAATTAAGCTTCTTCAATAATTAAGAATAATAACAGTCGTATTACATAACCACTTTCATTAAGTCCCTTCCAGATGATAAAGTAGACTAGGATCCAAGCGACAATCAGAGAGCCGAATAGTTCCCACCGAATGATTCCCAAATTATCAATCCCGTCCGTCTCTCCTAACACTCGATGCCTGTATTACATAATTACAGAACTATGAAAAAAAAATTAATTAACAATTAAATTTATTTGATTACGTCCAGAACTCTTCAACTGCTGAGACGGATAAGTTAGTCACAGCTCCCAAAGATCCCAAAGTTAAATTAACTTCGGTCGGTACGTAACAGTTTTCCGTATTCCAGGTATTATCTAATATACTATATTAGGATTGGAATGTATAAAATGAAAGTATTAATATTACTGCAGCCAGCCCATGGAAGAGAAGGTAAAGCGGTGAAAGAAGCAGCCAAGTAGAACAAAGTCCACGAGATGATGATAGTGTAGTAGACGTCAATAAGGACCACGACCACCATAGTTGCATAACCTACCCCCTTCATAATGGGTACTAATTGACCAATTAGACTCATACCTCCTACCCCAAGGTATTGACCAAGAGCCACTTCTTGAAAGAATATCGGAATCCCGCAGAAAACCATCGCCACAAAATAAGCAACCAAAAAGGCCCCTACAAAATTAAATGTCATAAACTAATTATATTACTACTTTCTAAAATTGTACATACCTCCACCATTCTTGTAACCTAAAATGAAACCAATTTAAATTATTTGTTGTTTCAAAAATAAATTAAATTTTAAAGACATTACATAAGTAAGGAAAGCGCCAAATGTTGCCCAAACCGACAGAAACGGAAATGCAGGAGAAGAGGAAATCCAATTTATTCCCCCATCCACCTCTCTCGTTAGCTTCTTCTTCGACCACTTCTACTGGATTGGTGATGGGCTCTTCTACTGATTGGGATCCATCGTCATTCGCCTTGATCATGCGGATAGGGCTGGTAGCGCTCCTACCTTCTTTCATCCGGATTTCATCGAGAGAGACGACCACCGAGATCTCCAAAGTCTCCCGCCCTTTCTTCTTATTCAATCCAGATGATATAGTTGCGTCAAGGGCGATTGGCTTATTATTTTCTTCATCGTCGTCTTCTTCAATGAACGCTTTGTTTAAATGACCAATAATTTGATGATGTTGTTCCGCCATGACGTCTCAACGGTGAGTGATTGAAAAGTAATCGATAAACGGAGCTATAGAGAGATCATAAGATTTTTTCAATTGATATGTATAGTCGTATAGAGGTATGTGTAGAGAAAGGAAATAATACAATGGTGTGCGCCCTTATTTATTTTTTTAAAAAGTGAATTCTTGGAATAATGAATATAATGACTATTTTGGTTTATTATGAAACGTGGAATTTGGCTGCATTAATCAATACATACTAGAACATGTACCAATATTTCATCATCATAAATTGAGAACTAGCTGCGCAATTTTATTGACAATTAAAAAAGATATAAATACTTTTAATTGGTTTTATTTAGTATTTAGTAGGAAATCAGAAGGAAAAAATAAGTATAAGGAAAGGACGAAGGGTGGAAATAGTTAAATCATTAAGAGAATGAAATATCACGTAGATAGGATTAAATTACTCTAGGCTACTGATTAAGATTATAACGACTCCGTCGTCCTTGATTGGAATGCGAGGTCGTAAGGAAAAGCACGAACAGCTGAAAACAATTTCTTTAAAAAATTCCTACCCAAATTCTTTTTTTTTAAAGATTGTCTAGCTATAAAAATTGAAATATTTAAACGTCCACTTTCTCTATGTGTGTATGAAAATAGATACTAGTTTTTAAAAAGAGAGAGAGCATTTATTAAAACTGAATTTTCCGATGTATTTATACGAATATAATTTTCCAGATCACTATTATAATTTACTACATTTTAAAAAATATAAATTATTCGTCGATTTCTGAGAGAGGCCGTGATTCAAGAGAATGCGTGATATGTCGTTTGTATACAAGAAATGGTTGGTTCATCAATACTAATCTATTAGTAATCGTGATGATCCGCAACCTTGTGCTCCACTGGGTGATGATAATCGACTACCTGCTCAACAGTAGGGTGAGTGGGGTAATCTTGTTTAACGTGCTCAGAGGGATGCTCATAATCGGCAACTTTCTTGGACTCGAAGTGGTAGACGGGTGCATCGTGGTGGATGGAATCGGGGTGCTGGACTGGTTCGGCGTGGTAAACTTCAGATTCAACGGAGTGGTACACCGGTTCAACGTGCTGAACGGGCTCAGAGTGGTAGACGGGCTCGACGTGTTGAACCAGCTCAGGGTGGTAGATAGGTTCGACATGGTTAACAGGTTCAGCGTGGTATACGGGCTCGACGTGGACAACAGGCTCAGCATGATAGACAGGTTCGACGTGATGGACGGGCTCAGCGTGGTAGACGGGCTCGGCGTGATAGACGGGCTCAGTAACGTCATAGACGGGTTCAGCGTGGTAAACGGGCTCGGCATGATACACAGGTTCGACATGGTGAACGGGCTCAGTGTGATAAACTGGCTCGGCGTGATAGACGGGCTCGGCGTGATAGACAGGCTCGGCATGATATACGGGTTCTACGTGGTGGACGGGCTCGGCGTGATAGACGGGCTCGGCGTGATAGACGGGCTCGGCGTGATAGACGGGCTCGACGTGATAAACGGGCTCAACATGGTGGATTGGTTCGGCGTGATACACAGGCTCAACGTGGTGGACGGGCTCGGCCTGATAGACACTAGGCTCGGTGTGAGTGTAATCATTGGTGGTGTAGGTGGCCTTGGCTTCGTAAGACTTTTCCTGATTTTCGTACTTGACATCAGCGACGAAGCCGGAGTTTCCATTGACGTAGTAAGTCACTACAAGGCGGCGACCATCGGGAAGATCGACGAAGTAACTTCCCTTGGTGCTGTCTCCCTCGCGGCTCTCTTCGGCCCCATAGTTTTTGTACTCATTCTTGACGGCGTAGTCGTACTTGTAATTAGCGGGAGCCTACATAGTTAAAATATTAATTTGATTACTGTTGACAAATAATAAACTAATTGTAGGTTGTTTACGTAAGTGTAGCCCTCTTTAAGTCCGTATGAATAAGAGTCTTCGTAAGCAGCAGTAGTAGTATGATATTCATCGGTAGTTTGGTGTTTATCAGACCGCTGAATCCTCTTGATAGCTTTGGCAGAAGTAGCGGCCACTAGGACCATAAGAACAAAAGCGACCTATATTAAAATACCGAAAAAGATTGTAATTATTATTAAGTATAATCCTTTGCTGCTGTCGGTGGAACTCGGGAGCAGGACTCACCTTCATGTTGATGGCTGGTTTGTTTGAAACAAGATTGAGTGATTTATACTAATTTTCATCATGTTTATATATACTCTCAGCTCTTACCGAGAATGGTGTCGGAATAGAAATAACGAAATGATATATGTTCGAGACGATCCGGATTCCTTGGCAAGGCTAGGTCAAGGTGACCGAGTGTACTTAAATTATTACTATTGACAAATTCGTGCTTCTGTTTAAGCCAGCGGTATGACTGAACAATAATTACAAGCGTAGCAAGTGCGCTGCTACGTTCTAACCGAAATACCTTCGCACATGAACTTGAGAGGCCTTTCTTTTTCTCTAAGGTTTAACCATACAACCAGACCCGATTCGTGCAGCCTACTGGCCTAATATTTTCTAGCTTATTTTTTACTATTATTTCTAGTTGTGTAGTTGTTGCTTAACTGTAATAATACATACCTCATACTCATAGTCAGTACATATGCGTAGTAATTTAGGCATTAAGTAGAGTCCATGATCACTAATGACCACATTCTAGTGTCTACGTCAATTCAGTTGTTCTCATTATTTAACTGGAGTTTCACTACAGTCTATAAACCCAACGTTATTTGTTATAACAAGTATATTGGAGGTATATATACTTATTTCTATATGAGAAATGAATAACACCAATTTTAAAAGCTTATCTATATAAATTAATACTATATTGTTTTTCCGATTGTTGAAAAAGTATCGAAGCTGACAAAATCAGCTATCTATTTTTGTGCTATAACCGAATATAATGTATGATAACTAACGGGGTGTGAAAGTGTGTGGGAATGCAAATATGCGAAGACACGATGAGGTGCTATCATGCGGCAATGACATTATATTATGCGTGTTTTCACAATTTCTTACGCTACATTATCACATATAGGCTAATCTTCTTTAGCAGCAGCGCATAGCTTATGCTATCATAACCAGTTAAAAGCGTGACTGAAGAGGAAAGTTTTTATGCGTAACTATACATATTTATAATATCTTTTCGTGAACTTGAATTTTTTATACCTTTTTTTATTTGTATTCCATTTTATTTTACATTTAAATAAATAAATAGAATATTTGGTATACTATATGCAATTTTTAAATAGCTAGGGATACACATTCATTTGCAAAATTAGAACGGACGTATCTGTAGATTTCGAAAACAATAGTGTTGAACAATGTTGCTAAATATAAGGTTAGTATGCCATAATTATAGACACTTTCTTTATAAATCCATTGCGTCATATCATTGCTGGATTAAAAAAAAAAAGTATTGTAGAGGCAAAGTTATGGATACACATATTCTCGGTATTTCCTACACGACGAGATCTAAAGATCTGGCTAAAAGTTACGACACAGCATTCCCTTTTTACATACTGGGCCAGAGATTCTTAAGTAGGCCTAGAATGTAAAATGGTTTCGGTGATATTCTAGATCAGCATAAATTATTATTATACTAATTACTATTATATGGCTTATCTTAAAAAGTATTTGTAAAATATAATATATTTTGAAAGAAAGAAAAGTATATTTTGGAGATGTTGCATTAAAAAAATATTACAATATAATTATGGACATAATAACGAGCAGGGAAAGGATAATAATTTAATAATGTTGGCTATTTTTTTATTATCAATACCGTATTATTGTGGAACGCTTTGTTTGCAGGAGAAAAAATATATATAAATGTTTAGATGGATGACTATTCTTTCGTTTAAGCATGTATACCAGTACCTTGAGAAAGAAATTTGATATGAACTCAAAGTTAATTCTCCAAAACTGTAATGTAATACTGAAAATTGGGATATTTAGCATTAAAAATTTATATGAAAAAATAGTTTATGTAATCATATAATATGATGTCAGTGATATACGGGAACTTTTAAATTTTATAATTAAGCATTAAAAAATAGTGGTACTCTTTATCTACCTGGGTTATTTTTTGCTTCCCGATTTAAATTCCCATTCAAGCGCTGTGCGTTATCCCGCATGAGGCCCAAAATGAGAAATTTGAAAAACACCGGGGTAAAATTGGACAAGGCCTGGGATAAATTGAACAAGTAAATTATCCCAGCGGTTTATTAATAAAAAAAAAATAGTGCAGTGTAGAACTTTTCTTCCCCTACAAGAATATATATAATTTGACTACTTAAAAATAATTTAGACCATAAAATTTGTTCTCTGAAAGTTTATATGGGAACAACAGGGGTGCGACAGGTCTCGGACAAGTCATAGAGCGGCGCGCACACCTTTTTCTCACATCATCCTCATGTCCTACTCACCCGCCTTTTCGTGTCCCAAAGTACCCCAGAGGAGGTGGTCGGACTAAAATCGGCGTAGTTCAATGATGTGGCTTTGTTAATGTCGTTTATATGAGGCTCACAGTATCATGCCCGAAACTTGACGAAGAGAATAATCGAATAAGCTATTATGAACAAAATTCATAAATTCGATATTTACTTCATACTTTTTGGATGAATTCGATTATTTACATTTTATGCTAAATCATAGCTGATGATAGTCAGTCACCGGGTCTAAAAATTTCTACCATATTACCCATCAAGAAAGAAAAGATAACAAGTTGGATAATAATGAATTGCTGTTTAACAGTTTATTTTCAATGAACTAATAGTTCGTCGTTGTACATCTAATGTGTTGTATAGAGTAAGCTATTTCTTTAAATATTCTAAATAAATATATCTTTTCTTTTCGATGAGGTATGCTTATCGTTAATTAGAATTAATAAATATTATGTGTCGAATGAAAATCCTGAGCTGCGTTCATCGATTAGTCAGTTAGTGGTGGTGAGCGTGATCTTCTTTGAGCTCAGAGGGATGCTTGTAATCGGAAACTTTAATCGGCTCGAAATCGACGTGGTGGACTGGCTCAACGTGATGGACTGGCTCAACATGGTAGACAGGCTCGACGTGATGGTGAACGGGCTCAGGGTGATGAGCAACAGCATGATCAGCAGCATGGTGGACGGGTTCAGGGTGGTAGTCAACCTTGTGCTCAGCCGGGTGATGATAATCAGCAACCTTCACGGGTTCGGCGTGATAAACGGGCTCAGCGTGATGAACGGGCTCGGCGTGATAAACGGGCTCGGGCTTCTTGTAAGCAGGAGCTTTATGTTCGTAAGGTTTGGCCTCATAAGGCTTGATCTCTCCTTCGTACTTGACATCAGCGACGAAACCGGAATCTCCGTTGACGTAGTAAGTCACAACCAGACGGCGACCATCGGGAAGATCAACGAAGTAGCTTCCCTTGGTGCTGTCCCCTTCACGGCTCTCCTCAGCTCCGTAGTTATTGTATTCGTCCTTGACGTTGTAGTCGTACTTGTAGCTAGCAGGAGCCTTCATGTACAAAACTATTACAAAGAATGTTGATAGATAATCAATTAATTGGAATCATACGTAAGTGTAGCCCTCTTTGAGGCCATAGGAAGACTCGTAGACAGGAGTAGTGGTGTGATAGTCGGTAGAGGGAGCGGGGTGATGGTCAACCTTGTGATGATCAGCTTGGTGGTGTTCATCAACCTTAATAGAATGATCTACATGGGGATGATCAATCTTGGGATGATCTACGTGGTGATGGTCAGCTTGATGAACATCAGCGCGCTGAATCCTCTTAATGACTTTAGCAGAAGAGACGGCCAAAAGGACCGCAAGAAGGAAAGCAATCTGTTGAAATGATTAAAAATTGCTCAATTCGTTCATTAATTTTTGAAAATACGGTAGCAATTTATATTATACCTTCATGTTGGTGGCTAGATTGAAGTAATAAACAAGACTGAATGATTAGAATAGCTATCGCCAGTTCTTTATATACTTTGGCCTTTAGAAGGGCAGCTGCTTGCTTATATTAAGTACAGTGATGTAATGTATATGTAGTTCGAGACGACGTGCATGCACTCTTTGAAGTAGGCTATGTCAAGGTAATCGAGTGCTTACAACTTTTTGGCCGTTATTCGTATTATCACTATATATGTGAAGGCGTGAAGTAATGAAGCGATTCCGAACAATTCATCAGATTTTCCAACAGGAATTCGGGAATTCAAGCGTAATCAAATATATACAGACACAGTCGAACTTGGGAAACCTTTCGTTTACACTCTAATCCATTCTTTTCTAATGATATAGACCTAATTCCTTTTGTACGGGCTTTTACTATACCTATATTACATTTTACTAAGTATTAAAATTAAGACGCTAAATAAAATGATACTATGGATTACTCGCTTGAAAAAACAACAACCAAAGAATAATTAGCATGAACATCAATAGTGTAATACAAATATTTAACCTTAACATGTATACTTTTTTAAAAACGTTCAAACTTGTATAATGGTTCAGTCCGATAGCGTCAGTAGTATACAAAATATGTTTAAGGTCCTCTACATGTTCGTTAAAATTCTGCATAGCCAGCATGAAATATGTTATTGATTATACGGACTTGCAAGGTATTCTTCTCAATGGCTATTGTGGCACTATATAAAATGTAGGTTAATTGTTGAATACGTATAAAATGTTATTCATTTTGAGGGATATAGTACTTGCATATCTTTGGTCAAGGCTGGGCCCTTGCCACTACATTTATAAATTGAAAAGATTAAATTTTTTACAAGGATGAGGGTCATTCATTCGTTGCTTATTATATGAGAAGCATACAAGCAGAGTGAAGAAGGCTAGCATTTGATTTGACCGATCAAAATGATCCTATAAGGTTTAATTTATGTAATTTGATTTATTTTATATAATCAATTAATTAATTGGATTCTTGAAACATTTGATTTCCAAGCGTATTAAAACGCCTTAATTTTATACAACCTCTTCTTTTTTCTAGAAAAAATATATGTATCTTGAAATAATTGAATTTTATGGGTAATTTCTTAGCTTAAGGAATAACGATTCATTTACAGTGCGTAATGCTGCGCTCCTTGATATCAAGTAATTCCCCCTTGTTTGGTTTATTTGTTGATATAATTAGATTTGAAGGGATTTCCTGGGGCTCTTGTAAATTTCCCTATTCTGTATATTATTACTGGAAAAAAAAGAGTTGAACTTTTATTTCCAAGAGTGAAGCTCGAATCACCTACTTATATGCGCTTAAATTAATGCCTTATGCAAAGCAGTGTTATGGCATGAAAATCCCGAAACATTTGATTGTATATCTTGATTGATTGAAAGTTATTAATTCATACCGGGATTGTATTTATTCATTAAGTACGGTTATAACAAATGAAAAATATATACGTAGTTGAGAAATACAATATTTAAAATTAGATTATGGCCGCGAGAACAGGTTATAAAATTTAAATAATTGACCACATAATCTCGCCGTGGAAGGTGATAGACTAAAAGTATAATTTGTATTTCTCATAAATAAATAAGGTACGATTATGTAAGGCAGCTATATAACTTTTTATCGATGCCAAAGATAATAAACTTGCTCGACGTCATGGTATATCGCCCTGACTTGGTCAACAGGCTTTCGATGGTAGACCGGTACATCATCGTAATAGTGATGATGGTCGTGGATGGATTGATGATGGTATACAGGCTCATTGGAAACATCATAATTATTTTTATTTCCATAATATGTAGGCGCTTTAGTAACTTCATAAGGTTTTGCCTCTCCTTTGTACTGGACGTCGGCGACGAAACCGGAATCACCGTTGACGTAGTAAGTCACCACCTGCCGGCGACCATCGGGAAGATCAACGAAGTAGCTTCCCTTAATGCTTTCTCCCTCACGGCTCTCTTCGGCTCCGTAGTTGTTGTAGTAATCATCCTCGACTGAGTATTCGTACTTGTAGTATGCAGGAGCCTTGAATAAAATACAAATTCTTTTTAAGTATTATTCATTAAATCATGAAGAAATTAATACGTAAGCGTAGCTCTCTACATTGTGGTGGGAAGAAGTTGTGTTGGGTTCGTCGATGGTTTTGCTCGATGAAGTGATGGATGCAGCAAGAATAACAGTAAAGAGAACCAGCGGGATCTATTGAATAAGTAGAGAAGGTTTAACGATTATCCTAAAGTATATTAATAAGTTTGAGTGTTATTTTCTTATGGAAAAAGCAAAATACCTTCATCTTTTTGGTGCCTATATACTATATAGGCTGTTTGAACAAGACTGGTTGATGTATACAACCATCACCAGCCTTTTATCCACTCTGGATTTTATTAGAAAGGCACTTTCGTAAGTGCGTTTGAAAGAGCAGCCTCATGATAAAATATTTTTATACTGCCAGATTCAAACCGGAATTCGAGAATTCCATAACACACGTGAAATTGATAAACCCTTTTCTTTTCCCCTTTAAGACACACTTTTATTAGACCTAGTAATCCGTGCGCTAATGGACTGTGAATGTTTATGTATCAGTTGGGCTATAACAATTGTACTTGCATTAACTAATTGTATATTTATACCACTTTTCAGTACGCTTACTGTGCGACGAAGAACACAAATGAAATATAGCTTAATAACTTCGATACGAGTCGATTACGTATATTAGAAACATTACAGTGATTGTGATGTCGCTTATATGTGTGCAACAGTTAATGCTTTAATTACTTATACATACGGCTCGTTGGTCTAGGGGTATGATTCTCGCTTTCGTGTGCGAAAGGTCCCGGGTTCAAATCCCGGACGAGCCCTATCGTAAAGTTCATCAGGCTTTACACTGAAGACTGAGAATGTTTACATTTTGATTTCATAAATAATGTATATAGGTTTTTTTTTATAAATTGATGTGTACTTTTTTTTATGCTGGCAGCTGTACCTACAGATGTGCTTCATGTAGGGGAAACAAATATGTTTATAGTATTCGCACTGCTATAGCTATTGTGTAAAATTATTTCAGTGGACATAACGGAGATAATGGACGACCACCAATCTTCGCAATAACTTGAACCTTAATTGTCTTCATCATGAATTTTTTTCACATCAAAAAGTTTTCAGTGTAGGTATTTTATTATTATTTCAATACAGAACTCAAATATACGTAATATGATTTCTGAATTAAGAATAGTAAGATGGGCCTTTTTTTCAAAAGAAAAAATTGTCTACATATCACCATAACAATTAACAGTACACATATGTTTTAAAATTACGGTAAGTGGTACCGTAATTCGTTAGAGAATTAGATTATACTGTCACCCTCCTTAAAAAACACTTATAGGTAATAAAATGACTTGTTGGTATTTTTATTTTTATCAAATCAGATAAACTAGCGAGTGATAACCACTGGATAATATCGCATTTGTATATTCTTTGCGTCATCAAATTCAATTTTAAGTATAAACATGTACCTGTTATAGAATTTAATCAATTGTTAGGATAAATCATTACGGAGGTAAGAAGCCAATTAAATATTGCTTTATGTCGTTTTTATAATTTATGGATATATGGAGTGCCAAACGCTGCTCCTCTTTTAGTGGTGATGATGGTCCGCAACATGGTGGACGGGCTCGGGGTGGTAATCAACCTTGTGATCAGCAGGATGATGATAATCAGCAACCTTCACGGGTTCGGCGTGATAAGCGGGTTCAGCATGATAAACGGGGTCGGGCTTCTTGTAAGCGGGAGCTTTGTGCTCGTAGGGCTTAGCCTCATAGGGCTTGATCTCTCCTTCGTACTTGACATCAGCGACGAAGCCGGAATCTCCATTGACGTAATAAGTCACCACAAGGCGGCGACCATCGGGAAGATCGACGAAGTAGCTTCCCTTGGTGCTGTCTCCCTCGCGGCTCTCTTCGGCTCCGTAGTTGTTGTAGTAATCATCCTTTACAGCGTAGTCGTACTTGTAGTGAGCGGGGGCCTTCATCCATCAAATTTGACATAAAAATTAAATTTTATTTTTTATTTTTTGGGTTGATATTACGTGAGCGTAGGTGTCTTTGTAGCCATAAGCAGCAGGAGCGGTGTAAGCGGGGGTAGTGGTATGGTAATCATCAGTCTGGTGATGGTCAGCGACATGGGAATCGACGGCTTTGGCCGAAGTGGCGGCGACAAGAGCTACGAGAACCAGAATAATCTATTAAAATCCGATTTAAATAATTTGAATATGTTGTCCGAAGAGTGAATCAGAATAATTTTTTAAGGAAGTCTGGAGCACTTTATACCTTCATGTTGGTTATTTGATTGCTGCGAACAAGACTGAATGATTTTTTGAAACAGTTATCACGTCTTTATATACTTTGCCGTGTTTAGAAGGGCACCATTATTTTCCTATATGCGTGAAAAATGATTGTTAGAGACGATAATGTATGGATTCGTTGAACTTGTTTGGTCAAGGTAATCGTGTGCATATTATAGCTTAGATTTTTACATTTTTACATGGTTTCGTATATTCATATAAAGGCGTTGAGCAGTGATGCAATACAGCAATCAACATATTATAAAATTCCAATTCGAAATTAGATAAGAAATTGGGAATTCATTGTCTTATGGTGCTGCATGAACTTGAATAAATAAAGACTTTCGTTTTCACTTTTTATAGACTGTAATAATTGCACGCATTTCCATATTCTGGTATTGTTATTAGTTTTGTATGCCACCATTTTGTGAGATTAAAAATATAGGGTGAATGCGCTAATAATAAGCGTCACATGACCCTTTCGATTTCGAAAAATGGAGTTTTTGTAATTGAATCAATCTAGAATCTAAACAAAATCTCTAAATAAAAAAGGGCATAACATAAAGAAGATGCCATACTTTGGTTAACCATCTATTTGAATTACTGTTATAGCTGTGGTAACATGCCCATAACAGTTCACATTTGAATACCATTCCTCATATCATATTAGAGACGCAACTTAAGTAAGCATTTAATAATATGGACAAGTCATCATCAGTTATTCACTAAACGTTAACTCAAAAATTAGATATTATACTCCTAGATCAAATTAATAATTATAAATTATTAAATTAATAATTAGATAGTATACTCCTAGATTAAATTAACAAGATTAAATAATCCTAGATAAAAAATTAAATACTATACTCCTAACTCTGTATCATTAAATCTTAATACAATGTTAACACGTTAAAAAAATGTAATCATCCTTTTTTTCTGAATATAGGATCGTGTATTTTCCAATATCTTATTACAGTTATAATTTTATTCATATAATTTGGCTAATATAAAAAATATTTTCTCTCATTGGTTATAATTTAAGTTTTAAGAATATCATAGCCGTCATCGTCGTCTAATATAGTCGATCAGCATTTAGTGGTGTTGGTGATGATCAGCAGCATGGTGGACGGGTTCGGGATGGTGATGGTTATCAACCTTGTGCTCAGTTGGGTGATGGTAATCAGCAACCTTCACGGGTTCGGCGTGATGAACGTAAGCGGGGGTTTTGTGCTCATAAGGCTTAGCCTCATATGGCTTGACCTCACCTTCGTACTTGACATCAGCGACGAAACCGGAATCTCCGTTGACGTAGTAAGTCACAACCAGACGGCGACCATCGGGAAGATCAACGAAGTAGCTTCCCTTGGTGCTGTCCCCTTCACGGCTCTCTTCAGCTCCGTAGTTGTTGTAATCGTCCTTGACGGCGTAGTCGTACTTGTAGTGAGCAGGGGCCTTCACCGTTAATTAAATTCGATTAGTTAAATGGTGTACTTAATTACCAAAATTTATGGGTTATATTACGTGAGCATAGGTATCCTTGTAGCCGTGAGCAGCAGGAGCACTATAAGCGGGGGTAGTGGTGTGGTAATCAATGGTCTGGTGATGGTCAGCGACATGGGAATCGACGGCTTTGGCCGAAGTGGCGGCAAAAAGAATCACTAGGATGAGAAGGACCTGTTGAAATCCGATTGAAATGATTTTGAATAGTCATCATAAGGAGGTTGTTATAACAATTATATTTTTGGCTGTTTAGAGGATTTATACCTTCATGTTGGTTATTAGATTTCTGCGAACAAGACTGATTGATTTTTGCAATAGTTACGACGTCTTTATATACTTTGCCGTCTTAAAAATTGTGTCGTTATTTTTCTGTGGGCACGAAAAATGATAGTTAGATACGATATTTTTGGTTCGCGAACTTTTTTGGTCAAGGTTATGCTGTACATATTTTACGTCAATATTTACATATTTCATACAATTATGTAAGGCGTGGAGTAATGAAGCAATACAGCAATCAAGAAATTATGAATTCGCAATCAAATTGGAATTCCTTTTCTTATTTAGCGCATTGAATAAATAGATTGAACAAATAAAGACTTTCGTTTTTTTATTCTTACCGACTGTAATAACTCGTATTTACAAATATTATGCTCTTACTTAAATGAGATCATTTCGTTAGATTCTAGCTCAGGCATTGTTAAAATTGAGATCGAGATTGAGATATTAAAAGTGGAACAATAATGGCGATAATCATTTATGATTTATTTTCGATAACCATTTATTTATTACGATCAAATCTATAAAAATCTTGGTTGACTCATTTTTTTTTATTTGACACCTTCGATGATTCAATCTCAATTAAAAACACAAGCAATAAATTATGACCTATTTTGTGACTAACAAAATGCGCATTTAATTTAGTAGTTTAAAATATTCTTTCATAACAATGATGGTCATGACTCACGCGCACCCGCTTCCGGGATCCATACATTGAAATCGAATTACTGCTATAGCAAATAACAACCAATCCTTAACAGTTAACTTTTTCATGTCATCACACATTTTAAAAAACCGTAGCTAATAAAGGCGTAATTACGACAAAGAAGGAACATGTGAAAGTCATCAGTTGTCTGCTGAAGGCATGATTTCATATACTCTTATTAAGAGTTATATTATGTAGCATTTACAATTTTTAATAATCGATTTTAAATGGTTCTATGAGCGCATTTTGAAGACCATATATTACCTAACGAACAGAGTCGGGAAACTCAATATAGGTATACAATAACCATTAAACAAATAAGATATTACTTTCTTTTTCGTTGGATGTATAATGATATATTTTCAAATGTATTACAGTCAAACTATTCATACATAAATTTGGTTTAGATAGAAAATAAAACTATTTCTCATTACTCACATCTCAAGTATATTAAGGCATATATTAAGTAATTATAGTTTAATATTTTTGTTTTTTAATTGACTCGAACGCTTTTAGTGATGATGGAAATGATCAGCAGCATGATAAACGGGCTCGGGGTGGTAGTCAACCTTATGCTCAATCGGATGATGATAATCAGCAACCTTCGCGGGTTCGGCATGATAAACGGGCTCAGCGTGATAAACGGGTTCAGCGTGATAAACGGGTTCAGCGTGATAAACAGGTTCAGCGTGATAAACAGGCTCGGCGTGGTAAACGGGCTCGGCGTGGTAAACGGGCTCGGGCTTCTTGTAAGCGGGAGCTTTGTGCTCGTAGGGCTTAGCCTCATAAGGCTTGATCTCACCTTCATACTTGACATCAGCGACGAAGCCAGAATCTCCATTGACGTAGTAAGTCACCACAAGGCGGCGACCATCGGGAAGATCGACGAAGTAGCTTCCCTTGGTGCTGTCTCCCTCACGGCTCTCTTCAGCTCCGTAGTTGTTGTATTCGTCCTTGACGGCGTAGTCGTACTTGTAGTGAGCAGGGGCCTTCATCCATCAAATTTTACATATAAACTACATTATTAATCATTCAATTTTTATGGTCGATATTACGTGAGCGTAGGTGTCTTTGTAGCCATAAGCAGCTGGGGCACTGTAAGCGGGGGTAGTGGTGTGGTAATCATCAGTCTGGTGATGGTCAGCGACATGGGAATCGACGGCTTTGGCCGAAGTGGCGGCGACAAGAGCCACGAGAACGAGGATGAACTGTTGACATTTTTTTATGAACGATTGGAATAAAAAAAAATTATATATTTTTTGCTAATATTTTAAATTTATGTAATTTTTGCTTATATATATTGCTTTCTTTGAGCACTATATTACCTTCATTTTGGTTATTAGATAACTGGAGACAAGACTGAATGATTTGATTTTCATTTACCACGTCTTTATATACTTTACTGTACATGGAAAATGATAGTTAGAGACGATATAATATGGGTTTGTTGAAGTGTATTATGTGGTCAAGGTTATATCGTGTACCTAATCCAGTGCAGTGTAAACGTGCATATTTGATTTATCTACTTGAGGCGCGGAGTATAATGAGTCACTCCATGAACATATAAGGCTTTATCCCCATAGGAATCCGAGAAGAAAAGGGGGAATTCCTCAATTCTATTTCACATAACATGAACTTTTAAACACTTTCGCTTTCACTTTATACTTACAGCCTAATTATAAACCGCATTATCCTAATGAGTTCATTTCATACTATCAGTTTGCTACTTACAGTTTTTACCAAGTAAAAGTCTTTAAACTATAAGGTTTTTTTTTTCATTTTCTCTCTTTTTTTAAAGTAGTAATTGCTTTACTTTTTTAATTTTTTTTTTACTTAACTGAATTCCAAATTCTTGATATTGAAAGCAAGATTAACTATTGCAGTTTATTTTTTTATTATTATACTGGAAGTTGTTACAATCATAATATCATTTTAATTATAATGTTTTTCTTCATTTTTCAAATCAATTTACACAACGATCGAATATGATAGTGTAGAAAAAAGTGTAGTGTAAACACATCGAGTCATTCAGTCATATATACGTGCGAATAATCAAAAGGCCTAGCTAAACTCTGTATTAACTTAATTTATAGTGAGATTGTTAACTGTTAACTGAATAGTATTGAGCAATAACCCTTAAACAATATTTTTAATGTAGTAAAATTACCATCTCAAAGATTAAAACATAAAAAACTCCCTTATTTATAATCTATTTTCAAATAAATTATTTTTGTTACGTTTTTTCTTCATATTCAGTAGTATTACTGAATACAAGTTTGGCATCAAAGTAGGATTGCTCGTAATCAATTATTAGGCTTGGCCCTCTAATTTGTGATGGCACCATCATCAATGGCTTATGCTGCCGTAAAACCTGGTAACTTCAGACGAAATTACCCCTTTTAACGGTTTTTTTAAAAAAGGAATATATCAATATATCTCCTAAAGAAAAATTTTGAAAACGTAGAAAAAAGCTGTAGTAGAATTTTCCATGCTGATCGAGGGAGTATATTTGATTTCTAAATCTGGTGAAGCTTGATGATTTTTTTTAAATTATTGGAAAAGTGTCCGAAGCTACCAAAACTGCGTCAAGTAACTTCGGACAAATAAGGGTTTTACGTAATAAGAATAATTATTCGAGATGACTGAGATCAACCCTAGTTGCATCAACCTTTCAGCTTTCAGATGAGACCAAAAACTGTTAATGCTATCGGTTCTATCAGAGGCACCAACAGTAAAAGAACAATAAAAAGTGTTCAAAGCTAGCCGAAAAAACGAATTCCCATTTGAAACGCATTGTCTGAAATTACCGGATTAAGCGGTATTGCCAGACTCTCAAAACCATAATCAAGACCACTTAAATATTTACAAACTTAATGGTAATTTATTAATTGGACTATTTCATGAAAAATAATCTTTAATAAAAAGGAGGCACGGAAAACCTTAATTATACAATCAAAATTGCATAACAATAGTCAAATCTTTCTTGCTGCATATATAATATTCTGGTATATTTTCCAAAGTTATAATTTTAAATTGTATTACAATATTACAATTCATATAAAATTATTTTTATAATTATTGAAAAATCATCCTAATTTTCATTGGTAAATTATCTAGGAATATTCTATATAAAACATCATCTAACAGATAATATTATAGCATCTGTTTTGATCGACTCATTTAGTGGTGATGGTGATGATCCACGGCATGGTGGACGGGCTCGGGGTGGTGGTGGTAATCAACCTTGTGCTCAGCCGGGTGATGATAATCAGCAACCTTCACGGGTTCGGCGTGGTAAGCGGGCTCAGCGTGATAAACAGGCTCGGCGTGGTAAACGGGCTCGGGCTTCTTGTAAGCGGGAGCCTTGTGCTCGTACGGCTTAGCCTCATAGGGCTTGATCTCACCTTCATACTTGACGTCGGCGACGAAACCGGAGTCTCCGTTGACGTAGTAAGTCACCACAAGACGGCGACCATCGGGAAGATCGACGAAGTAGCTTCCCTTGGTACTGTCTCCCTCGCGGCTCTCTTCAGCTCCGTAGTTGTTGTAGTAATCGTCCTTGACGGCGTAGTCGTACTTGTAGTAAGCGGGAGCCTTCGTTCATTAAAAATTAGATTTAAATTACAGAATTTATCATAATATTTTGGGAATAATTACGTGAGCGTAGGTGTCTTTGTAGCCATAAGCAGCAGGGGCAGTGTAAGCAGGGGTAGTGGTATGGTAATCAGTGGTCTGGTGATGGTCAGCAGCGGGGGCATGGTGATGATCAGCGGCGTGGTGGTGATCGGCAGCGTGGTGAACGTCAGCAGCTTGGTGAACGTCAGCAGCTTGGTGAACGTCAGCCATTGTTCTGCCAGTACGTCTGTAGCTCTTGGCAGAAACGGCGGCCACGATGACCAAAAGAATGAAAGCGACCTATTTGGTAAATAGTTAAATAATATCCTTTGTTTTCTCTAGATGATGATCGAAGGAATAGTAATATACCTTCATATTGTTGAATGGTTGGAATGAACAAGACTGAATGATTTTTTCTAACCATCACCGGCTCTTTATATACTCAATGGTCTTTAGAAGGGTGCGCTATAGATAGAATAGTTGCAGAAGATATTGATCCCTATTACTACACATAGAATCGTGTTTTGGTCAAGGTAAACTGGTGCAATAATTCCTCGACTAGGTTACACATTTTTTGTGGTTATGAACTGCTGTTATTTGATCCCTTCCATTCCGGAATTCCGAACATGAAAGGGAGTTATTAACTGTCTACAATACCACCTTTCTTTAATTCTACGGTCAACAGGTATATTATATATCACGATTATAATTAATCTTTCATTTAGACTGGATAAAAAATTAAGTTATATTAATCTTCCCCTTTCTCTTGATTAATATTCAAGTGATTTGTTAAGTCTTGGTATTAGCAATTAATTTAATTTAAATGTTTCGAAATAGTCTGTTAATTCTAACTTATATAATTAGGTATTAAATATCACCCTACTGCTTTAAGCAGGCTAGAAGTGTAGTTGGGAATGCGGCCGAAAGTTATTTTTTAAATAAATTAAATGCTTTCACGCTCTAATATTACGAATACTCTATTCTTGTGCAACAAAATGAGAGAAAATGTCTTAAAAAACACACACAATGTTTTAATGATAATTATAAGAATATTTACAGTATGTATAGCCAGTTATATGCCACCTGGCACCAATTCCAACACAGATAATTAAGCAGTTCGTTCGTTCGTTCTTTTTTTTCGATTTCTCATTCCACATTCTTTCTCGATGTCTTGAAGTCAGAACTGCCCCACTTGTAAAGTTGTAATCAAATGATCTGGAATAAAATAGTTAACTGAAAGTGAATAACACAGCGCAGAAAACGTGATATCCAATTGTTCCATTTTATTTCATAATTTAAGGAGGCATTCAAACGTGTTGAAAGTAGATCACGAATTTTGTCCCTTTTAATCAAGATGTAAATTTCTAGAATACATTGGTAATTGAAGTGATTGCGCAGATATCTTGATCAATCGGACCACTCCTCCAGAAGTTACCTTGGAATGGAATCAGTCTGCTGCCACTGTTGACTTCTATTAAGGGCGAACAGTTCAACGTTTTGACTCGAAATCTAATCTTAATAGGCTATAAATATATTTTCAAACCTGGAATTTGGGGCGCTGAAATAATCGAGAGTCTATCATGTACGTCATCACGATCTCCACCAAGACTCTCATTACCATAGCCAGAGTAGAAATGATATCTGATTGCGTAATAACTGAAAATGCAGATCAAAATAAAGAGGACAGCAACTACTATCCAGCAAAAAATGTGGTAGTAATCGGTCGTTGGACTTCTTTCCACTTCGTCCATGGTACAAATTAAACAAATAACGTCGATCGTTATCGAATGCAAACTCACTTTTATTAGGATATTTCGGAAGAGTGAGACTAAAAATACAAAACGTGCGAAAAGAGCCTTTGGAGAAGAATAATATATACGTGGCATTTAATTTGATATACATGACTTTTGAAAATTGAGATCTCATCATCTAATTACAACTGAAATCAAGGCAGAACACTGCTGGATCGGCGGATCGGACTCTCTGTGCGCGGATTCGGAGAGATTGAAGAGATGAGATTGGACGAGAAAGAAGTGATGGTCTGTAACGGAGACGGTATCATATTCTTCAAAGTGGAGAGAGCCCTCGAAGGAGTCATAACCGGAAGAGTTGAGTAAGCTGTATTGATCGGAGTGGAAAGATGAGTGCCCAGAGCCGAGATGGAAGCCATCGGAGAGTTCCAGAATGAAGTTAGGACGGAAACAGAGGGCCGCCTACTGATGGTCAGCTGATTACTACTCGACGATTCAAGGGGGAGCGAGTTATCCATGAGATTGATGGGACTGGCTGAAGACACTCGAGTGACCACATCGTTCCGGATCTCCAGATTCTGGATACGGTGTTCGTGATCCGTCCCTTCTAAATTACGGACGCGCTCCATCAAATGTTCCACAAGGTTTGTCAGCCTGCCGACTTCCTCCTTTAGAGACTGTTGAAAAACAAAATGGTAATTTTTAAAACTCGTTTTAAGGATTTTATAAAATAAGAAATATTACGTGATTGGTGCTGTCCACCGGAAGCGATTGCGTTTTTCCCAATTGCGAATGGACTAGAATAGGAATCGAGGATCGCCGCAGTTTCGGATGAGGATTCTATCCAAAATAAAAATAAAATAATTCAATGAACTTTGATAAATAGTGCTAACGTATTCTTACGTTTTCATTTTCATCGATTTGAATTCCAGTTTTGAGATTTATCATGATTGGGTTTTCATCTCTGCCAGAGAACCACTCTTCGGCCGAAAGTGCTGGCTGCGAGCTCACGGTAGATGGATACAAGTCTTCTTGGAACATCTCAGACTGTAATTATTTAAAAAATGTATATTTAAACAGCTTTAAATTTACTTAGATTTAAGTGGATACCTTTCTAGGAACAGTCATAGAGATCACTTGACAGAGACCGTTACTGTTGAGCCGATAGAAGCGGTCGATCTCGTTGGCAGAAATATTGCAGCCCCGTTTTGCCATCATGCCTATACCTCGCTGAGGATCCGGCGATGTGAACGTGGCGATGTAGTGGACGAAAGGAGCCTCGGAAGTGATTTCAAAGTATCGTATCACGGAATCGCCCTTAAAACATATTGATAAATTATTGAAGAACCGGTTGGTTATAAGTCAACTTGAATTTAATACTTTGCCACAGAGGTAAATCAGGTTAGCATCGGGATCATAAAGCGGGAATAGAACCCCGTTCGAAGTGTCCAAATCCGTGAGGTCGAGCGGCTCGTTGAGCTTGCTGGGATCACGAAGAGAGAACTGGCGCTCGGAATTTTTCGAAAATCCGGTCGTGAAAACTCGGCCGTCCTTGAGAAAAATGGCACGGCACGCTTTCGATCCTTCGTGACACATGGCCTCCTATTTAATTTTCAAAATATTAGCAAATTAATTAAGTGAATTTTAGAAAGATAAATTTGAAAAAACCTGTTCGATGACACCGGTGCGAGGATTTATGATGCGAATTTTCTTGTCACGGCAGGTGGTGAGAAAGCGGCTTCCGTCCCAATTCCAAGAGGCAGAGTAAACGACATCAGGATGACTAAAATGAAAAAAAAAATAAATAATTTGTAAATAAAGCTATTCTAATTTTATTACTATACCTCTCAATCACGATATTGGGAATGGAAGTGGAGACATCCCAGATGACAACAACATTATCCGATCCTACGAGAAAAAGAAATTAATTAAATTAAAATAAATAAATATTTTAGTAAATAAATACCGGCAGTTAGCAGCACATTTTCGGCAGTTGGGTGCCAGAGGACCAACCCAACCCTTCGTTGGTGATACGAAAGAGTGGTAACAGGCTCAGTTAAAGTCCTATTTAAAATAATAGATAATTAATTGATGATTTATCAATAAATAAAAACTTATAATACTTTGTCAATCCTTCTTCTGGAATTAGCCAGAGTTTGACTGAGCAATCTTCGCTGCCCGATGCAATCAGATTATCATTGTGAGGTGAAAATGCGATGTCTAGCACTGGACCTTTGTGCCCGCTCACGACAGGTGGATCCGACTTCAACTTGACAACTTTATCCTGCTGAAAAATGTAAAACAGTTCATAAATTAAATAATTTATTACACATTTCTGGAGAGAAGTATACCTGAGGTGAAAGTTTGATGACAATAAAGGCACCACCACCAGCTGACTCTGTGATGACAGCCAGAAATTTGGGGTTGACCGAACAGAAGGTGGAATCCCAAGAAGACTTTGAGACCCTCACGCTATGGCACTGGTCTTTCTTCCAGGCGGTGCCAAACACATTCCTGAATTTTGAAGCCCTCACTACACGATGAGACATTCTGGTGATGAAAACTAATTTGGCTTGAGATAAAACAGCTGACGATGACAGTCACCGCTGGCCAGGTGTAAACTTGAACCTGAAAAATAGAATTTACAGCTTTCCTTAAAAGAATTCAGAGCTGATTTATTGTTATTCAGTGTGGACAGGGGAATTATGATTGCCAAAACCAGAAATAAAAAATAGCAATGAATCTCATTGACCCCAATTATTTCAGTGATTGACATGTGGTCTATCAGGATTAACACACATACTTCACAGATATTTTTTCAGAAAACAATTTTGCCATTGAAAATAAAAACCAGAAAAATTACCTTTCGTAAAATAGAGGACTATATCTTCGAGGATTTAAAAAAATAAAATATAGTCGCTATAATGATACTCTCGCCTTTTTACAATAAAAACCACACAGCAGTGATAGCTATAGCTGACAGTTGGCACGCTAAAATCGCTAATGGCTGCCGTGCAAAACGGAAAACATTTCGTAATTTTTTGCCATGCGCAGTGCGCCTGTGCGATAGAGCGCAATGCGGGCCAAGCCGCCAATCGGCCAATCAAAAATTTCTCTAATGATACTAGAGGCATCTAGTAGAAAGTCGAATAACAGGTCAAGGACGCGGGAAATATGATTTACTTTTTCAAACAAAATATCTCCTCTTTTTTTTAAAAAGGAGTGTTATAAATGTGTACATTCACGCGTTCATTGGAAACTATCACGACCAGTGGTCACGACAACTTTTCTTAATTATTAGGGCTGAATTAAAGTGATCACCTCATCTTGAGTTCATCTTTTAGAAACCTGTTGCGCAGTGTACAAGTCATCACATTCTATATATGTAGGTTACCTAAAAATCAGGAAGAAGATACTTGAAAGCCCGGTTTACGCTGTTATGCAGCCATGAAATAAAACCGGTTCCAATGATTTTATTATGATTCGTGAAGGTATAATAAATTTAATTATGAAATTGTGCATATGATCACATCTGTTTTTAAATGTATATTGTTTCAATATAGAATAAAACTTGTAGTGAATTCATTTTAAAAGCCAATAGCTTAATAATAACTCAAATAAATAGGCACTTTAAGATTTAAAACATTACAATAAATAGTAACGCATTATAGTTGTTGATGTATAGTTACGTTAAAATAAATAAAGAATAAATAATGTAAAAAACTAATTTTTTTTCGTCCGTTATTCATAATAAGGTAATTTCCTGCTGTTTTATGATGATGATTGCGCCTCATTCAGTTTTCCGGTATTGAACCAGGCTATCTCATAAGCATAAAAGGATTTCGTCGTCCGACTAGATTCCCTCTTTTTCAATGAACTGCCCCTGTAATCGAATCGCGCCATTTCACCTTCATCCGCAATGCGCTGCAGTACTTTGCTAATCTTCCCAAGATGCTCTTTATTTTCAGTCTGATCCTTCTGTACATTAATCGTGATGCTCAACTGTCGGACTCGTTTCAGGAATCCAGAGTCGATGATCTGATTCAAAACAGCTAAATCTTCCACAGGGTTGATCTTCAAGTAGTCGATGATTGTGTCATCTCCGTGTAAAGAAGATAGCATTTCGTAGACAGCGGATAGAGTCATCGTTTCCCAAGGTCCATTCTCAGTCTCTGCAGTGTTTTCACTTCCCAATGCTATCGGATAGAAATGGATCTTTTTTGAATGGTCGTGATATCCGATGAACATTGAAGGATCGAACGCGTAAACCTATGTATTTAACAGTGTATTACTTTACGCTGTGAGTATTGGTTAAAGTTAAACGTAGCGTACCTGACATCCTAGATTTTCTTCCACGCTTTCTTCAAAATACCAATCAAAATTAATCCCAAAAGAATAGACGATACATTTGTTGATTTCAGGTCCAACTCTTTTATCTAAGCAAACAGCTTTTTGTCTATCCATTTGAGTCAGTTTGCGACTGGGTTGCTCGAATAGAGGACCACCAAAGAAAAATTTGTTTTCACAAATAGCACTCTTCTCATTTGGATTCGATGATGGATGATCTTTATGATCGAATGAGAAAGGCAAGATCAGTTCAGCTTTATTTTCGGTTGAGATTTGATCTTTTAAGATGAAGACGATTAGGCTGCTGATCGTGCAGAAAAGAAGAATCGAAATCTGAGTTCTTCTTGTATTAACACTTTTTGACGGCGATACATGCTGATCCATTATTTAAATAAATTGAGCAATCCGGAAATAATGTGAATATTGTTAATATAGTTAACCGATTGAATAACAAAACCTTTTTAGAGCTCTAGTTCGATGCTACCGCTATTGAAGCTTGATGAGCACCAACTTAACAATCCTGCTAAACGTGAACTTCATCGATCTGTACACTCCGTTGAAAATAAATTAAAAAAATAAAGTCATCTTGATGCATTCTGGTCTGCCCCAGAAAAGTTCTGGTTTATTATTTAGGACAGCTTTGAAAAAACGGATCGACATGTATGAACCTACCTATATGAAAAAAAAACAGGATTCATCTTATCAAAATGGAGGACGCTCTTGAGCTTCCTGGTTTTATCTACTGCTGCATGTAGTATGTAGGTTAAGAGTACATTGGAAAAAATGTCAAGTTTGAAAATGAGGCAATTCATATATAATGTATAATAAAAAGTGTTGTCCTTTCAAAATCCATTATGTGATCTAGTGAACTCTTGGCATCTTGCTTGAAAAAAAAACTTAGAAGAGAATAAGTGGTGAATGTTTAAGTACGACATGTTATAATCTACGCGTCAAACCGTAAAAATAGTAAATTCGAAATTTATTATAAGTTATTTTTAATCAATTGAACATTAATACAACTTTCTGTGAGAAGTCTCGAACGGAGATGATGATCATACATACAGTATAATAAATTCATATATTCAAGAAGACTAATAAGGGTGTAACAAATAATAGCACGTCCATAACTAAGAACCAACAATATTACAAATGTGATTCGATAGCTTGGCATTCCTTCCTTCCTTTCCGCTGTTTGATCGGCATCATTATCAAACTCCTGGTTAGTCTTTTTGTATAATGAGCTAGTTCCTTTGATCGTTTTCCCCGTATAATTTCCCGAGATTGAGCCAAACTAACTCGCAAGCAGAATAGGACGCCATCTTCCCATCCGACTTCTTGTTTGACAAGTAGTTGACTCGAGAGCTAAATCGAACCATTTCGCCTTCATTGTCAATTCGTTGGAGTACTTTTACAATCTCATCAAGATTTTCTTGATCCTCTTTTATCTCGCTCGGTACAATGATCTTGAGACTCAACTGTCGGACGCTTTTCAGATCTGCGTTAAAACAGCTAAATCTTCTACAGAGTTGATCTTTAGATAGTCGATGATGGCGCTCTCTCCGTGGAAAGCTGATAGCATTTCGTAGATTGAGGAAAGAGTCTTCGTTTTGCAAAGCTCATTCTCGCTTCCAACTTTGTCTTCACTACCCAGAGCAATCGGATAGAAATGAATCATTTTCGAATGGTCGCGATGACTATTGTTCATTAATGATCGAATGAGTATACCTGAAAATTAAGAACTTGATTTAATGCGTCTTAAATTTAGCAAATAATTAAATTTAAAAATAAATAAACGTAGCCTACTTACGTAGCATCCTTGATGCTCTTTCATGTTTCCTTCAAAGTACCAATTATCGTGAATACCGAAAGAGTAGACGAGGCAGTCGTTGATTTTAGGAGCTACTTTTTTGTCCAAGCAAACTGCTCCTTGCCATTCAAATCGAGTTAATTTGGAGCTGGACTCCTCAATTAAAGGACCACCAAAGTAGACTTTAATTTTGCAAGCACTCTTATTGGACCACTTGAGATAATAAATGATCTCACTTAGATTCGACGAAGGATGATGATCCTTTCCGAGGAAGAAAGATAAGATGGGTTCACCTATTTTTGTAATGATCAGTGTGTGTATCAATATGAATATGATACTGCTAACTGTGCAGAAAAGGAGAAGCAAAATCCGAGCTCTTTTTGGAATAAGTATCTCACATGATTTTTGTTGATCCATTCCCGAGGTAATAGCGATTGAATAGCAAACCTTTATTATTGCTATGCAGTCGAGCTTTGATACCAACTCACTGATCTGCAAACCTGCAAGCATTTTTTTCAATGCGCTCGAAATTCTTTAAGACTCATTACGTGAGGCACAGACTATAGTTCTGCAATTCTGATTTATGTCACGCATTTTTTATGTGAAAATAAAATGTATATAAATGTGAATATAAATTTGTAAGAGTAAGATATAATAATAAATTATACAAGAAAAACGGGATTCTGTATATTATCAGAATGGAGAATCCATAGAAATTGTTGCATTGGTATGTACTTTATATGTAATTATGTATTGTATACGCTTATTTAGGATGCCATCGAAGACGAAGTTTGATAATAAAATAATGAGATTCATAAATTATGCATTACATCATAATCAGAATGCGGACATAACTTTTATGTTATGTGTTCATCATAATTTCTTTGATACATCATATTAAGTGAAATGGAACTTAAACTATTATATTATACTTCCCATTGTATTTATACAATAAATTGTACCTACATATATGGAGTGTCAATAACATTGTCTTTATTTTTGAAAAAAAAAATCCAGCTCTGTTAATAATTTTAAAAAATACTCTTACTAACGCGTATATGTATTTATATAAATATTGACAATAAATAATCCATAAAATAATCAAAACTCAACTTATCCGATTTATTTTAGTTGATTTTTGTCATCAATAGTTTATTCATTCAAACTCGTAGAAATTCTTATATGGCTCGGATAATACTCGATTTTTTTCGTCGCCAAATTTTCGCGCATTAAACCAGGCCAACTCGTAAGCAGAATAAGGAGTCATCTTTCTATTCAACTTTATGTTGGAGAACAATAAGTCTTTTGTGGAGCTGAATGAATCGAACCATTTTGCCTTCATCATCTGCGATTCACTGGAGTACTTTGAAAATCTTCGTAAGATTGTCTTGATTTTCTTCCTTATCACTCGGTACGATAATCTTGAGAATCATCTGTCAGGAGCGTTTCAAGAATCCAGGCTCGATATTTAAAAATGAGTAATACTATATGTAAAATAACAAGGGATGTGTTTTCAATACCCATTTTGTGCAACATATTGAAGGAGAAGAATAATGTATGTTGGATATTTTAATACGCATATCAGTGGTAAAATAGTATTGTCACAATTTACTAAGTTATTATCACACTTTTAATCCACCTTCCTTGTGAGTCGTGAGAGGTCTTGAGCGGAGACGAATAAGAAAATCGAAGAAAATAACTTAAAATATAAAAAAATAATTAAGACTAAAAGTGTAGCAAATAAATAAGTTCGTAATTAGGCAACAAAATTATTACTGTAAATATTAGAATTAGCCGTTTGAACCCAGAAATTGCATGGTTTTATATCTTGGAATTTCCTTGTTCCGCTGATCGATTGACATAAACAGTATAGAGTAGTGATGACTCTTGTTTTAATATACGAGTGATCGCTCACCGTATACTTGTCCGATATTGAGCCAAGCCAACTCGTAAGCCGAATAGGACATAATCTTTCCATTCAATTTTCTGTTTGAGAAATAATTAACCCGGGAATTGAATCGAACCAATTCGCATTTATTTCCGATTCGCTTGATCACTTTGAAAATCTTCATAAGATATTGTTGATTTTCTTTCATCTTGCTTGGTACGATGATGGTGAGGCTTAACTGTCGGACGCGTTTTAAGTATCCAGAATCGACGATCTGTGTCAAAACAGCCAAATCTTCGACGGGATTGATCTTCAGATAGTCGATGGTAGTGTTCCCTCCGTGAAAGGGCGACAGCATTTCGTAGATGGAAGAAAGAGTCTTGGTTTCCCAAGGTTCAGTCTCGCTCTCAGATTTATTTTGACTTCCCAGAGCAATTGGATAGAAATGGATCATTTTCGAATGGTCGTGATATCTCTTGCCCATTGTGTGATCAAACGAGTATACCTAAAAATTAAGATTTTGATTTAGTGAGGCTCTTTTTAATTATTTTTTAATATGAAAACAGTAAATAAAAGTACGTTGCATCCTTGATGTCCTTCCATGCTTTCTTCAAAGGACCAGTCATCGTGAATACCAAAAGAATAGACGAGGCAGTTGTTTACCCGAGGGGCGAATTTTTTGTCCAAGCAAACTGCTTTTTGGCCCTCGTTCAAGATCAATTTGGGGCTTGGATGGTCGACGAATAGAGGACCACCAAAGAAGACTTTATTTTTGCAAGCACTCTCATTGGACCATATGAGATAATCTATGATCTCATCACTTGTACCCATTGAAGAACGATTATCCTTTTTGTGGAAGAAAGTTAAGATGGATTCACCTATTATTGCAATGACCATTGAATGTATACAAATGAAAACGATGCCGCACACTGTGCAGAAAAAGAGAAGCAAAATCCGAGCTCTTTTAGTGATAGTTATTGTAGATGATTTTTGTTGATCCATTGCCGTTTGATATTCTTATATATCCTTGTGTATGTAATAATGATTTATTGATTGAGTAACAGGCACAATTTCAAATCTAGTGCGATGCAGTCGAAGCTTGGATACCAACTAAATAATCTGAAAACCTGCAAGTTATTATTTTTTTGACGAATGCACTCTAAATTCTTTAAGACTCATTAAGTGATGCCCATAGTCCGGTTTAAGTAAGGTAGATAACTTACATCGGTATTTTTTAGTTGAAAAAATGTGTATCAATATATCTATAAATGTGTATCAGTATTAATAAGTCAAATAATGAAAAACAGGATTGTGGAGCAGAAAAACAGGATTCTTGTAGGATGAAAAATTCATAGAATATGACCATACATTGTTATGCATTTAATATGTAAGTATGTTGATATTTAGACTGCCATCTGAGAACGTTTGAGAAAGTAATGAGATTCATAAATTATGTATTAGGGCCTACATCACAATCAATTTGCGGACATAACTGGGTGTGGGAAACCACAACAAGGTTCAACAACTTATTTTTCTTTTAATATATCCAGCCCTGCTAATTGTTCTTGTTATGTATAAGACATATATTTTATATGTATATATAATGACGATGAATAATGCATACCATTCAGACTCTGCCAATCCAATCTAATTTAGTTGATTTTCTTCATTATCTATATAGATTATTCATGCCATCAAATCTTGGAGATACTTGCGGTTCGGATGCTGTTCAATTCCTTTGTCGTTTAATTTCCCAGCATTTAACCAGGCCAACTCGTAAGTAGAATAAGGAGTCAACTTGCCATGCAACTTCCTGTTTGAGAAATAGTCTACTTTGGAGTTGAATCGGACCATTTCACTTTCACCATCTCCGATACGCTGGATTACTTTGAAAATCTTCGTAAGGTATTCTTGATTTTCTTCCATATTACTCGGTATGATGATCTTGAGACTCAACTGTCGGACGCGTTTTAAGATTCCAGATTCGACGATCTGAGTTAAAACATCGAAATCTTCCACATTGCTAATCTTTAAGTAGTCGATGACAGTCTCTCCATGGAGCATCGATAGCATTTCGTAGATCGAAAAGAGAGTCATGGTTTCCAAATAAGATTCGCTCGTCTCAGGTTTATTTTTACTTCCAAGAACTATCGGATAGAAATGAATCTTCTTTGAGTGATCGTGATAACCTCTGTCCATTGAATGATCAAAGGAGTAAACCTGAACACAAAGCCATTCATTGAGTAACAATATTTTAACAATTGGATTTGAAGCAAACTTACATGGCATCCTTGAAGTTCTTCCATCTTTTCTTCAAAGGACCAATTATCGTGGATACCGAAAGAATAGATGATACAGTTGTTGGTTTTAGCAGCAACTGGTTCATCCAAACAAAACACTTTTTGGCCTTCATGTTCACCGAAGTAGACTTTATTTTTGCAAGCCTTCTCGTCGAACCATTTGAGTTGTTCAATAATCTCCATAGGATTCGATGCCTGATGATCGTTTTCAGAAGGAAACAAAGATAAAATGGATCCACCATGCTTTGCCATGATCAGTTGATGAAATAAAATGAAGAAGACGATGCTGCAAAGTGTGCACAAAAGAAGAATCGAAATAATCTGAGCTTTTTTTGCAACTGATTTCGATAAAAATTTCTCCATTTATTTTAAGGAACCGTACGATGGTGATGTAGAATGGACACAACGTCAATATGGTGCGAATCCAACTGAGAAGTGAGAAAAACACGAGAAGCCGAATGAGTTTCCTCGATCATTAACCCGCCTCATTGACCCGGAATAGATCAGGTTTTATTTCTTAGGGGACCAATAGCGTACGATGAAGGAAGAAAGATGAAACTTTTGATTATGTTGACTGAAGTTGAATTATTGTCTTCCTTGTCTCTTTGTCATCCAATTAGAGTTTCGGCTACGATTCATATCTAAAAGAAAGAGAGAAAATAGAGATCGCTAGGACATCGTAGATGGGGACAATAGGATTATAAAGTATAATCTTGACGACCTATAACCCACCTTCCATCTGTAATAAACGAAATCTAGTTTAGAATTTATAATATAAGTACAATATGACGTGTATTGCATTAAAAATGAACGACGCGTGTCTACTTTTCTGATGACGTTCCACTATCGTCGTCAAATAGGTACAGCTGTTGCATAGTTTTGTTGCTTGGCCACCAACAGTTATATTTTACAACCGGTTATAAATGAGGACGACACTTTATCTTGCATACCAATTGGGGGCTGCAATATTTGGACAGTGTATCAGCGACTTTTGACGAGGCATCACATCATTGTATTACCAGCGTTGTACATAATTCAATTATTAAAAGTACTTAATTTATTGATTTAATTTAATACGCATAATCAGTGTTAAAACGAAGGTTACGAGTTTGTGAGCGGATCCATTAGAGTTTCTGTAAATTAGGCTACACTTTCTTTTAATATTCCCAATTTAAATCAAATTATAGTTCCTTGTTAAGTTGATGCAATTAAAGGTATCAACTTCATATAATGCTACAATAGCTACATTATCATAAGCTTTAAAATGAAGTTGAATTGGCTACATTCGGTAGTGATATTTTAAATCACTTAGTGCAATAACCGTTATAATAACCATCACAAGTCACAATAAGGAATTAGTTGCCGAAAAATTAGGTTGTTCTTTAAAGAGGAAATAATAATGATTAACTTGGTTTGTTTACATTACTTTACTATAAGGCTAAATTATTGTAAGAAATGAGAGGAAAATTAAAAATCAGGTACCTGGTAAGGCTAGTAGTAATATATGCGATCAATGACTACATTTCTCGTAAGTGTAAACTAGGAAACTGGACATCTTCCAATTCGAGTTAAAGATTGACTCTGTGAATATGTCTCGTCATTCATCTACAAAGCGACGGAGTTTTTAGTGATCTTTGATGAACGGTTTTTATTCCTTTTTTGTCACATCACACGGGTGCAAATTTATTGCGAGGTTTAAGTGTTTTTTGTTTGTTTTTTTAATTATATTTTTTTACATTTCATGCATACGACCATAGGTATAAATAAAAATCATACCCCTGGGTACAAATCTGGGTAAGAATAATAAGCCTGTTGCGTTGTAAGAATATAATGATTGCTTAACAACAAGACTATTTCTTAAATTTATTATTTACGAATAACTAATCAATCATATATGAGTGTATCAGCTATGGCAACTGCAAGTAAATAGTCATTATCTTTCCAATAGCAAAATCAGTTGTTTAGAAGTAGCTGAACTACTCCGATTCCTTACTTCTTATATTGTTCTCAAAATATGATTGAAAAATCCATCCAAGTTTGAGAAAACAATTGAGTATGTAACAAGTCTTTTGATGTACCAATCGTCTTACTATACCGTTGAGCCGCTCATTAACACCATCATCGCCACATTGCATTTTCGGACGGCTTAAAAAGAACTCGGATTGGTCATATTTTTCCTTTTAATAACTTTGGTTTTGAGTACATAGATAATATGCTAAAACAATCGAACATCAATAAACCAAATATAATGAAACAAAAATAATAAAATCGAAATATAAATATATAAATTAAATAATTTAAACGACAATATCGTCAATGATATTCAGCTGATTGTCTTCATTATTCTTCTCGAAATCATCATCGGCAGGTTTTATGCTATTAGCTTCCTCCTCCATGATTCTTGGAGGAGATGATCGCGCTCCGTATAATTTGCCGAAATTGAACCATACCAACTCGTAAGCAGAATAGGGCGCCATCTTCCCATCCGACTTCCTGTTTGAGAAATAGTTAACCCGGGAGCTAAATCGAACCATTTCACCTTCATTGCCAATTCGTTGGAGTAATTTGGCAATTTCATTAAGATATTCTTGATCCTCTTTCAACTCGTTTGGTACAATGATCTTGAGGCTCAACTGTCGGACGCGTTTCAGAATTCCAGAGTCGATGATCTGGGTCAAAACTTCCATATCTTCTACAGGATTGATCTTAAGATAGTCAATGATCGCGTCCTCTCCGTGGAAGGCTGATAGCATTTCGTAGATTGAGGAAAGAGTCTTCGTTTCCCAAGGTTCAGTTTGACTCTCAGCTTTGTTTTTACTTCCTAGAGCAATCGGATAGAAATGAATCATTTTCGAATGGTCGTGTTGACTTTTACCCATCAAATGATCGAATGAGTATACCTGAAAATAGATCGAAATTTAACTTTTTTTCTTATATTTTTTCAAATGAAAAAACTTACGTTGCATCCTTGATGTTCTTCCATGCTCTCTTCAAAGTACCAATCACGACGAATACCGAAAGAATAGACGAGACAGTTGTTTGCTTCAGGGGCGACTTTTTCGTCTAAGCAAACTGCTTTTTGCCCTTCAAATAGAGTCAATTTGGAACTTGGTTGCTCGAATAAAGGACCGCCGAAGTAGACTTGATTTTTGCAAGTACTCTCAGCAGACCATTTGAGATAATCAATGATCTCACTTGGACTTGATGAAGGATCATGCTCCTTTTCGATGAAAAAAGATAAAATAGATTCACCTTCTTTTGCAATGACCAGTTGATGAATCAAGATGAAGACGACGCAGCTAACAGTGCAGAAAAATAAGAAAATGATGATCAAAATCTGAGTTCTTTTTGTAATAGATATTGAAGACGGTTTTTCTTGGTCCATCGTTGTTGAAGCAGCAGAAATATGTCTTCCAATAAAAAAATTGATGAAAAAATTAAGACCTTCCGGAGCTATATTTATGAGTGCGATGCTGTTGAAGGTTTGATACCAACTCCCTAAGTCAAGAAACCTGCATGTCATGCGAGCTTTCTAATATTTTGTTTTCTTCTAAAGAAAGAAGATTTTCTGTTTATTATTTTATCCGACGGGCCTTTTAATCTGACCTAGTATAATTCTGGTTTTTTTCGGGCAGGAGAGTAGAAAGCTTAGGGTGAATATAAAGCGATAAAGAAAACTTATGTTTAAAAAAACTTGTAAGTTATATATATGTATATATAAAAAAAACAGGATCAATTTTTATCGACACGGAAGGTGGAAGCATCATGTCTTTTTTTTTATAGAAGTTGTAGTATGTAGGATTTATATCTATGTAAAAAAGAAATGCAAGAAAAATAATGAGGGGTTTTGTTTATCAAGCACATCATGCATTCCAAAAATGTAGCAATACACCAGAAAACTAAAAATGTTTGAATTACATTTTCATTTGTGGAACAAAAATTTTTGCTTTAACAAGTCGCTTCCTGAAGACTTGTCCCTTAATTCAGAAAGACAAGTCACAAAATGCCTTGGCTCCGATTTTATTAGTACGTAATTATTCAACAATAAGCGTTTAACTCTCGATACCATTTTGTTTTGTCGTATCATCTTAATACCCGATACAATTTTTTAGTCATACTTTTGCTATTATTATTTGCTTTATAAAATTCTTTATAATTAAGCAATTATGGCCATCTAAAATTCGTTCTTCTTATTACCATTTTAGTTTATTATTATTATTATTGACTGACTAATTAATGTTTTCTCCAATTAAAGTTTTTCTGGATAATGAGTACTTCCTGAAAATGTCGGTTTCATTTGAATTTCCAATCTTGGCTAAAAAAATGCAATAATCTGGTTTGTTAGTAATATCTTTTGGGGCTTTGACTCTTCAACATGTTGCTTGCATATTAAAATAAGGGTGATTGACCGGTTTATCATTTGAAGAACAATCCATACAAGTTAAGTAATACCGTACTTAAGAAGCCGCCTTCATGTGTAAGACACGTCAAGAATATTGATGCGCTCCAGTTTTACTGTACATGCGGTTTCTACTGATTTCTTACAAAAGTTGTAAAGTTGGTCATTTATTTTTGCACCTTTTCATGACGCAAAAATTAAAATGTAACTTAGTATTATATAATTCTTTCGAAGTTGATAGGATTTCATTAACAAACTACCACCGAATACTTTGAACATGAATATTTAATAATATAATATAACTGATAAACTTCAAATCAAGTTATTTGAAGGACCAAAAGTGGATTTTTGCTTTTGGTACAAAGCATTTCTTATTGACATCGCCCTTGGAAGAGCTCTTCCTACTTTCCCGGTTGACATTATATATATCTACGAAAATACATATTTTTATAGGTATAAGAACACGTTTCTGTAATAAGAAACCCGGAAAAGATCTGATTTTCAATGAGATTCAGACTTATAAGGGATTAAGATGAAAGCAGATGACACTTCTTTTTTTTTAATTGGGTGGACAAAAATAAATTGGAAAGTTTTTTCGCGTAAAATAGAGCCCACTTGACTATCTACATCGCATATAAGGATATTCCTCATCATGGACAACTCGATTTCGTCCGATAAGATTTAAATTTAGAGAAGATGAATAAAATTACGAGACCGCTGTAACGGCATCATTGATGGGGACAAAAAGATTATCCTGTTATTCCCGTGTAATGTTACTTAGTGACCTATATAATAAGTACTGAAGCTGTTGCGAAACGAATACCGACATGCCATACATGCATATTTTTATGATGCCATTTCACTAATATTTCATCCCATATTTATTGCAAGACTATAAATTTTTGGTTTATCAATATATTTCGTTAATTTCCTGACATAAGAAGATCGGGAAATCCTGGAAGCAAACGTATAAGCATAAGTTTAAATTGTACAGGAAATTTGATTTTATGGTTTAATCATTTCTAAAAATTGAAAAAAATATAACCGGCTCTATTGCATTTTCAAATAATATGCACAAAAAATAACGGTCGAAAGACGCGGTCCCTAACTGTAAGCTCGCCTATCAGGCTTGTAATTATTATTATCTTGAGATCTTGCCAGTAAGCCCTTGTTGTATTGGGTAGGTTGTTGTAAATCTCAAAAAATATTATTAAGATTCAATTATTAAGTATTCCATTGTAATTGCGCGAAAAATAACGGCTCAAAAAGAAAAAAAAAAGTTTTAAATCACTGTTTTTTTAAAATATACCCTCATTTGTTGTACTTATACAACTTGTTTAAATATTTCAGAACATGACTGATTCTTTTAATTTCAAATTAAGATTAAATGTAACAGTATACGCATAGATTTCAAAATGCTGTTTATACAATTTTTTTTTTTTGAATACCCGAACTTGGACCAGAAGAATCAATAATAATTTGGTTCCGAACATATACGGTACTCGTCATCCATTATTGCCAGTGTAATAACATTAATTATATGAATCAGGGCGCCTAGACTGGTTTATGCCAGATTAAAAGCTATCCATATAAGTAAAGTCATAGTTAACAACCCGCCATTATACATTTAATACAAGTTTTAAGGAATATTAATCGACATCAAGCAGGTTCATTGCATATGCGGCTTTTCTTTTGATTTTTAGTTCACAAAGTAAATTTGCATATGTAAGTAACAAATCATTATATGATTTATGGTGCCTGAGAAATTAATCCAATGCTCTCTTTATTGAATCAGAGTGCTGCTTTCTTCATAAACCTATTTTATATTAAAATATATGTCACATAAATCAAAATATTTTGTTAAATTGATTGAATATACATTATCTTTTGTTTTAATTACCTGATAACTGCAATCCATCAATATAAGATTAATGTGTTCTTTTCAAAGCATGAAAAACTTCTTAGAAAATTCGATAAATGCGCGGATCAACATTCAAACGAGAATAATTAATATTGTAGGAAAATCAACAGGTTCCTAATGCACGAGAAAAACTGAGATACCGTAGCAAACATTAATTTTGTGACGCACTAAATTATGCAGAATAAAATTATAAGAATGACCAACATGACATAATATTGAATAACTTATTGGAGTACTTTTTTTTGGGCCGTGCTGTTTTCACATCCATATTGATTCAAAAGAATAAATTATCGTACCCTAAATTTTCTGGGTTGTTTTAGATCATCGCAGGAGTTGATAGCCAAGAGTATATTGATGACACAAATAAACATGAAAGTTAAGCAGCTTAGCAACGTTCATCAGATAACAGATCTCCTGCTGATGCTTTGGTACGTGATGTATAAAGGTGTTGCAGAAGTTGCTTTATATAAATTATTAGCTGCAACGGGTTCGCGAGGACGTTCTAATGGGGACAAGATTCGGTGAGAGTATCTGGGTGATAATGGGATCATCGCGTACCTGCGCCACATATGCGCGATGAAAGAAATGTTGAATGTTGAATAGAAAGAAGTAGACCAAGAATTTATTAGAAATCTGTACGAGATAAGATCGACGACACGTGTGCATTAAAATACTGTCATATCTTCAAGCTTTGACATATAGTATTATTTCTAGACCAGCATGTATAAAAAAATGAAAACGTGATTATGTATCAACTATTAAGCATCAAGTTATTCCAACAGCTAATATTTTGACCACTTTTGAATTGTGACGGTATAACATATTTCATCATTATTAGCTTTACATATTAAATACTTGTTTTTTTTGTTTAGTGTTGTTACGGTATGTAAGTGTTGTAGTTGTATATACGTGTTAATCAATAATAAATATAGTTTCTGATTATAACGACATCTTAACCCAATTCCAATGCTCATTGTCTGACGGACCGAGAATTCCGAGTTCAACCAATGATAGTATCATTCGTGGTCATTTCTTTCTTCAGGCTTCCGATCAATAATGAGGAAAACGCATCCAATACATGAAGGAATGCAGTCTTGACGAATTTTGAAGATGTGATACATTCATACTGGTCAACAAGCTGAGCGCCGACTCAATAACCTATACCTATAGGCAACATCTTGTATATGTAAATCGCTAGCTCGTTTGTTGTTTATCAAAGAGGCCGGATTAAAGTGAATAACGTATTTTCAATAGATTGTCGTATTTATTATTTCATTTATAACGTCCTACTATTAAAGTTAAAAGTTTTGTTTAATGTGTATTACAATTTGCCCTCGTAAATGTATTGCGAGCAGTAGAATACAGAAAAAGTCACCGAAATCCTGTAGTATATTTATAATAATAACAATAAGTATAATAACAGGTGTAATTGCTCAAAATTAAGATAGTGTCATAAATAATAAAAATAGCCAGTTACAATAAAATATACTTGGTCGTTCAATAATTTTTTTTTTCTGCTTCTGGTCATTAATTCCCTCAGAAGTAGGTAAATTCGCGATTCTTACGGCTTACCATTTTCTGACGGGTATGAAGATTTCTGATGATCTTGAGCTCCGTAGAGTTGACCCACATTAAACCAGGCTACTTCGTAGGCATAGTAGGACGTCATCTTTCGATTCGACTTCCTCTTTTTTAAAGAGTTACCTCGGTAATCGAAACGAGCCATTTCACCTTCATCCGCAATACGCTGCAGAACTTTGGTAATCTTCATAAGATGCTCTTTATTATTCGGTTTCGTCAGATCGCTTGGTACATTGATCGTGAGGCTCAACTGTCTAACCCGTTTCAGGAATCCAGAGTCGACAATCTGATTCAAAACAACCAAATCCAACTCTTCTGGATTAATCTTCAAGTAGTCGATGATGGCGTCCTCGCCGTGCAAGGAAGATAACATTTCGTAGATGGAGGATAAGGTCATCGTCTCCCAGGGTTCGGTCTCGCCCTCAGCGGTGTTATCACTTCCAAGTGCTATCGGGTAGAAATGGATCTTTTTCGAATGGTCGTGATGTCCGACGAACATTAAATGATCAAACGAATAAACCTAAAAACGATGTAATAAACTCTTATAAAATAATGGATTGGTATTTAGACTTCAAACATTAAAAACTTACATGACATCCTATGTGTTCCTCCATGCTTTCTTCGAAAGACCAGTGATTTTGAATACCGAAAGAGTAGACGAGGCAACTGTTGATTTTAGGGGCTACTTTGCCATCCAAGCAAACCGCTTTTTGTCCGTCGAAAAGAGTCAACTTCAGACTTGGCTGCTCGGTTAAAGGGCCGCCAAAATAGAATCTCTTTTCACAAGTAGGCTTACTCTGATTTAGTGGGTTTAGGTTATCAACGATCGCATTTTGATTCGATGAAGAATCGGCCTTGTTTCCGGTAAAGAGTGGTGTTGCGATGAAGACGAATACGCTCAGTGCCGTGCAGCAGAAAGTAAGCAGCAAAATTATCGCTCTTTTCGTTGTTATAAATGACGTCGATGATGATTGCGGTTGATCCATTATTGGTATTTCAATTAACTTAAGGAGCTATTGTAAACGCGTGTGAAGCAGTTGATTCTTGAACGCCGACTCGCTGTTTCCGAAATCAGGAAGCACAATAAAAAATTTCCAATACTAAATAAATAACTTGTATTTTTTCAGTGACCTAGAGAAGTTCTGGTTTTTATAAAACAAGAATAGTGTAGAAAGTTCGTAGACGTAGCGAAGCATCGTGCTTTCTCTGTTTAAGAATAGGATGCACTATCAACATTATACGACCATATAATTCGTAATCACAAAGAATATTCATTTATTTTGCATTTCTAAGTAAGTCGTATTGTCATTAAATTAAACCCTTGTGGTTTTTACTTTAAAAAATGTATTCATGGTACAATGTTAGTAATTATTACTAATTATAAAGTAGTATGTTCGTAATAATTGTTGTATTACAAATTTCGATAGTCAATCAAGAAAAAAACACTATTCTCTCATTAATAAGATGAATCCTCTTCACATTATTTTTATCATTTTCACAATGTTACATTTTTAATAAGATTGTTATGCATTTCTGATCTCATTTTTTTTCTCCAATTAAGGTTTGGTGCTTCCGTGCTACAAAAATAACTGAAATTTATAATGGGAACGTTGTCGGTATATAGTTAAGATTTATTAAACTTATCGGAAAAAGAACCGGTGAATAAAGAACAGTTTGTTTTCTGGTTATAGCTGTTCATCATGGCTTTACCTCATTGGTTATATTTTTTTTTACCTGTTAAGAGAAAAACAAGAAAATTTTATAGACCGGTCTCATCAGATTAAGGACAGCCCTTTAATGTGAAAGCCAAGTTATATAAGTGAAACCCATTATATGAAATACAAGTGGAGAATAGTGACGAGATTCAGGACCTCGAGACTATATTCAGGACCTCTTGTTTTGTTCAACAAATTTAACATGTCTATTGAACCATAAAAAACAAACAAAATAGTACGCGTTTGGCATTTTATCTTATGAAATACAATTAAATGTATACTTTTATTGGGTTATTTTAAAATTATTTTATGAATTCACGCCGCATTGACGCATTGATAAATGGAAAGAATTACCAGTTGGTTATGGTCAAAATTTAGTTGAACATTTTTTTGAAATATTAATTTTTTTTTAGAGCAGCACGTGTCGCTCTAGTGTCATTAAACTCGTGTATTCCTATAGCTTTGTTGTCGGACCATTCACTCGTCTAATAACCGGTTTGGAGTAAGAACCAGATTCCAATGAATCGTATATAATAAATTGAAAAAAAGCAGCCCAGTCCATTGATTTACGGTATATGATTACTATAACAACCATATTCATTAGGCAAATATTAAACATGCTGACGAACTAAAAAAATGCAAGGAAGTCATTACTACATTCTATGTTTCGTATTAGTGATATCATCAGCGATGACGCGCAACGAATTATGTAACTCGCGGTGGCACAACCAAATAAATTAAAGTGACACGTTATTTATGCAAGTATGCATGTAGGATCTACCTTTATTTTACGGTTTTAGGAGTGCATGTGATCCAGTGGGATCTATTGAATATCAATTCTCGCGATTCCAAAACAAAATAAATATCTCAATGTCACGGAAGTCATTTTTTTTCAATAAAAAGGTTTCTCGAACTTTCAAACGAATTTGGGAGTAACCATACAAATGGTTATACAGCTAGTGATGACCCAGGTTACTTCTGGTTTCTATCAATGTAGGGCAAATAAAGTGCACCTATACCTGGAAATTTATGTAGCAAGCATCCCAAACGTGGAGATGATGCTCTATATATCCATTTAAGCCTCTTGTTAGCTATAATTGAAAGAACAAGTCTTGTTCTCACAAGATATATGACTACAGTAGAGATCTTGGAAGTAAAGCGGGATGTCTGCATTGGGCATTTCATTATGTTGTTTGCAGTTTAAACAAGAGACACATTTTAACTAACCGTAACAAGTTTGAAAGTTGTTTCTAGATCTACCACCATATCAAGACGAAGTGATTGCAGTTGCCTGATGCTAACATAATAATGCCTAACTTAACCTAGAGAAACACTATAAACCTAACCTAAAGATCCAGTAAAAAAAATTGGTCCTACTATTCAGGTTGACCCACTTTTTGATTTTCCTGTCACTTCATCGACAGAGGAATGTTCCCTGGCTGAATCCTTCTCTATCAGCCTATGCTCATAAAACTCGTTTTTTTTAGGGGATGTTGGACCAAATATTAAAGAGAAGAGCTTTCACAACACTTTTTGATTTATTTAGTTGGGCTGTTGGATATTTTTAAATAAATAATAAATGGCAAATAATTTTAAATATCGAAAAAGGTAATGTAAAATAGTATAATAATTATTTTACATGGAAATCAAATATCGAACCAAGATACAGGCATGATAAGGTAACATTTTATATATGGGCCTACATCTTTGTATTGAATATACAGTATATGTCACTTTTTGTTCGTCGTTTGATGACATCTTTAAATATTATGATGACCGGAATCCGTTAAGTTTTCCGAAATTGAACCACGCTAACTCGTAGGCGTAATAGGTCGTCATCTTCCGATTCGAAGCCCTCTTTTTCAAAGTATTGCCTCTGTAATCGAATCGCGCCATTTCACCTTCATTTCCGATGCGCTGCAAAACTTTGTCAATTTTCATGAAATATTCGTTATTTTATTCTTTGGCCAGGTCGATCGGAGAATCGATCGTGAGGTTCAACTGTCGAACCCGTTTCAGGAATTCAGAGTCGACGATCTGATTCAAAACAGCCAAATCCAACTCATCTAGATTAATCTTCAAGTAGTCGATGATGGCGTCTTCACTGTGTAAGGGAGATAGCATTTCGTAGATTGAGGAAAGAGTCTTGGTTTCCCAAGGTTTACCAACATCGCTTCCAGGATTGTCCTCACTACCCAGGGCTATCGGATAGAAATGGATCTTTTTTGAATGACCATGATGCCCTCTCTCCATCGAATGATCGAACGTGTAAACCTATACAAATTATTGAGACTTATATTTACTGGCTTATTTGTACTTGGAATTTCGATTTGAAACACTTACATTGCATCCGCGATGCTCTGCCATGCTTTCTTCAAAGGAAAAATCACCACGAATACCGAAAGAGTAGATGAGGCAATCGTTGATTTGAGGGGCAATTTTTCCATCCAGGCAAACTGCCCTTTGCCCACCAAATAGAGTCAACTTCTGATTTGGCTGCTGGACTGAAGGGCCACCATAATAGACTTTCTTTTCGCAAGTAGGCTTGCTCTGATTTAGCGTGTTGAGGTTGTGACGAATAGCCTTCACACTTGGGCTTGGTAAAGGATTATTTTCTCCGATAAAATAATTTAAGATGGCTTCACCTTTCTTTTCAATTACTAGTTGATGTATCAAGATGAAGACGACGGTGCTAAGTGCGCAAAAGAGAAGGAGCAAAGTTAGACCTCTTTTTGCTAGAAATGACTTTGACGACGCTTTCTGCTGATCCATATTGTTCAAAGTGATATGCAGAAAAGTTTAACAGTTGTTTTTCTGTTAAATGTTGAAAGGCGACTAACGCAGTCCCAAAACCTGAAACAATGTAACGATAGGGCGCAGCACTCGTCCGAGAAAAAAAAATTACCTCCAATTCTCAACGAACGTACCGTTAGTTACTATTATATAGGAGGAACAGAGTAAAAAAAAATTGTTGGGGAAAATTTATTTAATTTACTATGTAATAGCAATATTTAGTTTACAATTTTGAGGTTAAATATAGAGGATTTATGGTGTATTGTTTGCAATACATATAATGTATCAGTAACGACTCTACTAGGTCTAATCAATCTGATTATTAGTCAGTTATACTGGTATCATAATGAGGTAGCCCAACTATGAAGTGTACGATGATGATCAGCTGTAATATAATACATGTACTTTTTTAACAGTTAACATTTAAAAATTAGTTTGGAAAAATATGGTATATTGATTAAGGTAGAGATTTCTCCCTATTTATTGGAATGGGCAGTTCTAAAAATGATTTTTTTTTAAAGAATTGTTTGGGATGTTTTTTCAAGTTTTTGAAATTATGCAGCCACAATTCACGGAATCTACCCAAAGTGGATCAAAACTTGCAGAGACTAAAGAAAAGTTACAAAATAATTCTTACAATTCCGGTTGATTGAGAGCATCGCATCTCGTTGACACAAATAAGTTGAAAAGTTTCACACCGTTTATGGTTTATCGGATACCGTGACATAATAATATGAACGTTCCTCCTGCTTCTTCCATATACTAAGAAGCTATACCCAACTTGTTTACGTAACTTGCCTATTATGGAGTTGTAAGGAGGGCATTTTTTAATGAGGACAAGACTGGTAAAAGTTTCTGGGCGGTGTAGGATCATTGCCTATCTGCGCCACCCATGTGGTGAATAAAACATTAAGTGCAGAATATTAGGAAAAGGTGGATCGCAGGTATTATAAATATACGCGACGATACGCACGCATAAATTATCCTAAAACGTGGTAGTCATTACACATTATTGCATCACATTCATGTTGAAGAGAAAAAAAATTAGCCGGTTTGAAATAAGAACCTGAGATTATCAGCATCATCATTCATACCCGCAGTGAATATTTTGACTAATTTTGACATGGTTTCTGACATTTCATCACAGAATCAGAATTTTTAAACAATCTGTTTCAATTTATTTAATTTAATATGTATTATTCTCTAATTGTCTTTTTTAGAAAAAAATATAAGGGCAAAGAAAATAAATATTATTATAAGAAGAGATAATTGTTTATCATTTAATCATTTTTGTTTTACCGCTTATCATCACTCAGTTTCTACATTGTATTTATAGCCATTTATTTATATTTTAATTATGGTTTTGTGTAATCATCTACCACAGTTAAACCTCCACACAAACAAGACAAAACAAAATATAAGAAAGAATAAATAATAAAATTAATAATTAAGCATCGTTAGCGTGATCCAGTTGGTTGTCCTCATTAAGCTGCTTAACTTCAGCAGCATGTTTGCGGCTATTAGTATGCTGCTGTGCGATTTCAGGTGATGACAGTGATCGAGCCCCATATAATTTTCCCAAATTGAACCAGACCAATTCGTAAGCAGAATAGGATGTCATCTTTCCACTCGACTTTCTGTTGGAGAAGTAGTTGACTCGCGAACTGAATCGAACCATTTCGCCTTCGTTGCCGATTCGTTGGAGTACTTGGGCGATCTCCTTAAGGTATTGTCGATTTTCTTTCATCTCGCTCGGTACGATAATCTTGAGACTCAACTGTCGGACGCGTTTCAGGAAACCAGAATCGAGTATCTGCGTTAAAACAGCCAAATCTTCTACGGGATTGATCTTCAGATAGTCGATGGTGGCGTTCTCTCCGTGGAAGGGCGACAGCATTTCGTAGATTGATGAAAGAGTCTTGGTTTCCCAAGGTTTAGTCTCGCTTCCAGCATTGTCCTCACTACCCAGAGCGATCGGGTAGAAATGGATCATTTTTGAATGGTCATGATGCCCTCTCTCCATTGAATGATCAAACGAGTAAACCTACGAAAAAAGAGAAAATGATGAAACTTGACCTTTTTAAACATTATACTGAATGAACTTACACGACATCCTTGATGCTCTTCCATGCTTTCCTCAAAGTACCAGTCATTGCGAATACCGAAAGAGTAGACAAGGCAGTCGTTGATTTGAGGAGCCACCTTTTCATCCAAGCAAACTGCTTTTTGCCCTTCGATTAGAGTCAGCTTGTGACTTGGCTGCTCGAACAGAGGACCACCGAAGTAGACCTTATCTTTGCAAGCGCTCTCAGAAGACCATTTGAGATAGTCAATGATCTCGCTTGGATTCGATTGATGGTGTTTGCCAAGAAAGAACGATAAGGTAGATTCTTCCTGATTGTGTGTTAGGAACAGTTGGATCAAGATAAAGGTGATGGTGCTGACGACGCAAAAAAGAAGAATCGTAATTTGAGCTTTTTTTGTGATGAATGTCGATAATGATTTCTCCATTTCTATTACGGTTCGGTAGTATAAGCGAATTGAATAGTAGCTGTTTAAGATTTGTATGGTTCTATTGAAGGTTGAACAACAACTGGTAGGAACGTATGTCTGTGTTTTATATTATATGAAAAAGAGGACACCTTTCGTCTGAACCGGAATGTTTCTGGATTTTGTTTTCAATTAGAACACCAAAAGAGTTGGATAAATAAGGCGCATCATGGCGACACAAATAAATTTGAAAGTTTTTCGCCGAAAAAATTTCTCCTACTTAACGTAATGCATCGAAGAAGAACCTATCACTAACTTGTTATCAGCAACTTATTTGGTCCTGTGTACGATTCAAATAACCTAAAAAAGAAAGGTGTCGTCTGGACATAAACAGAAAAATAGTTACTCGCCGATGTTTACTGATCTACTTTGGTGTAAAAACTTGTCAAAAGTAGGAAAAGAAAGATATCTATCTGACGAGTAATAATAACGTGTCTTTATAAAAACTTTATTATAAGAAGTATACCAAAAATTCATTCAAAGCCATATAACTCCAATTACTACTAATGTGCTGGAATGAATTATTTTACAACTAATATTGGTTAGAACATGAATCTTTCATCGCTTATTACCTTATCTTGGGGTGCACGAGAGTCCTCTATACAATTGAAAAAAAAATAATTATCTAAATATATTTTGAGTTGTCAAAACTTAAAACAGGACGAAAGAACCAGAGGTCATAGATGTTATGTACAATAGCACATAACATGAGTTGTTTGACGACATGCGTTTTTGCAAGTAACGGGTAACCATAAAAGGAAATAAGAGCTAGATTGATTAACACCTGGTTCGTTTTTGGCTGATACGAATATAATAAAACTATTGAGGGTACACGTGTCTCATTTAAATGGAAATTTGCATTTTCCCCAATAATGAAATAGTTTTTATTCAATTGAAAGAAACCTGTTTAAAATAAACTTATTATTCCTATTCATTGATTACAATTTTCTTCCGCAATTTTGTTAAAATGAGAGAATAGTCGTCGTGCAAAGTTGATAGTATTGTCGTTCCTAAATGAAAATTATTGGAGAAGTTATATATTCTTATTTGACCAGATATATTTTTGGTTTATTATTGGAGTAGGTAGTCGGATGAAAATTTCGCATCTTTTCAACACATTAAATTAAAAGGTTATACCATTCATTGCATGGCACACTTTAAATTTATTTGCTTAGGTGTCAGCCGAGGGATATTTCCCAACAAGTTTATTCACCTATATCGATTAAAATCTAATAAATAAAAGGGATCGCGAGAAGTGTCCCATTGGGACAAAGCTACCGTATTCGTCGACCTTTTATTCTAAATCGGGTCACTAAATTTAAGCCAACCATCGGCGTAATGCGATAGATGAGCTCTTTTAAAAGTATTAATTGAATTAAATCGAAAAATATATTGAATATAATATGAGGCAAAGAAAAAAAAATAATAGATGTGTTGTATGCGGGTATGATTGAATACCAAATAACCGGTTTAGAACTTCAGAATATGAAGATACGTCAAATACGGTACTTAACATAATGCAACAAATATTTTTGACTCGTTGTGACGTGGTCACGTATTCATATAGTGGTAAGATAAATGGAAGAAGAAAAAACCGCAGTCTATTTAGACTATATATCTACTTCCATCACGATTTCTAAAAGTCCGTGGATTTTATCTGGTAAGTGCATATATTTTAAGATGATCTTTAATTGATTCATTTAGATAATATCTATCATCTGAATGTTAGATATATAGTGTTCCATCATTCGTGACCATTCCGTTCTTCCGACTCGATTTTTGTTTTATCGTGTACCTTCCATAATATATTACAGTGCTGTTATCTATCCATTTTTGATGGACTTGGAATCTTAGATCATCTTCGATGATGCCACGCCATGACTCATGTCCGGACAACCTGAGCTATCTGTATAATATTTCTCCGTGTATTGTACTTACTTGCAGTATATTCGTGGTCTTAAAGAGATTGTATAATAAATTCAATTATTTCTATTCACTTAAAGTACGGAGTAAGGAAGCTATAACGCTGTCACAGGGCAGAGCATTATATAATTTAATACAACTTGCCCTTAAAAATTACGATGTGCTCATCAATTTTAATCGTGTATTGTGACACATGATTCAAAATTAAGATAATATTTCTGAACATTAGAAAAGTATAAATTAAAAGAAAGTATTATTATATAGATAAATTTGATTTGGGATCTAGGCAAATTTCTTCATGCGGTTTTATTCTGTGACGGATATGCAGATTTCTGATGAATATGGATGAGCTAAGTTTATAGTTTCCCAATATTAAACCAGGCTACCTCGTAGGCGTAATAGGATTCCATCTTCCGATTCGATTTCCTCTTTTTTAAAGAATTTCCTCTGTAATCGAATCGTGTCATTTCACCTTCATCTCCAATGCGCTTCAGTATTTTGGTAATCTTCGTAAGATGATCGTTATTGGTGTTCGGTTTCGTCAGATCGCTTGGTACATTGATCGTGAGGCTCAACTGTCGAACCCGTTTCAGGAATCCAGAGTCGACGATCTGATTCAAAACAGTCAAATCCAACTCTTCCGGATTAATCTTCAAGTAGTCGATGATGGCGTCCTCTCCGTGCAAGGAAGATAACATTTCGTAGATGGAGGATAAGGTCATCGTCTCCCAGGGTTCAGTCTCGCCCTCAGCGGTGTTATCACTGCCAAGTGCTATCGGATAGAAATGAATCTTTTTCGAATGGTCGTGATGTCCCGTAAACATTAAATGATCAAACGAATAAACCTGAAAAAATATGTAATAAACTTTTTTTAATGACAAGATTAGATTTTAGACTTAAAACTTACATGGCATCCTAGGTGTTCTTCCATGCTTTCTTCGAAAGACCAATGATTTTGAATACCGAAAGAGTAGACAAGGCAGTTGTTGACTCGAAGAGCTATTTTTTCATCCATGCAAACTGCTTTCTGACCATCAAACAGAGTCAACTTCTGACTTGGTTGATCGGTTAAAGGGCCACCAAAGTAGAACTTCTTGTGACAAGTAGGCTTACTCTGATTCGACGGGTTGAGGTTATGAATTGTACTACTTAGACTCGATGAAAGATGACCCTTTCCGAGGAAAAACGACAAGATAGGTTCGTCATCTTCCTTTGCAATTATTAGTTGATGAATCAAGATGAAGACGATGCTGCTCACTATGCAGAAAAGAAGGAGCAAAATGGGACCCCTTTTTGCCAGAAACGAAGTTTGAGAAGGTTTCTGTTGATTCGTCATTTGGAAACTACTGTGTTGAAAAAAAATATTTTGAAGTATGAAGAGCGTGCGATCCAGGTGAATCTTGAATTCAGACTAAATAAGGGCCTTAATTTGACAAATGTTTAGAAAAGAACTATAAACTGTCAAAAGTTGTTTGAAAGTTGTTGTGATATGCTCGATATTTTGAAGATGACCCAGAGAAGTTCTGGTTTTTCAAAGAAAAACAGAGCAGAAAGTCAGATGACCAACATCGTGCTTAGGGTATGTTATGGTGATAAGTGCGTTGCTCCACATATCTATATTTGAAGAAAAAAAGTATTATTGAATTGGTTCCTTATTTTCGGAATAGAGGAACCCCAAATCTATAATGTAATTGATATTGATGTAATAGAATAATTGAGGATTACGGAATTGATTGAAAATGGTATATTTCAATATATTAGTATTGATTTGGGTATGCATGATATACTATATGTCGTATGCGTTATCATACAGACGAAATTAGATCTTTATCTCTCATGTTTATATTTATTGCAATAGTCCATTCAAATAACTAACTCTTCAGTAAAAATAAAAAGTAAAAGTTCAGCAACGACTTTTCCAGTAGAAAAAGCCGTCGGCGCAGAATAATTCCATAACGACGATGGATTGGGGTGTCCAAATAATTCTGTTACCCACTCTGTGAAAGCTCAAAATTTTTCTTTACTTCTTATAGTGAAGACGATTTCAATAAATTTTTATAGTTATTTAAGGAAAAAGGAAAATTTGTGGGTTAAAAAGAGGTTAATTGCACTCATAATATTTTTTTTTCTTGGTATAAAACAGCTATATGCTTAAATACTCTATCAATAATGCATTGTATTCTTAGTTTTAATTGTCGACAACGAGGGAAAAAAAAACAAGTAGCCTAATCAGTTGGTTATAGCTTATAGTATATGTGTAAAATTGTATGGATAGTTCAACTATAACAAAAGTACAAAACTGCTACCGTACTATTCCTTATGTAAGTTAGCAAGGCACTACTGTAACTCACGCAAAGTATAATTTTTAACTATTGTGATTCACAATTTTATCATACATAATATAGATTACAGAACAATAAGTAGAACTTTTTTAACACATTTGGGTGATTTTAGGCAATGATGCCAACTCGTGATATCTTTTTTCTCTCTTGCATTTCAGAAATTAGTAGACGAAAGAGCTGGGCGTTCTTTATTTGATAAAACCAATTTATAAGGTCAAAAGAAACTAAATATACTGGAGTTACAATAGTTCATTTTTATTCGTAATTTTTAAGGTCTCATTATCATTAAGTATACTAAATTCCGCATTGAATTTGTGGAATTTGTCATATATCCCAAATTATAGACTTTCATTTTCCTTCTTATCACGATTTTGAGTAAAGCTTATTATTGACAATAAATGATAAATCCTTGTGGCCAACGCAAGAAAATAATAAAACAAGCACCAATAATTAAACGACGAACACAACATATGATAATTTAAGCATTAAAGATGACATCTAATTTGTTGTTTTCATAAATCCTCTCGATTTCATCCGCAGATTTGCGCTGCTGCTCGATTTCAGGGAACGATGATAATCGAGCACCGTAAAGTTTGCCAAAATTGAACCAAACCAACTCATAAGCAGAATAAGACCTCATCATTCCATTTAACTTTCTGTTAGAGAAATAGTTAACTCGGGAACTGAATCGAACCATTTCGCCTTCGTTGGCGATTCGTTGGAGTATTTGGGCAATCTCCTTGAGGTACTGATGATTTTCTTTCATCTCGCTCGGTACGATAATCTTCAGACTTAACTGTCGGACGCGTTTCAGGATTCCAGAGTCAATGATCTGCGTTAAAACAGCCAAATCTTCTACGGGGTTGATCTTCAGATAGTCGATGGTGGTATTCTCTCCGTGGAAGGCTGATAGCATTTCGTAGATTGATGAAAGAGTCTTCGTTTCCCAATCTTTAGTCTCGCTTTCAGCATTGTCTTCACTACCCAGAGCGATCGGATAGAAATGGATCCTTTTCGAATGGTCGTGATGCCCTCTCTCCATCAAATGATCAAACGAGTAAACCTACAAAAAGTGAGACACTGACAAGCTGCAATTTTCCAAAACTTCAGACTAAATGAACTTACTCTACATCCCTGATGTTTTTCCATGCTTTCTTCAAAGTACCAATCCTCGTGAATACCGAAAGAATAGACGAGGCAGTCGTTGATTTTGGGAGTTACTTGTTCATCCAAACAAACGGCTTTTTGCCCTCCGACTAGAGTCAACTTGTGATTAGGCTGCTTGAACAGAGGACCACCAAAGTAGACCTTATTTTTGCAAGCACTCTCAGAAGACCATTGGAGATAATCGATGATCTCGCTTGGATTCGATGGTTTATGATGTTCGCCAAGAAAGAACGATAAAGTAGTTTCTCTCTGATTTCGTGTTAGGAGCAGTTGATAGAACAAGATAAAGGCGGTGGTACTGACGATGCAGAAAAGAAGAATCAAAATTTGAGCTTTTTTCGTGATAAATGTTGATGATGACTTCTCCATTTCTGTTACTTTCAGCAAACAAACTAGCTAATAAATTGTTACCACAAGATTGTTGTGATTCTTTTGAAGGTTGGCCAGAAACTAATACAATCAACAAAGTATATATAGTTTGTTAAATATTATGTGAAAAAAGAGAACAACTTCAGTATGACCTGGAATCGCTCTGGGTTTTTTTTGTGACACAAATTAATTCGAAAGTTTTTACCAACTTTTAAATTTCTCTTGCTCTTGGTGGTGCTTCGAAGATACAACTTATTTTACTTTGACATCCGATAAAAATCACAGGAATAGGAGAAAGGAGTCGCGTCTTGAGATTGTTTACACAAACAGAATAGTAAAAGTTGCTCGTGTTTTGCTCGGTATTTTGAAGATGACCCAGAGAAGTTCCAGTTTGGCAAGAAAAATCAAAGTAGAAAGTTAGATGACCAGCATCGTGCTTTGTTTTCGCAACAGTGGTGATGAGGACGATGCACTATAATAAATCTTTGTTTTAAGAAGAAAATATATTCCCCGCTAAAAATTTTCCTGTAGATGATGACGGTAAAATGTTCCCATAGGAAAAAAGATTGTAGTTCTTCTATAACAATCGATGCAAATTTTGTCAACTCTATACGAATCCTAAAACCTTTATGCTATCTATGTTTGATGTAGCAGAATAATGAGTAAGCATATTAATGATCATTATATTCTATTTTTGCCTAATTTGATCATCATAAATATATTTTAAAAAGTTATTCAATATTAAGTACTGATTTGGGTAGGACCGGTAGCATTTATGATATACTGTATGCGTTATCATACAGAAGAAATTATAACTATACATCCTATGTTTAGATTTAAAGCTAATTTTTTTTAATGAAAAAAAACTACATAGCAGCGTAATCAACTGGTTGCAGAATATTTAAAACTATATAGCACTAACTGTATAGCAGCGGTTTTGTAATAGTATATAGGCCATAACGAAACGGCAGTATGTAAGCCCGAATTACCGTATGTACTGTAAATAAGACACTTATTCGCGCAAAATATAATTTTCAAGTGCAAACTGTACGTTGACAATTCTTCTTAATCAATTTTGAATAGTTTTCATTGTTTTAGTATAACACGACATGTTCAGGATCGACTGGAATATTGCTCCAATTTAATTGATTAATTAATATTTGCCCTGCAATTTCATATATATTTTATTCAAACAAATTTATATAGTTCAAGAAACAATTTACATAAGAGCATAGATAATAAATCATTATTATCTATTTGAATTCTTGCATCAACAACTCATCAAATCATTATCTGTTATTTCGGCTAATTGTCTTGTAAATTTTATTTTAGAATAATTTTTACCCCTTTAACTATTGTTTTAAGCTTATACACAAACATTAAACCTCTATGTTGTCTTCACAAGAAAAACAAAATCAAAACAAAAAATAATATTAATATAGGAATAAATACAACAAATGAAAGTTTAAGCATCCACGACGGGATCCAGTTGGTTGACTCCATAACCCCTCTCGACTTCATTGGCAGATTCACGCTGCTGCACGATTCCAGGTAACGACGATAATCGTGCGGTCGCGCCCCGTAAAGTTTACCGAAATTGAACCAGACCAACTCATAAGCAGAATAGGACCTCATCTTTCCCTTCAACTTTCTGTTAGAGAAGTAATTGACTCGGGAGCTGAATCGAACCATCTCGTTTTCATTGCCAATACGTTGGAGTACTTGGGCAATCTCCTTGAGGTATTGTCGATTCTCTCTCATCTCGCTCGGCACGATTATCTTGAGGCTTAACTGCCGGACACGCTCCAGGATTCCAGAATCAATGATCTGCGTTAAAACAGCCAAATCTTCTACGGGATTGATCTTCAGGTAGTCGATGGTGGCGTTCTCTCCGTGAAAGGGCGACAGCATTTCGTAGATTGATGAAAGAGTCTTCGTTTCCCAAGGTTCAGTCTCACTCTCTGCTTTGTTTTTGTTACCCAGAGCAATCGGATAGAAATGGATCCTTTTCGAATGGTCATGATGCCCTCTCTCCATCGAATGATCAAACGAGTCTACCTACGAAAAAAGTGTGGCATCAATGAAATGCGACTTATTTAAACATTAGACATTTTACTTAAAATAAACTTACACGACATCCTTGCTGTTCTTTCATGCTTTCCTCAAAATACCAATCATCGTGAATACCAAAAGAGTAGACGAGGCAGTCGTTGATTTTAGGGGCTACTTTTTCATCCAAACAAACTGCTTTTTGCCCCTCGAATAGGGCCAATTTATGACTTGGCTGTTCAAATAGAGGACCACCGAAGAAGACCTTATCTTTGCAAGCACTCTCAAAAGACCATTTGAGATAATCAATGATCTCACTTGAATTCGATGATTGATTATTATGATGATTACCATGAAAAAATGAAAAAGTAGATTCTTCTTGATTCCGTGTTAGGAGCAGTTGATGGAACAAGATAAAGGTGATGGTGCCTATAATGCAGAAAAGAAGAATCAAAATTTGAGCTTTTTTCGTGATGAATGTCGATGATGATTTTTCCATTTCTGTTAGTTTCAGCAAATAAACTTAACCAACGATTTGGTTGCTTAATTGAATTTTTTTAACTTGTTGTAATTTTATTGAAAGCTGGCTACCAACTAAAACAATCGAAATATGATGTGCGAAAAGAGAGCAGATTCAGTCTGACCCGGAATCGCTCTGGTTTTATCATGATAAAACATCAAAAGAGAGTGGGATGCAAATTCGTCATTGCGGAGTAACACGAATAAATTCGAAAGTTTTCACCAAATTTTTAATTTCTCTTTCTCTTGATGATGCTTCGAAAATGTTTCCATCACTAACTAGTTTTTAAAACCTTATTCTAGTTTGATATCCGATAAAAAAAACACGAATAAGAGAAAGGAGTCGCGTCTTGACTCAAACAGGACAGTAAAAGTTGCTCTCACATTTAATTGGGTCGTTATAACTAGAAGTGTAGAAAGTAGCATCTCCTGGTACAGAGAAAACACGCATCTCAATATTCCCTTATTGTATAGCTACTCGTCCCTCTCCTTAAAAGCATTTTTGAACGAACTTTGAAACCGGTTTAGGAATTTCACTGTGCATAGCTGAAATTATTTAAAATATCTAAACTACTTTTGAACGACATTACAAATGTTGCGTTTAATATAAGCTGTGGCTTATTATTTTGGTTTATATTAAATTATTGGTACCTATTTAATATATATTTTGGTGAGAGGCATTGTAAGAACTGCATTCATAATTCATTAAGTTGAGGTACTTATTATTCATCTCATATATAAATTTTGAGGAGATATAATAAATGTATTGTAATAGTAAATATCATACATAGTAACAAAAATAACAAAAGACCACAATATAATATTTAAAAAATAAATAGGACAAGGAGGATTTAAGCATCGTCGAAGGGATTCGTTTGGTCTTCTTCAATTGGCGTCTCGACTCTATCACCATTAGAAAATTTGGGGTTTTTAACAATACGATGGTTGATTCCCGATGGCAAACGATCCCCATATAGTTTGCCGAAATTGAACCAGACCAACTCATAAGCAGAAAAGGATGTCGTTTCTCGTTCCGATTTCGTTTTTGAGAAAAAATCGACTCGGGAGCTGAATCGCACCATTTCTCCTTCATTACCAATTCGTTGGAGTACTTGAGCAATCTTCATAAGATATTGTTGATTTTCTTTCAACTCGCTCGGTACGAGGATCGAGAGGCTCAACTGTCGAACTCGTTTCAGGAATCCAGAGTCGATGATCTGTTTCAAAACAGCTAAATCTTCGACAGGATTGATCTTCAAGTAGTCGATGATGGCATCCGCTCCGTGTAATGGTGATAGCATTCTGTATATGGAGGATAGAGTCTTGGTTTCCAAAGGCTCATTCTCGCTTTCAGCTTTGTCTTCACTGCCCAGAGCGATCGGGTAAAAATGGATCTTCTTTGAATGGTCGCGTTGACCTTTGTCCGCTAAATGACCAAACGAGTAAACCTACAAAAAATTGAGATTTTAATCAAATACGAACATATTGTTTGTTTAAAATAGACTTACAGTGCATCCTTGTTGTTCTGCGATACTTTTTTCAAAGTAATGATCGCGATCGCCGAAAGAGTAGACGAGGCAGTTGTCGATTTCAGGAGCGACTCTTTCATCTAAACAAACTGCTTTTTGACCTTCAAAAAGAGTCAGTTTGTGGTTGGGCTGTTTAAGTTGAGGACCGCCAAAGTAAACCTTCTTTTTACAAGTACTCTCAGAGGACCATTTGAGGTAATCAATGATCTGACTGGGACTCGATGAAGGACGATCCTTACCGAAAAAGAAAGGTAAGATGGATTCGCCGTCTTCCTTTTGTGCGAGGAGGAATTGGTGGAACAGGATGAAGACGATGCCGCTAAGTACGCAGAAAACCAGGATCAGAATCTGAGCTTTCTTAGTAAAAAATGATGATTTGGATTTCTCCTTTTCTGAATTGAATTCAATATCTTTCATGATTGAATAGATTCGTACTATGCTGCTGTTCTGTTGAAGCTTGGATGCTGACTAATAGAACTCGACAAATGTGTGAAACATTATATAGTTTTGTTAAGTAGAACGCATCATCCGTGTCGTATAGGATTGACCCGGAATAATTCTTGTTTATTTAATTGGGACAGTCGTAAGTGATGGACAAGATGAGCATCTTAAGCTTCATCAGAATGGCACAAATAAATTCGGAAGTCTAAACTCGTTTTTTTCTGAACAAAACGTCTCCTGATGAGGTATCAGAGATGTACCTAACTCGTTTTTCAGAGCATCCTTTCACCTTTCAATCGAGAGAAAGCGGGTCGCTACGTTCGGATACAAGAAATTGAGAATGGTAAAAGTTGCTCGACGATAAGTGATGAGCAAACTAGTAGTAGTGCCGAATATAGATAACTGGGTAAATAACACGAGCAAGCGTGAATATTTTAATCCTTGTAGGTGATTTCACCATTGCGCACTCATTCAATTGAACATTCTTTTACAGGGAGTGTTATATTTTTAAAAAACTGGATTAGAATGAGGACAAGAGTATAGGTCTTGTATAAGTTGAAAAAAAATGTGGGGTATTTGGACTATTTTTTACCTTTACTAAATTTGATAAAATTTATTTTATATAGTTTTAATTAAACCAATAATAAATGTTATAATGAGTCCGTCGTAATATTCTATTATTCAACTAATTGAATGGCTTGTAACTTTTAAATAGATTCATGATACCAGATACCTATATGATGTAAAATAATTTATATTTCAAATTTATCTTTTTTTCAAGTAGATAAATTTTATGATGAACATCGTATTATCCATTTGTAGCCAATATATTTGTTGTGAGTAGCCAATAGATTAATGCTTAGTTGTCCTGACTTGGTGAAGAGGTCCGGAACAACACTATTGAGTAACTGAGTCGCGCCAATTAAGACAGCACCTTCCATTGCTTGTTTAGATGTTAAAACTTAAATGTTAGATCTTACATTCTTATGTTAAAAATAGTTTTCAATTGGCCCCCCTATGGGGTGCCAATCCAATCGGAGAAAATTCCTAACATAAGAATGTAACATTTAAAAATAAGATCTGCTGGATACAAAAGCTGCGTTAAAACTCTAGTTGCCCTGAAGCGGTAAATATCGGTTCAAATAAATATTAACATACTAAAACCGTGATAGAAAATAACACATTTAATTTAATAAAAATTAAACATAATGAAAGAGAAATAAATTGCGAGGATCAAATAAATATACTATAGCTCTAAGCAGGTTAAGTTATATAATCTAAGCCCTTCTATAAAAACTATAAAATTCAAATATACCGTTTGAGTACCATAAGACTAACGTAATGGTTGGCCTACATTTTAGAGCGAACATATTTGGATACATTGGAACTAACCTCAAAATTCCCGACATTTGCTACTGTACTGGGGTATGCAGATCCGCTACCTTTCCTTCTATATCGTGGTGGAGCCGTGGCTACCTAAATATATTAAGTACTAACTATTGAGGTGAATGTTAGATCTTAGATCTTTAAACTTAAACCCTAAATGTAAGATCTTTAGTCCTAAATGTTAGATCTTAAATCTTAATTTTACATGTTACATTCTTGTGTTAAAAATTCTCTCCGATTGGCACCCCATATAACCTGATACACAAATGTAAAGATAAGCTGTACTTCAAGGATCAACTTAATTATATTTAGAATAAGCAGAATAACTCTTATTTGGAATACATTATTGTAATGCTGCATATCTTTAATATGATAATAATATAATGAATGGTTGAAACGGAATTCTTGTAAGAACGATGAAAAATTGAATGAATTCGTTGATTGCTTTATTTTAAAGTGCACAAAAAATAGATCTATCTAAATTATTGTTTAAACTATTTCAAGAATAAATATAGCAGCATTTTTGCAGAAACCACTTCGATTTAAGTGGATCGGAGAAGAACTTATCTTTGATCTACCATACCATCTAGTACGTAATACGTTTCTCGGCCAGTAGATTGAGCTGCTACTCACGCTTGTGTTTTTCCCCGGCGTGAACTCGTCCTAAGCCCCGAGGCTAATTATTGCTTGCATACTTTAAAAAAGTATTTTCAAACAGAACTATTACAACTAGAGTTATATAACTTAAACGGACGAGCTATAACTATAGGTAATTTATTTTTTCATCAACATGGTTTACAATATTACATGAATGATGGTGAAGAAAAAACAAGGAATAATAAAAATTGTATCATATTACGATAATAGACTTAATGTTAAACCCTCTACAATACAAAACAACGAAGAATATATTTATGTATAAAAGATGGTTCGTCCTCCCAGAGACCAGCTGTATAAATCAATGACAAAGTGTCCATCATCAATGCATCAATTAATAATAGTAAACATTATTATATTGCAGATATAACAACAAATTAATAAGGAAAACATTTTTTTTGTCTTTGGGAAATTGTGATATAATAGTAATAATATATACCCGATTAATTTTTTTGTATTTAAGATTATTGTAAATATTTTTTTTGTCGAAAATCATTATATCCATTAGTAGCGCATATAAGTCCACGATCCGGATTCATCACGTCGGAAGTATCTGGACCGATTATCCGGAAAAACTGTAACGCCCGGAAATGGGTGATCTCGAATGTATTTCAGAGCAGCCCGAATTTTGCTCGCGAAATGGGGCAGTTCAACTTCGGGAGCAGTGGACAATTGTGAAACGATGAAATCGTCAGTCTATCATTCATAAATTAAATATATTAAAAATATTAATTGCTATTTAATTGGTTTAATTTGTATTACCATTTCTAGCCACAAGTCGACCCCACGTAGTGGTTGGTAATGGTAGGGTCCTACCCTTAATAGGCCAAGTGAACAGTCGTACAAATCCATCAACTATTTGTACAAGTAAATTCAATAAGATTATTAAGGGATTAAGGTAATTAATTGATATTGAAATTACGTGAGAAGATCCTGTTAGTTGCCTAGCTGATCTAAGGGCTATATCTGGTCCTTTATCGGGAAATGTAGCGTGAAAGATCTCTCCCGTCTTTACATTAAATCCTGTTAAAACAAATAAAATTGAATAAAATCTTATTAGACTTAAAAATGTAATTGATTCTTACCAACTCCATAAATCATTGGCCACGCTTGACCACCCCGAACGGTCGTGTTCATGTCGCCGATGCAAGCGAAAACCACATCAAACTCCAGCGGCTCTTTATGGAACCAATCTGTTTAATGGACGATTGATTACATAACTACCCCACAACTCTACATAACATCAACTTAAATTACGTAATAGATTGATGACGAGACGTTCTGAATACCCTCTTGGATCCAAATATCCACCGACCAAGTGTAGCTCTATCCGACCGTTAGGGTACCCTTGGGATACCTCTTGAATCCTTGATACAAGAGGACTGATGCCATTTTCTTGGTCGGCTCCGTCCACATGAGCCATACAAGTAGCTCCAGATCCTTTTTTTTAGACAATGGATGTATAACCCAACATTATACAGATAACTATAATTATTTGTATATACCTGTGTGTCGAAGAATGACGGCAATGCAAGTGTTGCAATCATCCGTTCCCAGCACTGACACATTTTCTGCGAATAGTAAGTATAAAGGTGATGTTATGACTGATTATTTCCGCTAACACACAAAATGGCTCAACTGACAGGAAATCTCTACTCCTCCCATATGGGAGAGTCCAGATGTTTGTTTACATCATCTTAGAAAATATAGATTAAAACTGTTTCTTTTGATTTCAAAAGTGGACGGACGATTGATGTATCGAAGAAAAAATTGTTTACACAAAGTTAGAATCAAGTTCTTTTAAATTTTAGTTACTGTCATGAGGAAGAACGACTGCGAATTCTCTCTGGTGAAGGTAGAGGAGACCGACGGGCGTGACGACTTTAGGCGGGAGGGAAGCGACATGAGCCGCGGCCTCTTTCAGGTGCGGAGCCGCATGGAAGAGATTCCGAGATTCCACTGGTGCTTCATCCAGCACAACTCCTCCAAGTACTAACACCATTCCTGTTAATTTTAAAAATTCAGTTCAACCCTTTTTTCTGTCTTAACTCGTTAAACTAATCATCATTTTTTTTTGGATGATAACATAGCTAGCACCCCTCTTTTTTTTAAAGGTCCGGCCTGGGTGTCATCCGAGTACTTCTCCCATAGAAATACGATCCTTTCGACCATCTATTTCTTTCTCTGTTTTTGAAGGGTCCTAGGCTGCTCCTTTTTTTCTTTCTTTCTTAACTCTCTCTCTCTCTCTTCCGGAATGATTAATATTATAAACTTTCAAACAAGTTCTTATCTTATACATAAATGCTGAATGATCTAAAAGCATATATATGTAAGAAGGAAGCTTCGTTATTTGTAATTCGATCTCTTATTTGCGCTAAGATAAAAACACAAAAATCCTTCGTCATTCCAAAAAAATAAATAAATAAGAAAACAAGTTATATTGACTAAGTTCCAACATACGATGTAAATGCGTACTCTACATCGATGTATATTATCCTTACCTAAATTAGTCTGGAATTATTTTTGAATGATGTAATGGTTAAAATCCTTTAGAGTAGATGCTATTAAGTCATTATTATGACTTAAAGTTGAATGAATTAAATTTGTTTTCACTGATGATGTCTTCACAGGAGCAAGATTATCTCACGACTGGTGCTCGCTCTCACAAATCTCATCGTGTAAGCCCTCCCCACTTGAAAATTGCAGCTATAGGGTGGTTTTTTAAAAAGAGAGAAGTATTCCAAGAGTCAAGCCAAATTCAAAGCAAGTAATTGGTCCATTACAAATCGAAGCTGAGCTAAAGGCGCGTGATGCTCGTGACCTCTCCTCATCATCTCAAAAAAGAAAACATTTAGAACATTATTATGATATCGTGAGCTGTATTAATAGCGTGTATCGTGATCAACAATCCCAATTATCAACGGCGCCATTTACAAAAAAAAGTCTAAATAATTATGCAATAAATTTTCCCGCTCTGGAATTTTTCAGTTATTATTACACATTTTTTTCTTGGAATTTTTATTTTTCTTAAATGGTCGTAAAAAAAGAAGAATTTGCATCTTGGCAGATGTTTTTTTAAAAGCCAATCAATTGGTTTTTCTATTGAAACAAAAAAAATTCAATCCAATTTTCCATATAAATTATATAGACCACACATATTCTCTCTTAACGCGCTTTTGTTGTTCTCTTTATAATAAAAAATCTCAACAATAAAAATCGGTTCCTTTTGTTCTTTATACAGCAAATCAGGTCTCTCTCTATCTTTATTGTTTTTTCCTCTTCCAAGAAAAAAATAAGTAATTATCAATATATAGGATTATGTAAATGTCGGCCTATAGCTCACACACAGGTAAAAAAAAATCTGTCGGGTCGCATCGTATAGAGAGGCGGCGGCGGCGTCGACGACGGTGGGAAAATGCCTCCAGCCTTACCTCTGCGGTTTACGGGTTACAGTCATTTTTATGGCCCTCCTCCTCCTCCTCCAACCCTAAAGCTAGATTAACCATAAAGTCAAACAAGACTCTACTTCAGTTCAAAAGAATATACAATCCCCTTTTTTCTTGAAAAAAAAATCCGTTCCGGGAAGCAAAGAAGAAGAAATAAGCGCCGCAAGAGGTCGTAACACCGGTAGCCCCCTTGAGGGACGACGGCGAGTTCAAGCCCCAGGGCGCGCTCTTCAATGGACTGCGACAAAGTACAATTACTGAGCGTGTGTGTGTGAGAGAGAGAGCTAGACGATGGACTTCTTCGAGTTGAAGACGAAGAGGGCGGAAGTTGAGTAAGAAAATTGCTGTAGTTGCCTTTAGAGGTCGTGACATCCGAAGCGCCACCGCAACAACATGCAGCTATAGCAACAGGTCGTCTAGCTGCGTATAGAAGTCACGCAGAGACGAAAGAAATCAAGATTTTTCTTTTTGTGAGAGTTAAGGCTATATAAATTTGTCGTCTGCTCCAACTTATCGTTGTCGTCTGCTCCAATAATAATACGATGAGGTTTCATCTCGAGCAATAAAACTTATTGCCTAAATGCATAAAACATTTTTCCAATACTAAAAAGAGAAGAAGAATGAATGTAACCTCTGTCAGATATTTGTCTCATTTTGTGATGAATAATGAAAAAAGAAGAAGAAAAAGATGAGATAAGAAGATGAATGGCGTGTTTAACAGTTGTGCCGCTTGACAGCGCAATAACAATCAAAATGACATTAGTCAAAGAATAATACAATAAAGGTCGACATTTTCTTACACATTTCTATTATTTGAAAGAGATACAAGATTACATCTTCAAATTGTTATAGCCATATTTCGTGACGCTTGCATGCGTGTTGTTAATGGATTCCCGATGATGAATAATAATACGGTCAGCATATATTTATAAAAGGACCACCGGCATCGGTATAGGGATATATAATATGCCATTAATAATTATTATAGCGCACCATTAAAACTATATTAATAGGCCTATATATACATATTTTCGAATTCAATCTTTTGGGGAGAGAATCATTAGCGCTTTTATATGATTATTCGTGTGATGGTGTCGTAAAGAATTCAGGTCGATGATCTCTGCTGCATAAAATATGGCGATTCTGCGATTTATATATTCATATGAAATCTCGTAAAAAATAGATATAACGTTTCCTATACATATTTGATAGTGAACATTTTATGGGTTTTTCTTTTTTTTGACTCGTCGTCGACGACGAAATCATTAAAAAATTGTAGAGAGAGAATCTTTATGAACTCGTTATTCAATCCGACGTGTTTATTGCTTTCGTATAGATCCGGGTTATAGATTATTGCGATGATTTAGCAAAATATAATATAAAACTGAACACTACGACTTTAATTTAGTTTCTATTACTTAAAAACTGAAGATTTTGAAGGTAATATTGAGCTATTTTTTTTTTTTCAAAAGAATAGGCTATATGATAGACTAACATAATACTTCGTGAGCAACTTTCGACAAATAACCAGAAGCAATCGTGATGTCGGCCGTGAGATGATTCTCTTTTCAAAGAAAAAAAAGGGGTCTCACGTGCTGAGCCCATCAAAGGGTCATCAGCGAAATCCTCCTGCGCGCGGTTTTGAATTTGAAAGTCCCGCCGAAAAAAACAAAAGCGGTTCAACGTACTGGCAAACCTTTATTCTGAATTTTTTATTTTTAAAAATAAGGTCATCGGAAATGGGAAGATAATTCGTGCTGATTTATTATTATAATATAAGAATAATAAGATTTTTTTTTTTAAGAAGAAAGAGAAGAATAAGAAAAGATTACAGCTGCACGCGGACAGGTCTATATAATATATAATATGCTGCGTAAGAATAAAAGAGAGTCTACAGTCTAATGGCCGGAAACCGGTGATTATCGTATGCAAGAGGGTTGCCGTGCTTATATTGCTGCTTCTGGCTGCTGGTTTTATTTATTTATTCTTCTATATATAAAGATAAGGAGAGAAAACGCAGTCTGGAGATCATTCGTGATATAGCCGAGTTTCTAATCTTTGCTGGGCTTCTTGTTCACGAAATTATATCCGTAAATTGGACGTTAGAGAGTCATTAGACAGATGAGGATCATTACTAGGCTACTATTTTCTTTATTCCAGACTAATTTTCGTATCCTAGCTTATATATGGTTTCTTACAAGCTTTAACTTGAATTTAATATATCTGAACTGTATATTTAAACTTCTCATTTCATTACAATATGTATTCATGGTAAGAAAATATATTAAGTGTTTTAAATTAGTTGAAAGAAATTTTTTTTTCTTACTTAAACGCGCTACACCTAATTGATCATTTCTTCAATAGATGTAGGTTGTTACAGATATCAGTATTCTAGGTTCGAGAGTATACAATAATATCAGCATCCATGTAATTCTTCCTTTTTTCTGTTATCATCAGTATTGCTTGTACATAGATTTATATGTTTACATAGAGTGTCCATAATCTTGTGTATTTATTTACAAGTTATATATATATATAGTATGCTGCTTGCTACACCGAGGAAGAAAAACAGAAATTAGTTCTGTCAAAAATAAATTAAATTTTTATCTGAAAAATGGAGAGATAATTCATATATATGAGGCTTATTTGCTGAGTAAAAATAGCCAGTAGGTCTATCGTCTATTGTCCAACGTGATATCAAGAGCTGCTGCATATAGTCACTTCATAAACATGGAGAACACTGTAATAATTTTAGTATTTTTACAGCTTTTCGCTATTTCTGTCTTTTCCATAGGTATTATAGTTATTGTTATTCATTTGAAATGAATTTCATTCGTAAAATTTTATAAGAGGCGGCGCCCAATAATTCAAATGATCGGATCTACAACGGAGAAAATGCCGATATCAAGGATTATCCGGTATAAATCTATTAGCTAATATTTATTCCAGATTTATAATAAAGTGCATAATATATTTTAAATATATATAGTTTTTAGTTTCTGTGCAAGCTCTGAATGAAAACGGCGATCTAACTCATCGTTGTGGAGGATTTATTTACAGGTATATATATACATATCTATACACATAATTCATTTTATTTTTTAAAGAGGGAAAAATTATATCATTCTGTGTAGTGAGACATAGGTCGTAACGGCTGCATCGTGTATTCTCGGGATAGCCCTATTGAATTTAACTTTAGTAATTGGCACTACCAGTCTATCTGTTTTCGATCCAAATACTCAAACAATGGGCGTCGTGACCGTATTACTATACGATTTGTATGATCCATCCACTAGAATACATGACATTGCTCTAATCGAGGTATAAAAAGTATTTTCTGATTTAATTACTTTATGACGATTTTTATTCGCTTATTAATAAGTTGAATCGGCCAATCATCCTTTCCCCAATGGTGGCTGAAGTCATCTACTACGATGAAGCTGTTGTTAATGAATCCGCAGACATTGCCGGATGGGGGGCTGTCAGAGTAAGTAGGAATACTTAAAAAAAAAATAAAAAGGCTAGCCATTATTATACGATGTAATGATGTATAATTATGATAACATTATTTTGTCAAACAAATATATTTCATAATAACGAAAGAACCAGGGACTGCCAACCATAGAGCTACAATCTACTAAAGTGAACGTAATAGATTCTAACAGCCCAATTATTGATGGCTGCCGTAACTTTGAGAACTACAACAACGTCTACATGATGTGTGCTGATCCAGATCTCAGTCTAGGTATAAATATTAAATCAATACTGTGACAAGTGTGGATTGAGAACTATAATTAACTTTTTTTTATTTTATCGGAATTGAAGCGCAACCAGGAAGTCCTTGTCTGTATGACGAAGGATCCCCGTTGGTTCAGGAGAGGAATGGCCAAAAATGGGTTGTTGGCATTATGTCGAGGTTATATGACACTTCTTCTTGTAGCTCACTGCTACCTGCCGTCTACACACGCATAGTGACTTACAAACCTTGGGTATTTTACTTTAAACACAAATACCGCAATTTTTTAAAAGATATTTAATTGGATTTTTAAAAATATTACTAGTTGACTAAATATGCTGGCCTACAACCGTAATCTGATGCCACAGTCCATGTTACAACTATGATAACTTCCATCACTCACACTATAAAATGAAATACCAAAAAAAGTTATGTATCGATTTCACCTTCATTCCACAGTTGTTTTTACCCTTTTTAGTGCTATTGTATCCGAATTCATGATTATCAAGTTAAATTAGTATTCTAAGAAACCACCAATTCGCTAAATGATGGCTGACTTACCTAATACAACAATTAATCTTAGAATCATTCGTGATTTATAAGTTATAACTAAGATCGATTGAGATATAAGTAAATCTCAGCGCTAAGAATATAGAATTCTCCCCGATTCTTAGTTGGCCATCATACAGTTTTCTGTTTCATCGCTAGATTTCTCTGTTTATTCCTTCCTTTCCACAGACTTTCTAAAAATAAAAAGAGGATATGCGTGCTCATTCGGAGAAAAAAAAAATTATACGAACGAAAAGACAACATTTTTATCAGAGACCTCAATAGGCGTCCCAATTCCAATGAAAACGGAGAGAGTGCTCCTCCTTTCTTGTGAATACTTCATCAATATGAACAAGTTTTATGTGTTTTCAACACCCTTTATTGGCTTGATTTTGTTTTCCAACTTTACTAGTTCTCACTTGGTGTTTGATCTCAATCACGATTTAAACAATAGAACAATCAAGCATCCGGTTCTAACACAGTTTAAAATTATCCCCGTTCAACAAGGTATGTCTTTGAAATGTTTCCTTACGATCGAGCATGTAGTGTAACCATTTAATTTGATGCTATAACCATTCACGCGCAGGTTATGCTCACCCTGAATTTCCAGAAAACGACGAAAAGAATTTTTGGTACAGCCCTATCAGTATTATTTCAGGTTTATGTTATGATATTATGTTATTTCTGATATATAGGGTGGAGTATAATGACATCTCAGGTGCGGAGCACAGTGGCACTCATGTAGACGCGCCTGTACACTTCGCCAAAGGCCAATGGACGGTGGATCAAATTCCGCCGGAGCGCTTCTTCGGTCCAGGTCCGTAATTATATAAATAGTTTAAGCCAACTACATTGAATTCACTCTTATCATTCAAAACAGTTTCGATCGTCGATTTGAGAGATAAAGTGAAAGATAATGCCGATTACGAGATCACTGAAAATGATCTAACAGAATGGGAGAGAGTGAACAGAAAGCAGTTGGACCCTTTGATCATTTTGTGGACCGGTTGGGGCTCCCGGTGGCCCGATAAATTGCGTTACTTAGGCACTGATTCTGAAAACGTATCTCAACTTCACTATCCAGGTATAATAATAAGCCTATTACTTACATTAAAATAAATAATCTCATTTTAAAAATGAATTCTTCTTACTTAAAAAGGATTGTCTAGAGAAGCTGCTCAATGGCTTGGAAATCGCGGCGGGATTCACGGTGTAGGCATCGATGCAGTTTCGATTGATTACGGGCAGTCGAGCACCAACCACGCTCATAGAATTCTAAATGGCAATAATGTTTTCATCATAGAGAATCTCAATACGAAAGGTCTTGAATCATTCCCTGTTGTAAAACCCTATTTGATCGTTACTCCGTTGAAAATCACAGCTGGATCGGGAGCCCCAGTTCGAGCGATCCTTCTCTCTCAATTGCCTAAAGATTCTTCAAATGCTTCTCTAGAGAAACCTTATTTGCTTTCAGTTATTCTTTTCCTTGGTTTAGTTACCTTCTTTTGTTGAAGAATTGAGGCCTCAAATTATATAATTACTCGTGCCAATATAAATCAATAAACATTAATTATAGTTTTTTAAGTAAAAATTGATCGAATCTATTGAAAGCTCAGAAAAACAAGCTTGATTTATTTACATGTAATTTACAAGTCGACTACTAGATGGAGGTATTGCACAATGTTTATATTTCTTGACACAACTCTCGTAATATTTTCACGCGGACACATCCCGACTGTTTTAGCGATAAAAATGAGTCGAATCGTGGTATTAACAGCAATTAGCTGTTATTTTTTGGGCAACTTTATTGCGATCGCTCAGGTGTACGATCTGAGTCACGAATTCAATAATGATACCATTTACTGGCCTACTGGAACTCCTTTCCAATTTTTCATCAAACATCGAGGTAATAATTTGAAATTTGTTATCCATAAAAATATAGTATTGTATAAAATGTCTTTATTTATTTCATTTTCAGGTCCTCGTGATCCAGCGCAAGAGCCAAGTGAAGATAACTTTTGGTGAGCTTAAAAACCTATAATAAATTTATTTCATCCTTCTTAACTCTGTTTGATTTCATTTTTAAAATATTGACAGGTATGAAGTGAATGATATCAGCACTGCTGAGCACTGTGGCACTCATTTAGATGCCCCTGGTCATTTTGCACGGAATCGCTGGTCAGTGGACCAAATTCCTCCAGAACACTTCTTTGGTCCTGGTATAATATTATCTAATCCATTTCAATGATTAACCCATTTACATAAATCTCTCTTTTATTAAACAATATAGTTTCAATCGTTGATTTACGTCATGTAGTCAAAGACGATGCAGATTATCAAATCACAGCCGAAGATTTGATTCAATGGGAATCGATCAACGGCAAACAGCTGGAACCCCTCATCATTCTTTGGACCGGCTGGGGCTCTCGCTGGCCGGATCGTGAAACTTACTTAGGCACTACATCCCTCAACGACATCTCCGTTCTTCGTTTCCCAGGTACATACATACTTAAATGGATTGTTAATTAGTTAAATCAGTATTTTTTTCAAAATCTCTTAATAAGGCTTGAGTCGGAATGGAGCTCAATGGCTTGCGGATAACCGGCTAATCCACGGCATAGGGATCGACACTCCGTCCATCGATTATGGGCGCTCAAAGCTCTTCCACTCTCACCGGATTTTGGCTAAAAAAGACGCGTTTAATATCGAGAATGTCAACACTAAAGTTCTAGATGATGATGTTGTTAATAGTGGAGAGCCTCTATTTCTTATGGTGACCCCCTTGAAAATAAGCACTGGATCGGGATCTCCAGTAAGGCCAATCCTGATCTCTGGGGCTCACTTAGCTAATTTAATGGCTAAAAGTAATACCAATAATAATTATCGAATCAAAACTGATCTTTAATATATATTTAAAACTTATTAAGGTTTGGCTATTATTTAAGTTTTGTTGTGTGATATGGTAAAATATAAAACCGATCAAACCCTTGAAAACGTTCAGCTTCAATATAAAGCTACATATAATAAAAATGATTATATCTCTACTTCTGTAGTGTTATTTCATTTTGTTATTATAAAAAAGGAAGATGATAAATGGATAAAGACTGCAATACTTTTTATTTTATTTTATCTTAGGGATCGAACAATGCATTCGATCAAATTACAAAAAAAACATTACTAGTTGTTTGCCAATTCATTAATTTAAACATATCTTGATTATTTATAAATTTTAATCTTCAGCCACTGTCATCGGTCATTATTAACGATAGAAATTTATTCGGTTCCAGTTTTGTAAAGGCTGCGACAGTTCTGGTTGGGAAGCGATGATTGTTATTATTTTATGCGAGCACAACTGCAATATCCTTTTACGCACATGGAAAAATATGGACCACTACAAGAACATTGCAAATAATTTGAACAGCGAGCACCTGGACGATGAAATAAACGGTATAGTATCAAAGAGCTATTTACTATCCGAGCAGTAATTTAAAATACGTTCATTGCTTACCAATATTACTGCGAAGCTCCATTTCAGAGGCGACGACTTGTTGTTCCTTCCCGATATCGACTGCAGCATCACCATCATCGATTGGATTAGCCCCAATTATGGTGACGACGACTACCAGCAAAATGATCGAGGCCTGAATACTCAAATAGATTTTCATTACAGATTCAATGACATTATATATAGGAATTTCTCACCGTTAGCTTGGTTCCCAACTTAATTCTTTTCCTGCTTCACTGCTGTGTGATGACTGATGTAAACGAGGCGGAGAATAGCCCTTTATATAGTTCAAATGATCTCTATCTTTCTACGACGCGACGGTGATGTGGCACTAACGCACTTGTCCGAGTTCTGGGTATCTTGAAACATCCATTAAATAGCACTGTAGCATCTGCAGCTACAAACGATGAAGCTTGATAGAAATGATGAAGCTGAGAGAAAGAAAAAACGAAATAAAATTCCTGTAAATATTAAAATAGCCTGATGAAGGCCTGACGTAGTCTCTTCTTTCAACTTAAAATTAAAAAAATAATAAATAGTTTGTGTATAACAAGGGATATATAAATATAACCGGCTCTAGTTCAATATCTCTTGTAAAGCCTGAGATATGAAATAAATAGGGATATCCATTTATGAATTATCCAATGCAATATGAATAGGGAACAAAAAAAAAAGTAAAGTAGAATACACACTTGGCGATTAAATAGTGTTATAAGGTCTTATTCGTGCTATAAGACCAAACTAATATACTTTTTCAAAAGCCAGTGTGAATACTCTTATTTCATTATTCATCTTATTAGTCGTTAAGGCATTGAATAAGTCACCTTTCCTTCTATAACAGCTCCTACGTTAAAAAGGCTCCGGACCCTTTTTAAGTTAAGAAAATAAGGTAAAACCCAATGAAATGACTAGATCTTGTCACGTGATATGATATCAAAAGTGTCACGTGATCTGAGGGTGCCTGGGAGCCAATTGAAGGGAGGGAGGAAGGTGAGGCACAGAGGCACAGAGGGTGATAACCTCAGGTAGTACAGGTATAATATTAGCTGCTACACGTTAAATATGCAAAAAATAAGAGCATTCACACTGGCAATCGGTGCTATTTTATGTCTAAAATAACGCGTTGTAGAGAATTTTTGCTTCAAACGACTACAAGATCGCTATTAGATTGTTTTCTTTAAGACATCGCAAGTGTGAACTTACCTTAAAAGTAATATTCAAGTAAAAGTCTTATTGTTCTATTAAAGCTTAAAAATACTCATTATAAGGTTGAGCTGCATCCTACAATCAATGAAAAGGAAGAAGAAAAATGATTCGAATGAAAACAATTTATTTAAATTAAAAACCCAAATATTTCATGGCATTTTCTACTTAGCCAGTTTAAATATAATCACTCGTGTGATAATCACTCGTCGTCAATGGTTTTAATTGTAAAAAAAACTTCCATTAAAGGTTACGACCTATTTCATAAAGAAAATGTAAACTTTTATTTGGAAATTTTGGAAATAGCTGTGGGAGCCTGAGGCTATAAAATTTAAATTTTCGCTAGATGGCGACACTGTTTTTGGATATAAAGCTGTGGGGGTCCACTTTCTAGGGCGCCACATTTAAAATCAGTAAAGCCTTAAGTAGTAAAATACATTTTACTACGTCAGGGAAAATCTCACATGTTTCCGAAAACTTTACATTTGTGGGAACACATGGGATGAACTTATATAACAAAATCTGAACTTATACAACCAAATATTAATTGTCGCTCTTATTATCCCTATGAAAACTGATGTGGAAGAAAATTTAAATACTACTTAGCTCATGGGAGGGGCATCATAATTCATTTTTATTATTTCACATTAATTATTAGGGAATCACAATACCGTAGCAGATTAGCGCTCATAGACATCAGAGAAAAATCAAAGTAAGGCAAATCTATGTAAAAAAAAAGAGTAACCTTTATCTGTTTTGTAAATTACATCAAATGATTCTTATTTTCAAGTTTTTATTAGTAGACTAAGAGGTATCATCAAGAAACTCCCATTCAGTCACTTTGTGTTGATTTTTAACGTGTCTCTCTTATTAAAAAAAAATATATATATAATAAAGTACAAATGTTCCCAGCTATGCTTTATATATATATATATATATATATATATCTATATATATATATATGGGTGATATGAGGACTTCTCCATCAGCGATTCTTCTGAAAAATTGCTACAAAGGTGATTTGACACTGGATGGCGTTGGTTACGAATAACCAAGGGATTAAAGCTGAAAAATAAAAAAAATAATAAATTATTTAGAATCTCATATACTTATATAAACTAACATTTGGTGCAACACCTGTGTGAACTAACCAAATACGAGTCATGATACCGGTACTGTATATTTCTAGAAGAAACAATTCGTAGCACTCGACGAGCAACAAAAACAATTCAAATAACTATCCAGGTTAAAAAAAGTTTGAAATTTACTTATGTTGGGTTGATTGATTGAATATTCCAGCATATTTTTGTAAGTTCGGTAATGCTGCATCATATCGTATCGTTTTTAAGAAAATTCAGTGTAGAATCACTCCTCTCCTTCGGGCATGACGTGGAGACAGTTTGAAATCAATTAAGATCATGATTAAGGAATGGAGCATTGGAGCTTAGACGTCAATTTGGCAGCTACTTATCATAGATTTTCCGGAAGGGCAGAAGGAGTGCCCCCCTTCCAAGGCATTTCCTCAGATCATAATCACATGTGTTAAATTACTTAAAAAACAAATCTTAAAGGTTACTCTCACCCGGAGCCACAGGAAAACGATGAAAACAAACAAACAAGAACTACTGGTGATAATTTTTATTATTAAAAAGAAAATGGAAGAAAGCTTAATCAAAATTTGTATTATGAAGGTTGGTGATAAATAGAAGTTAATGATATAGCAGGTGCAGGGCACAGTGGAACTAATTTAGACGCTTCAGTTCATTTTGCTAGGTCAATGGACTGTGGATCAAATCCCACCAGATCGCTTCTTCGGTCCGGGTATAGAATTTTTTTTTTAAATATTATAATTATTTATTCAATTACATGATAAGATCTCTTCAGCTAACAGTTTCGATCGTGAATTTGAGAGAAAAAGAGAAAGATATGCAGACTATCAAATCACTGAAAATGACATAATCCAATGAGATAATAAGGTTAACAAAAAGAGGTTGGATCCTCTCGTCATCATGTGCAACTTTTAATCATTTTCAAGGTGTATAATTGACTTGAAATGTTATTCAAACAGCTATAATAACTCATATTGCATTGGTTATAAAGGGCTTGCACGAGGAGCTGCCGAAAGGCTTGCGAAACAACATGACGGGATTTATGGCATTACTGTGTTGGCTTCATTACGTCCATATTCAATCCAAGTCTTGTAAAAAATCGAAAAAGTTTGAAACGCAGTTATTGCTATAAAGAAGATGAAGTTGACGTTCATTTTCTATATGCTATCCCTGCGATGGTGTTCTCTTCTCTCTTTCCTGGATCGGAAGCCAACAAAGATGTGATCATGTGATGATCAAAGTACCATAGAAGAGCATCGATCATCAATGTTAAAAGTACCGTAGAAGAGCGCAATCAAAGATGTTCTGCAGAGAAACTGAATGGAGCCCATCTACGCATAGCAGCCTCTCATTATAATTAAATATTATAATATAATATAACCTTATTGATTATAACCGTTCAAAAATTTATTAATAAAAACATACATTAGTTATAGCGAAGAACGAAAACGGAACGTTCAATTATAGCGGTCATGCCGCAGATGCCGCGACTACATTTCTGAATCATTTAAATTTACTTATACTATTAATGATATTAATAGGTATCAACTGTATTATATCTGAAATACTCCTCATTTGTATTTATTTTCCGCAGTTATTCATTTGTAAACACACGTCCAGCGAGTGACTTGGAACGCGCGATTGAGTTTTAAAGAGGCAGAGCGGCCAGCCTTATAATGAGAGATGTATTGTAGTTATAGTTGTATTAGAAGTAAATATGTGTATATTGAATAGTTGTCTTTAGTAATTCAGGGTACCGATATAGCTAGAACACGAATGGTTATGAGTTTGAGTCTTTTCAGCCGACTTGATATTTCCATACCACTTTACGCAGCGGGACTGGTCTTATGGTCCCTTGACCGGAAGAAGAGAGCCGTCTCTTAACTGCCATCCGTCCATTCCAATCTACGGTTATTCTTATTATTTCACTATACTGTAGATTAAAAAATAATTGTACCTACTTATAAAATAACTATAAAGATATTAATATTACTCATAAAATTACATAATTACTGCATATATCAACTTATCGGAATAATCTGGATGATTTGGCCTGGAATACATGTACTTTAAGCAGAATATATTAAAAACAAGGTTTATCGAGTCAAAAGACGTACTGAATTTTCAGTGGCTAACATCTTCTATGTACACACGCCTTAAACGAGGTAATACGATAAGCAGTTAAATTAAAACCATCAGGCACCATTTAATTGCAGAAAGATTCTCTTCTGGGCTCAGTACGGTTTCTTGTCCGCCTTTCGCCCTGAACCTTACGGTCTCGGAGTTGAGTGGCTGGGATGTTTACAAAAGAGCGGGCTATCCAGTCTGGCAATATGAAACGAATCGGGATCGTTCGAATCTGAGCCCTGAGCCAACGCAATGCTTATACCCTTCCAATATCTCAACTTCCACGGATGGGATCTACCTTTTATTCGTTTCCAGAACTAGCTCTACGTTTTCTAGGAATATGAATTTAAAACATGTTAAAACATCCCACCGACGATTCTTCGTGCCTGAGATGATGAATTTTTTTTTCAATTGGACCATGAGTTACCGATAGGATGCTGATGTGCGGTGCAACCCTATTAGGGATGGATCGAATCTAAAGGATCCATTCCTCTTCATCCTAATCAAGAAGAGTACAAGAGGTGGATTAGCCAATCATCGGAAGTGAATTATGCAGCCGGTAAAACCAGATTGCCCGCCTGGGTGGCTACCAAGTGTAAAGCTCCAAACGGTAGAGGCAAGCTCATAAATAAGTCTATTGAGCATGGGATACAGGTGGACGTGTATGGCGCTTATGGTAATGTGAGCTGCGGGATTACTGATTACCTGTTCTATGTAGCATGTAATGGAATGTTGGGCCAGTAACTGCTAGTATGGAACTTTAAAAAACATAGTGCCAAACTGTTATGCTAACAGTTCACTAATTTTTCCTTCTCCATATACTTCCATCTCATTCCATCTTCCAATACAAAGTGCCACACGTTCTTCGATGCTCAATTTGGTTACTTGATCCAGGTCCGATGCCTTGAGTTGAGTTTCACCATCCATTTTCCCTTCATCAGATCAATTGCATTTTCCAAAACGAAGTGCTACCCTTTCTTTGATGCTCAATTTGGTTACTTGATTCTGGGCAGCCATGGAATAATGTTCTATATATAAGACTCACATCCCAAAATGATAGTTGCAAAGGAGGTTATTTTTAATGTTTTACAATTTTAAATGACGAATTTAGGATTTTTAAGTGACCAGCGGCGTTACCGATTTAAAATGGAATAAAGCGTATTTTTTATTATAAAAGTATACATTTAATGTTGGAAATAGATGTATACATTCAAAATATTACATTTTAAATTTTTTTTTACTGCCTGTTTATTTTATATTTAAGTTAATGAACCGATATTACAGCTAATATCTAAACTTGTTTTTAATTAGAAAATTTAGAAGGTTCGGACAAAGAAAATAAAGGCCATCATTCCATCATGTGTTTTACCCTGAGATCCTCGCAAATTCGAATTAGATTGACGGGAGATGCTCGATGGACTGGTCAGTTCATAATGGCAGTTCTAGCACCCTTAATTCCAAGAGAACAACATTCAAAGTAAACCCATGATGAAATTCATTTCTTTATGGGGTCAATTACTTATATTTATAAAATCTGGGTAAGAAAGTAGAAATGCAAGCTATAAATTTAAACGTTTTTATAATGACAAATTTATAAGTTTCGGACAATGGATGCCATATATACCCTGCCATCATGTAATTCCATTATTCCAAGAGAAAAAAATTTAACGAGTTAATCAAATGATGGGTTTTTAAATCTAGTTGGAACCTACTGATTACTATGAATAACTTCAGGTTAACACGACAGTATGCCTACTTTTTTCCTTGTGGTACATAGCTTCACGTATTATTGCGAGTCATACTCATGACCACATGAAAGTGTTTGATCTGAGACTCAAACTTAACAACAAAATACATCGATTGATAAAGGAAATACTGAAGGCTCCACCAATATTGAGAACCACAACTTCAAAGGGAATAGTGGCGTTGGCACTTGGCAGTAGAAAATGAAGTGTTCTTCTGGACGTTGAAGTAGGCAGTAATTCCCTTATTGTCACTACTAGTATTTTCCACAGAAGTTTCCCTGTATGTAAAATGATTGCTATCGTCGTAGAGACAGCCCTTTACAAGGAATGGATGGATTTAATTCCCTTTTTGGAATGGAATTGAGAATGGATTGAGAAGAACGAGTGGAAGTTGTGACCAAAATCGCTATGTCTATTCACATAATCTGCCAAAGTATTGGCAATGGGGATGCCATTGAGTCGCAGGAAAGATTTAGCTCATCTATATTACTCGTTTTTACTATACATCGTTTTTTCCCAGTTTTGAAGCCTTTTACTATGAATTCGTATCAAATTCTAGCTATCGGACAAATGACACTCTCACCTTTCAAATCAAAAGGTTCCCCTACGTTAATATTAACGATTTCGAATGGATTGGTTGATAATTGGGGCTCGCAGTAGCCGACGTTCTTTTGAACATTGAAATAGACTATATTGTAATGTGAAATTATGTAATAGTGGTTATAGCAACAATAGTTATGTAACCATTGGTGATGGCTTTGGTTCTGAGAATAGACCTGTGTTAGAGTAATCATCCCATCTCTCTTCTTTCTTGGAATGGCTTTGAATATCTCGGTTTCTTCTGTTCCTGGAATGGTCGATGTTTAGACGACGGTCGACGATCGGACTGATGATGAGAGATGAGACGATTGAGAAGACAGTTGTTAACTGGACTTTGACTGAGCTTAGTCTATTTTACTGATTCATTACGATTAACTTGGTGGTAGGAGTTGCCTTTTCCCGAGGCTCACGTTATCTTGATTGTGAGTCCAGTATTAGGACTCCAACATCTTGTTGAATTCCCGCCATCGTTACATGGTGGAGAAGCAGGGTAAGGTGAAATACCCTTCCTTCCTTGTACCCTAAGCAAACGTCATGTCACGTCGTCGGAATCCGCCACGTCAAGTGGTAGAAAATTGTGATACGGTCGAAGGAAGAGACCAGCGAAATCAGAATCGAGAAGAAGTACCAATAATTAACCTACGTCACGCAGAAAATCAGCTTGAACCGATTCCGCCTGGAGAGAATCAACCTGGCCCGGCCCTTCATCAGCATCTCGATCTAGCTGATCCACAGGTGGTAAATGTAATTGTGAATACAGTGGCCGATGAGCTCATACGTCGTGGATTGGTGAGACCAGCTTGGCCTGCTCAGGTGGAAAATGCTGCTCCAAATCAAGGTATTGCGAACCAGATGGTCCAGAATCGTCCCGCAGATCTTCCAAACTTTAATCCAGTTTATGGTCATCCGGGACGTTTTCGAGTAAGAGAACCGCCGGTCTTTAGTGGTGGAAGAGAAGACATCAACGAGTGGCTTAATGCCTTTGAAGATGTGGCTGATTTTAATCAATGGGACCTGATTGCTCGTCGTCAACACGTTAAGCTCTTCTTCGCAGGAACGGCGATGGAATGGTATCGTAGTCATCAACATCCTGACGATTGGGCTACCTTTAGAAAGAATTTGGTTACGGCCTTTGGTGGTCATGACATCGTAGAGCAACAGAGACAGAAGCTGTTATCTCGCGTATTGAAACCGGGTGAATCTATCATGGATTATTGCTATAACGTAATCTATTTGTGTTCCAATGTTGATCCTCTCATGAGTGAGAAAGAAAAAGTAAAGTACATCCTTGGTGGTTTAAATCCTGTTCAGGTAGAAGCTATTTTTCCATTTCTGTCAGTAGAGCCCGCTGTCAATCAGGTACTTGATCGAATCCGCATCTATGAGAATAGCAAGGCAATTACGGTTTACAGTCGTGCGGGAAATCGAATTGAGGAGCAAGCTCAGCAAGTGACGAGCTCGACCATTATCAACGAACCATTAAGAAAAGAATCCAAGACAACCATCGAAGTTGAGAGCGGTTTCCGACCAAAACGAAGTCGAAGATTCAACCGTTACCATCCTTATTCAAATCGAGATGAAGAAAGTAACTATTCCAGCAGTGATGAGACTGATGAAGACGATTGACTTCCGGTTAGGCCGAAGGGAGCTTCAGATAAAACTTGTTACATCAGATGAGAGACCCTGGTAAGAGAGTACTTGGCTGCGGCTAAACGGTCATGTATAGCCAGAGAGTTATGCTTCCGATATCGAGCTAAAAAAGAAACTAACATTTGATTATCTGGTTTTCAGGATGATTGTCAAGTTTATGTGTTGATGTTTAATGGCTCATTTTATTATTCAGATCTTAAGAGTGATGACCGATTTATTTTCATTATTTGTTGTGTTAAATCTTGTTAATAAAATGTTTTGTAGGAAGATGCTCGACTTACATTGTTTATGTAATGAGTGTGATGTTATGTACTCATCGAGGACGATTGAGTCTTCGATGGGGGGATGTAATGTGAAATTATGTAATAGTGGTTATAGCAACAATAGTTATGTAACAATTGGTGATGGCTTTGGTTCTGAGAATAGACCTGTGTTAGAGTAATCATCCCATCTCTCTTCTTTCTTGGAATGGCTTTGAATATCTCGGTTTCTTCTGTTCCTGGAATGGTCGATGTTTAGACGACGGTCGACGATCGGACTGATGATGAGAGATGAGACGATTGAGAAGACAGTTGTTAACTGGACTTTGACTGAGCTTAGTCTATTTTACTGATTCATTACGATTAACTTGGTGGTAGGAGTTGCCTTTTCCCGAGGCTCACGTTATCTTGATTGTGAGTCCAGTATTAGGACTCCAACATCTTGTTGAATTCCCGCCATCGTTACAATATCATTTAGTAATAGTAAGCGCTATGAGGATCAGTTACATCTTCCAATAGTAATGTTCGTGTAAAGTGATGGGTGCGTTGAACAACGTTATTACCATCGATAGCGTCGCCTAGTAGATTTCCTTGATTGGCGTAGAGTTCGACACGATCCCCTTTCTTCACTTTCAAGAGAGAATGCATCGAGATGAGATTGTTGAAGTCGTGTTTGCCCATAATGTCGGATCAAGCGTCGACAGCGTCCTTACCGTTGATCCGGAGAGAGACGTTGACCATGCATTTAGTTTGAGTATTTGTTTTGTGACCATCGAAGTTGAGCTCGTAGATTCCAGATGTCGGGGAAATGAAGACGCTCTCTTTTTAAATTGAATATGACCCGCTTAAGTTGAGGAGAGCTTCTTCAAACTTAACTTGACGCTGGGTATCTTTGACGTTAGAATAAGGGACGTATTCTTGGACTGAAAGCCGACTGAAGTCCGAAGGAGACGAATTTTGCTGGTCGATTTGGATAAGGGCTGAATCTACCGAGCATCACACAGTTTCCTGAAATGCTACAGTTGGCGGAAGTGACGGTGCGAGTTTTTATTGCTTCATGTTTACTTTTGAAATGGGACGATGATTTTAAAACTTGGTCTTTGTCTCTTTGTCGAAGGCTGGTAACATCGTTAGAATTAGAGGTCGTTCCTTTAATATCAGTCCATTAATTGATAAATAAGAGGGACTTGGTAAAAATTTAAATATTTTGTAGGATATATACATCTTAAATTATAGTTGATAATACCATTAATTGGTAGTGATAGACCGTCAATTATTATTCCAAAAATTAACGGAACAACTTACTTTTGCATTCAAGACTCCCCAAATCTAAAAATATATGAAATTTCCTGTAACTGGTTCTTAGCTGGGGCATGGGTGCATAATACATACACGTATATACACGCTGTACATTCTTTTTATTGTTTTAAAATAAAATATACCATATACACGATAAAGATTGAAAAAAAGAGAAATTATTTTAATCAGAAAAATATAAGTGTCGCAAAAAATAAAGAGCAAAATAAAAGGGAAAATTGGTTTTAAACAGAAATTTAGAAGATCGGCCATCCAAATGGCTCCCATTAGGAAATGAAATGAACAAAAAACAAAACTAGTCCAGCTTCGTTACATAGAGAAGAATATACATATTTTACTAAGATAGTAAAGCAGAGCTTTTCAGCTCGCCTTTTTTATATAGTAATCCAGCATAGCTGTTTTATACTTAAAACACACTTGAAAAGGAATACATTAATGTGTATCCTGGTATGAATTTTTTGTTACTATCATTTACTTGTTTCGGTTTGATACAGCTATATATGATGGATTACATTACCATAGAGGCGAGCTTGAAAGCTCTGCTTTACTATCTTGTATTCGTGTAAGGACATAACTGTTCTTGCAAATATACCCTCTCTCAAACCACATGTGCCAAGATTCTCGTTAATGAATGCCTTTAGCATCATTAACTTGAAAAAAAAAGTCTAGTACACTTATAACTATGGTTACTTTTATCAATAAGGTGAGCTAAATATTAATATTAAGGTAAGCTTTACTATCTTAAATTCGCTGGAAAGAAGAAGGATTGCAAAATAAAAAGCAAAGCTGGTTTTAAAGAGAAATGATCTATTGGTCAGCCAAAGAAAATTAAGGCATATGCCCTTCCATCATGTGTTTTACTGAGATTATGGCAGTTCATTATTTAGTTACAGTTCATTATGGCAGTTCTAGCACCCTTAATTCCAAGAGAATACATTCCACAAGTAAATCACAAGATGGTTTTTCATATGTGAGTAGGTTTATAATGACTTACATTTATATTTTTTAGGCCGGAAAGAAGGATTGCAAATATAAAAGAAAAACTGGTTTAAAACACAAATTTAGAAGATCGGCCGAAGAAAATAAAGGCCAACCCTTCCATCATGTATTTTACTGACGGGAAATCCTCAATTGACTGGTCAGTTCATAATTGCAGTTCAATGTATCGGGATTCAGAATCACGGTGAAAATTGTCAGCTATTTCCTGAAGTTGATCTATATGTTTTGATTCAAGTGACGAATTTTTTCTTCCATCCATCTGTTCTTTGAATGTCAAAGATTTCATTTTCTCATCTGGATTCTTCAAAGTCCAATTTTCGAGGAAAAAAGCGTCTCTGGCTTTGGCGTTTGATGACATCATCAAGGGCTGACAATATCCAATCATATTATATAAATAGGCCTACACAATAGTTTATCCAGGATTGAATAATTTTAAAAATAAAACGCGATAAAATACAGACGCTTACTCGCTGTTGCGATGCTGCTGACCATCTGGGAACAGGTGAAAGAATAATAATTTAGGTTGTTACTATTTTTATCATAAAGAACTACCTTTATTTATTGCTGATGCTGGGATGAGCTGTTGGATTCCATCAAAAGATTTTATGATTCTAGTAGTAGAACGACGAGGATGAACGGCATAACTAATATTACTAATTTCACCATGCCTAACCTGAAGGTTTCCTAATATTCTCGTAAGTTTAGATGATATCTAATGCTTCTTGCATCATCAAGTGATTAGAATAATCTGGATGATGTATTGCCTGGAAAACGTGTATTTTCAGCAGAATATTATAAAAGATTCATCGAGCCGAATTCAGCAGAATATTTTAAAAGGTTCATCGAGTCAAATAGACGCGCTGAATTTTCATTGGCTAACGAGAAACTCAAAGATACACACGTTAAAGATTTGATTATAGTTGCAGATTATTTTAAAAATCAGATTAATGGCTCCAGTTGAAAACCACATATAATGGTTTTATATTTCCGTTTGATATTATGACAGTTCATATTTTTCTATACATGGTGTATGCAGGAATCATGCAAAATAATGATTTTTAGTTGTTTTTTACTTTTGTAAAGTATAACAATATGAAACAATAATATGGAAACAGCGGCTATATAAGCAACAAGAAATAAGAATTTATCGTACTTATCATTATTTAAATATAAAGCCCTCTCAAATAAATTTTTATTTTTTATTTTTTACGTATGTCTTGTTTCTCTCTTTTTATTAAAAAAAAATGAGTTATTTAGAGTTGTTTATTTCACCGCTAGATAGCTTACTTACCCCCGCGGTCGTTCATGCTTTCCAAATGTTTTCCCGCGGCCAGCAGTCGGCCTATTTTTCGAATAAGTCCGTATGTCCACGTTTTCTAGGCCACAATGTAACACAAACTGCTTCCATATGGAAGTGGATAGCAAGTGTGTAACTACTGCTCCTCCTTTATCATCATGAATAAAACTTTTATTCACTTTTATTTGTTTCTTTCAATTTCAATCCTTACGAGTGCTCATTTAGTGTTGGATTTAAGCCATGATCTGAACAATAAGACACTTCGATGGCCGGCTTCAACTCAATTTACAATGATGCCCGCTTTCCAAGGTATTTCCACACACTATAATTACATTTTACTGCTTCTCATTTAACTACTTACCAACAAAACATACAGGATACTCTCATCCAGAGCTACCGGGAAATGATGAAAAGAACTACTGGTAATTTATTTCAATTTTTTTTTTCTATTTAACAAATGATTAACTTTGCTTTTAATTCTGATTAAGGCTGGAAGTTAATGATATAGCAGGTGCAGAGCACAGTGGAACTCATTTAGACGCTCCAGTTCATTTTGCTAAAGGTCAGTGGACTGTGGATCAAATCCCACCTGATCGCTTCTTTAGTCCAGGTATGTTTTTTTAAATCATAATTATTTATTGATAAACATATTAATAAGAGATTATCTAACAGTTTCGATAGTGGATTTAAGAGATAAAGTGAAAGATAACGCAGATTATCAAATCACCGAAAATGACCTAATCGAATGGGAAAAGGTAAATAAAAAGAAGTTGAATCCTCTCATTATCTTGTGGACCGGTTGGGCTTCCCGATGGCCTGATAGATTGCGCTATTTCGGCACCGAATCTGAAGATGATGAACTTCTCAATCGTTTCCCGGGTAATACTTAAATCAATAAAGATTTAAATAGAACCTTTCATACTCTAAAATAATTCAACTTTAAGGGCTTAATCGAGGAGCTGCAGAATGGATCGTGAAACACGGCGGGATTCAAGGCATAGGCATCGACTCTGCATCGCTGGATTACGGACAAGCATCAACTAATCCCCACGTTCACAAGATTCTTCTTGGTAATAGAATCTTCTTGATAGAGAATTTAAACACGAAAGATCTGGAATCATTCCCGATTGTAAATCCCTTTTTGATGGTCGCCCCGTTGAAAATCACTGCGGGATCGGGATCTCCTGTCCGAGCCTTACTTTTCTCTCAATTACCAAAAGATTCTTTCAATAGTTCTACTTCTGGATTAGTTAAATCCTATAACCTGTTATTAATCTTTGTTTTTTATCGGTTTATTATTCCATTAATTTAATCAAATTAAGCCAGCTTTTATTCAAGTTTAGTAGGCCACCGCAACAATACACTTGTTATCAAAATCTAGTTGTTTATTCGACCGTTAGATGCCTCTTTTTCTCCCGCGATCTTAAGTTCGCGCTTATTTTTTTTTCAAGCGAACCTCAAAGGGTTGAAGGAATCAGTCTTTATTGGATCTATGATAGAGAAAAGAAGTGTTTGAAGATTCTTTAAAAATCATGCATTTCGTAATATTTATTAGTCTATTTTTGAGTGTTACGAAGGCTCTTTTAGTATTTGACCTAAGTCACGATTTGAATAACAAGACACTTGGGTGGCAAAACTTGACTCAGTTCAAACTAATTCCGACTTTTAAAGGTACAAATATATTTTAATCATCATAATTACTTTTATTATAATTATTTTGAACCAACTTTATTCTATAGGCTACGTTCATCCAGAATTACCAGAAAATGACGAAAAGAACCACTGGTAATTTAATTATAAATAACTAATTTATTCAATAAATTAATTTTTTAACGCGCCTTAGGTTGGAAACTAATGATGTAAGCGGTGCAGAACATAGTGGAACTCATTTAGATGCACCGTCGCATATTGTCAAGAACCAGTGGACGGTGGATCAGATCCCACCGGATCGCTTTTTTGGCCCAGGTTAGAAAAATACATGACTAATTTAATCATTTGAATTTCAAATAAGTTTGTGTATGCCTATACATTAACAGTATCAATCGTGGATTTGAGAGGGAAAGTGAAAGAAAATCCGGATTATCAAATCACTGAAAATGACCTAATTGAATGGGAAAAGGTAAACAAAAAGAAGTTAGATCCTCTCATTATCTTGTGGACCGGCTGGGCATCCCGATGGCCGGATAGGCTGCGCTATTTAGGCTCCGAATCTGAATATGATGCATCTTTTAATCGTTTTCCAGGTGTATAATTGACTTGAAATGTTATTAAATCAGCTATAATAACTCATATTGGTTGTAAAGGGCTATCACGAGGAGCTGCCGATTGGCTTGCGAAGCAACATGGCGAGATTCATGGCATCGGGATCGATACCCCTTCCCCGGATTACGGTCAATCCACTCTCAATTACGCTCACAGAATTCTCTTTGAAAAGAAAGTCTTCTTTATAGAGAATCTTAACACTAAGAATCTTGAATCTTTCCCAATGGTCAAACCATATTATCTTAGCGTGAATCCATTGAAAATCACTGGCGGATCGGGATCCCCAGTGCGAGTCCTACTTATCTCTCACTTACCTGAAGATCTTTCTATGAATAAATCGAATAATTACAAAGGCAACAGCAGCAGCAGAGCTCATATCCATCATACGAATAGAATTGGATTGATTACTGTTGTATTACTTCTACTTCGCCTTTTTGTTATCCCGATTTTTTAGTTCATAAAAATATTATAGTTTTGTAGCATATATAAATGAACCTATCTCTATATTACGGCTCGATTGTAAATCTTTTTAACTCCTAAGGCTTTACAGTGATACAATTAGCAATTTAGCATATAACAATATTACCATTCCTATAAATGCATCATTATTCTTTACAACCGCATTTTTTAAAGATCGAAACTTGTGTAATGATGGAGTCATACTATAATGAACTAAATTCTTCCGAAGTATATATTTATCAACCCTTATTGCTAGGCATTGGGATAATTATGGCTGCTGAGTCCTTATATCGATTAACTATCTGACGGCGTCACCGCGGGAGGACGACTCCATCCCAATTTATATTATGTGAAAGTCAGCATATGCAATGGCTATTCAAGATCATGTGATAAGCTATATCATTATTGAATATCTTCTCGATGGCGTCTGCGAAACTAAATCAACTACTTGATGGAGGTATCGCATAATGTTGCGTTCCTCTTTTAGGCACGACGTAACTCTCGTGATATTTTGTTCACGTGCATACATTTAGGCTTTTATAGTGATAAACAATGAATCGAATTCTATTAATAACAGCAATCAGTTGCTGCGTTTACGGGTGAACTTTACGTTACAATAATCCCCAAAGTTTTGAGTGGGAATGCAGCTAATAAGTAGCTATTGCGAATAACCGAATAATCCCATACGGTAAAAAGACCGACACTCCGCCCAGCGATTTTAGGCGATCTAAGCTTTTCCACTCTAATCGAATTTTGGCTGAAAAAGACGTGTTTAATATAGAGAATGTCAGCACTAAAGTTCTAGATTCAAATGTATTCAATAATGGTTTCTTATGGTGACAAATTCCCTGAAAACCAATACCAATAATATTAATTTAATTTAATGGGTAGAAGTAGTACACAGCAGCGGAAGACTACTTAATTTTCAGTGTTTAAGTAGTTTAAGCTACTTTTTTTAATCAGTGTCAAATTTTACTACTAAATTACGTTTTAAACTACTAAAAAATAAGTGTATATAAAAAAATTAAGTATCTTGATTCAAAATTAAGGTTTTTTTGTTGAAGTATTATTATTTTTAAATCAGTAGATTTTCAACCACTGAAAATAAGTATTTCACGGTATTTAAGTATACGGAAGTGAAAAAGCACACATTGTAAGTTTAAGTATATTGTGATATTCAAGTATATTGAAATGATATTTAAAGTATTTTTCTTTTTAGTAAGCGGTTTTAAATAATACTAAAAATTTTAAGCTTCGAAATTCTCGTTTTAGTATTTCTGCAAAATAAATAAGTATAAAATATGTTTTTATAAGTTATAAATAATTAAAATCACGCATTTTTGGGACCGTTTAGGGTCATAACTACCCAATGTCACGCTATTCTAGAATATTAGTAAATGAACTGTATGTATTATGTTACGGCGCATCTAGATACATTAAAATAATGTTTCAGATAGTTATCGTTCTTGAAATATAGTATTTAAAAAAATAAAACGTTATCACTTTCATTTTAATCTTAAAAACTATAAATACGGTTTCAAAATCCCGTAACTTAATTTAAAAGTTACACTGTGTAACATCTAACGCGCGAATTAAATCACTTGCACAGTCTTCGCAATGAAATGTTGGCATGAAGCAACATACATATTTTAATCAAAAGTTAATTATAAAATTATTAGTTTAAATGTTTCATTAATGTAATCGATTTAAGTACTTTGAAAATCAATAAGTGCCTTTGCTTTTTAAGTAGTTTTGATATTTTTAAGTGGCCATTGGTTAATAAGTATTCTTAAAAATAAATATGTCAGTGCTTTAGAACCACTGATATTACTTTTTTCTTAACTAAGTACTATTGACTTATTAAGTACATTTTAAAAATAAGTACAAGTCCAATAAGTATCCCACGCACTATTAAGCTTGATTTTTGGAACTGAAACTACTTAAATTAAGTAGTTTCCCGCTGCTGTGTAGAAATAACAAACATCGGATCAAGATCAACCTTTAATATGACATTGGATTTCTTGTATAGTTGGGCTTATCGTAGTTTTTTTTTGTAGTGGTAAAATATGGAAAGATAGAAATTTACTTTTTCTTCTCTTAAAAACTACAGTCGTTTCTTACATAATCGCAACAGTTTCTCAAAAAAAAATTTGTTGTTTTAATGTTTGACTATTATAGGCTTTGTGTGAAAAAAAAAGTTTTTGCTCCAATATCCATTTGCTATATTCTTTTATTGTTTCAAAATAAACTGTACCACTTAAAAACAAGTCATAATATCCATTACCATAATATACTTGGCGTAAAGGTAAAATACCATAACCCATTTTGCACGCAACCTTCACTGGGATTTAAGACAAGTAATTCTTAATTGCTTTACTTCTTGTTTGATTTTATTCAGTCTCAAATAATAGTTTTCCAGTAAAGTGGGTGCTTTTCCTTTGGTCATCAAACAGCATAGATTTCTCACCCACATTAAAGAGATCTACACGATCACCCTCTTTAACTTTCATTACATGATGAAGGAAGAAAGGAGTGTACAAGCCATGTTCCAACACATACTCTGCCCAAACATAGGTTACGGGATTACCGTTGAGACGGAGAGCAATGCGAAGGATACTCTTCAGATCATCTTTGACACCAGCTGCGTTGAATTCGTAGATGCCACTTTTCGGAGCTTTAAAAAAGTTCCCAGTCGAATTGAAAGCTCCGTCGATATTGAGAACCGCAACTTCAAAGGGAATAACAGCGTTGGCAGTAGAGAATGAGGCATTCTTCTGGACGTTGAAGTACGCAGAAATTATGTTATAATTACTACTTGTATTTTCCATCAGAAGTTTCCCTGTAAATTGTGTCAAATGATTGTTATCGTCGTAGAGACATCCTTTTACAAGGAATAGGTCTATTCGATCACCCTTTTCAAGTTTCAAAATAGATGAAATTGAGAAGGACGAGTGGAAGTTGTGACCGAAATCTCTATGATCATTTAGATAATCTGCCAAAGTATTGGCAACAGGGAGGCCGTTGAGCCGCAGGGAAAGATTCAGCTCTTCGTTCTTATCCCCATCCTTACCACCCGTTTTGAAGCCTTTTACTGTAAATTCGTAGGTTCCAGCTATCGGACTAATGAATTTTTGACCTTTCAAATCAAAGGCTTCCTCTTCGTTGATATTCATGATTTCAAAAGGAACAGTTGACTGTGGCTTGCAGTATCCGACGTTCTTTTGAACATTGAAATAAACTGCAGCCGTCAATCGCTTATAAGGCACATCTTCTAGTAGTAACTTTCCTGTAAACTGGGTGTGTTGAACATTACCATCGATAGCGTCGCCAAATAGATTTCCTTTCTTGACGTAGAGATCGACACGATCCCCTTTCTTCACCTTCAGGAGAGAATGCATCGAGATCAGATTGCGGAAGATGTGTAGTTCCATAAAGTCCGAAAAAGCGTTGACAGCATCTTTACCGTTGATCCTGAGGGAGATGTTGAGGGTTTCTGATGTTCCAGTTTTGTGACCATCGAAGTTGAACTCGTAGATGCCAGATTTCGGGGCGACGAAGACGTTTTCTTTTAAATTGAACGCCCCTCCTAAATTGAGAAGAACTTCTTCGAAACGAACTTGGTTATTGGCGCTAGAAGGGACATGTTTTTGGACGACGAAGGAGACGAAATAGGACGCATTTATGTGCCAGTCTGGATATGGACAGAATTTGCCAAGGATGATGCAGTTTCCTGACGTGCTACAGGATGTGGGAGTAACTGTACGATTTAATACTGTTTGTCGTTTACCAATGGAATGACTTGACGATTCGGGATGTTGAAAACTGTCGGCTATTTCCTGGAGTTGAATGGTTTCATGCTTTAATTGGACGATTTCTTCCTTATCCATCCGCTCTTTGAAATCCATTGTTCTCATCTTTTCAACTTGATCCTTCGAGACGTAGTTTTCGAGGGAAAAACGTCTCTCGTTTTGACGTTTGATGACGTCATTCAGAACAGACAACATCCAGCCCTATTGTTCAACTTGAAATGTATTCTGATTGTAATTAGTAATGCGACAAATAAGGAAATCTCTTACTTTGTTTCCCTGCTGCTGCTTCGGCTGCTGTGTAGTAGCAAATGAAAAATCTTTGGTCAATCGTGGATCATCATACTTAAGTTCATCTAAGAACAATTGAAAGAATACTGTAATGTAGACCATCGTCATGAGTAAGATATATAAAAAAATACCTCTATTATTTATTGCTGATCCTTGGAGGTTTTGGATTTCATTAGAAGTTGTTGATTCTGTTATTGGTATGACGAGAAGGAGCAATGGCACGACTAATACTACTAATTTCTGCATGTCTAACATTATTATTACTAAACGTTCTAATAGTTATTTCGTACTTTTAGATTGTACTCTGATGCTCATACATCAACTGATTAGGATATTTTGTATGATGATGATCATGATGATGTTGGTCTGGAAAACATATATGTATACTAAAGCGAATATTACAAAAGGGTTGAAAAGGTTTGCCGAGTCAACTACGCAGTGAATTTTCATTGGCTAACTAGAAACTCGTGTACAAACGTTAAAATAATTAAATTTTAAAAAATAGCTGATTAATAAAGCATTTCGATTGATAGCACCGTTATTTCCCATGAAAGCAATGAATAACGGGTTTATATTTCCGTTGAAAATGATAAAAGTTGATATATTGCTATACACTCTGAATTAAACGGTGAAAAAAATACTGATTTTTACATTTCTAAAATAAAAATATGAAACAACAGTATAGAAAAGTGCATAGTAACAAAAGCATTTTGTCGAGCTTTACTAGGTACTAGCAAAATAAGTACCCGTACGCGCAGGTTGAAAAAAACCATTCGATTATTTTACTACTTTGAGTTTTAACTTTATATCTTTCTCTACGGAATGAATTTAGAGTTGCTTATTTTACCGCTAGATAGCTTACTTTCTCCCGCGGTCGTTCATACTTTCCAAATGTTTTCCCGTGGCCAGCAGTCGGCCTATTTTTTTTCAAATAGGCCGGCATCTGAGCGTCTCATCTCCACGTTTTCTAGATTACAATGTAATACAAACTGCTTCCATGTGGAGTGGTTAGCAAGTATATATCTACTGCTTGTCCTTTATCGTCATGAATAAAACTTTTACTCACTTTTATTTGTTTCTTTCAATTTCAATCCTTGCGAGTGCTCATTTAGCGTTGAATTTAAGCCATGATCTGGGCAATAAGACGCTTAGATGAGCTTCCACTCAATTCACACTGATGCAAGCCTTTCAATGTATTTGCACGTACTATTATCACAGTATAATACTTCTTAAATAATTAATTACTTACAAACACATCTTAGTTGTGACTCTTATCCATCAGAGCTACCTGCAAACGATGAAAATAACTACTGGTATATATTTAATATAAGTTAAATGAAAAAATGATTAAATAATTAATGAAATACAAATTTAATGAGTTTCAAATTTCATTATTATTATTTTTTAACTATCGGTATGCAACTTTACAAGAATTTTGCGTTTTCAAGATGATGGTAACCTGTACAAATGTTTCCCAATTAAGCTCTAGAATCAACGATTAAGTCATACAGTGTACTAATATTTTCGAAGTCTATTGGTTTATTACTATTACAAAGTGTGAATTGGTCATTCTTGCTGAGTCCAAATCGATTAAAATCTGATGGCGGTACCGCGGGTCGGCGGAGTACGACTCTAATCCGGTTTACATTATGTAACAGTCAGCATATGCGATGGTTAATCAAGAATAGATAGAAAAGCTGTATAGTCTTCGAGCGCAGCATGTAATGAGCTCCATGGTTTCTAAGAATTTAAATCAACTGCGGATGATATAGCCAGAAATAAATAAAGATGATACGAGCGTATACGCGGCAGGAAATGACAATTCATAATCTAACCCTTATTCGAAGAATCGCCGAAATATTAATAGGATTTTCAGCTAGTTCGCTACGATTTTTCCGAAGAAGAAACCAAGCAACAACTGATATTTTTCATGCTAGTAGAGTACGGTAGATGAATTAATAATACACCAAATATGCGCCCAGCAGTACCAGTTCCATTATTTCTTCTGCACAGAAAAGTTTTATAAAACGTAATTAAAAAGTTGAAACGTAATGATTTAGTTTCAATTATATATATAACTGTACGTGTATTCAGTAATCTGTAATTTTCCTCGTTCATATTTATTTACTACAGTTATGATTTTGTCAACACACCAGAAATCGAGTGACATGGAACGAGTGACACTCTCTCTCATTAAGGGTTTACTCGGGGAGCTGCCGAATAATGGATTGCGAAACAAAAGTGGCATTACGGTCAATCCACTCTCAATTACACTCACATGATTCTCTTTGAAAGGAAGATCTTCATTATAGATAACCCTTTCACGAAGAACCTTGAATCTTTTCCGATGGTTAAACCATATTATCTTAGCGTGAATCTATTGAAAACCACCTGCGGATCAGTCCGAGTCCTACTTATCTCTCATTTACCTAAAGATCCTTCTATGAATATATTGAATAATTACAAGGGCAGCAGCGCTCATAATCATCATACGAATAGAAATGGATGGATGGACCATTCATCCATGATCCATCCATGAATCCATCCATTTCTATTTGTTGATCACTATTACAGATATCGCAAATGGATCATTGCTGCTTCGTTCATATCGATACACCATCTGACGGCTGTCGTGACAGCGCGACTCCACCCCTTTTTACATTATACAAAAAGTCAGCATATGCGATGTTTATTCAAAAGAATCAATAGAATAGCGCAACATGTGATGATGAGCTTTATCATTATTGCACATATCTTCTCCATACTGGCGTCTGCGAATCTAAATCCAATAGCTGCGGATAGCCATCAGAAATAAATAACGATGACACGCAGTACCTATGTAAATTCATAATCTAACCCTTATTCGATGAATCGTCGAACGTACCTACTGTACATGCTCACATTTTTATAGAATTTTCAGTTAACTCATCGATATAGCGCGCGCCTGGAAAAGATGAAATCAACAAATGACATTATTCATACTAGTAGATCAATTGATAATATACCAATTGCGCTCAGCAGCAGTTGCAGCGTATCTGCTGAACAGATCAGTTACACAAAAAAACGACGCTGCTGCGATACTCATCCAATCGTCTTGTAGAATAACTATTGGAAGAGTTAAACAGCTATTGTTTTTATAGAGAAAATGCGGATGGCGATCATTCTCTTGTTTTCCATCACTGCGATGGTTTTCTCGTCTCTCTTTCCTGGATCGAAAGTCAGCAGAGATGTGACGATCGAAGGAGAGCATCATCAACAATCAACGAAGATGTTGTACGGAGATTTACTTGAAGAACTGAATGGAGCTCACATACGCATAGCAGCCTCTCACGTATAAGCAGATTATTAAAATATCTGATTAATTATGATCATTTAAAAATATATGTATACTGTTCAAAATACCAGCTGCCCCCTACAATGATCATTTTAAAGAATGTGGACGGATCGTTCAATTACAGTGGCCATGCAGCAGACGCTTGCGTCTACATTGCTGAAGCATTTAAATTTACGTAAAAATATATTGAAAATTCCATTAATTGTACTCGGTATTTTGATGGTTTAATCATTTCTTTTCTTTATCATCAGTTATTCTTTTGTCAATACACCAGAAATAGACGTGGAACGGTTGGGCTTTAAAGAAGCAGAGGCCAACCTAGTTATGAGAGATGTATAATAAATATGTTAAATGTATACTGTAGCTGTCTATACTTTTAATAGTTGTCTTTAATAAATTAGGGTGCGGATATTGCTACAACACAAATAATTATGACTTTGAGTCTCTTTAACCGACTGGATATTTCCATTCCACTTTACGCGGCTGGGCCGGTCTTAATGGTCCCTTGGCCGGGAGAAGAGAGTCGTCTCTTAGCTACAATCCGCCCATTTCAGTCTACAGTTATTCTTATTATTTAACTTGACTAAAAAATGTATTTAACTTATACGATTACATAATAATTAGGTGTGGGTGATACTTTGTGTCACGTTGGTAACAATGGCGTTCATTTTTACCGTGTTACCTCGAATCTACGACAAGTTCGTTGCATCAACTAATGAAGATGATATTCGATTTTTGCCATTGGAAGCCTTCAATAATCAAGCCCTCTCAATTGCTGCTAATATTACGAGTCATGGAGGTTATTACATCTGATATATTTAAAAAAATTCAAAATATGAATTATGTGTTGAACTAATAAGTGATGATATTAATGATTTTTTGTTTTGTTTACAGGGTATTGGTCTCGTAGAAAGCACTTGTTTTACAGAATACTGTTGAGTACTTGGTGTTTGATGACTTTGGTGCTCGTCAATGCTTACTCCTCTCTCTTGATCTCTTATTTGACCATACCGACATTGAACCCAGCTGCAAAGAATTACGATGATTTGACTTTTCGTCGTGTCCAGAAAAACATTGAAGGAGGAATATTGGAGAAGAACAGTCTCTCCGCCTTCTATCTCTTGGTAATAATCTCGTGTTTCATACTTTTACGCCTATTTTTATTTAATTATTATTATTATTTGTCGTAATTAAATGAATGAAGAGTAATTTCACTTCAAATGGGACGGATAGCAAAAGTAAAATATTCAAACGATCCAAAATATTTGCCCAGTGGTATCGAAGCCATCTTGAGACACTTTTTACCACTTATCAGCAGAAATTCGATTTGATGTACACCGGTCGCTACTCTTATGCGAGTGTATGTTTAACAAAGCACAATATTCGCGAATGTTCATGTTGAATGCTGTTTATTATGATTTCGTCAGAACGAACAAATGTTTTACACATTCCTTGCTGATTTGAACAAGAAGGCCGGCTATTGCAAAATTACAGCCTCCGCTACTCGCCTTGACGATCTCATTCAAAATCATTATGTATTCCTCTTTAGGAAAAACTGGCGCTATACAGACGCCATGAGAAACAAGTATTACGATTGACCTATATTATATATTAATATTTCTATTAATTATTTATTGAACGGCAACGAAGGGTACAACGGTGGAGTGATTTCGGTTTGGCCAATCATTGGCTCAAGAGCTATCAACCATCCACTAAGGGATGTCTCTTGAAGGACTACAAAAAGAACGCTCCTGCGATCCGTGTTCTTACTTTGAAAGATCTTTCAAGTGCTTTTGTCATCTTACTATTGGGATGCACATTCTCTTTTCTAGCCTTTTTGATTGAGAAAATTCGCTACTACAAATTGACTAAAAGTTAAAAAGTCATCAACATAATCTTTTCGTCTAGACTTCGTGTGCACGTGAGAATGAAAATGGTCGTTTTCTCTCATATTTGTTCATGACTATTTCTTTTACCACGACTAACGCACATGATAGATAACATAGTTCGTTATCCCTTAATCCTTACTATATACCGTATAACACTCATTTTGTTTGTTGAACCAATGAACCGAATATTATCTGCGCTATTCAAATTACATAAGTGTTTTTAAAATGAGTTAAATACAGTACATGACTATATAAAATAAATAAAGGAAACATGGCTGATAAGTGCAAGGCACATTGGCCTTTGTTCAAAGTTGCTCTTGATTGTACGATGCAGAGCAATGGATCACTTGGTATATAGATTATCCGTAATAATGCGTGATCCATAATGAAATAAGTCACTCGCAGATCATAAGGGCACATCATGGCACTATATAAAGATTTGCGATGTAGGAAAGACATAACGGCAAGCGATCCAATCGAAAGAAGATCAGAAGATGAAATCCTTCTCAGTAGCAGCACTTCTAGCCCTGATGGTAGCCACCAATAATGGCGCCTTGGCTGCAAGCTTTCGTGGTAGAGTTAATATACCTCCTTAAAATATAACTTAAATTTTGTCAGCTTTTTAAACAACAAATTGTGTCTTAAATGTTAGCCGTTACCGATAGCCAAATTCTGAGTATCAGTCAAGTACTAAGCGCTGCAGACGTCAATTCAGTCTCAATTCAACTGGACTTGCAGGCACGAACCTTTGCTGGTAACAAGAATGATCTGGCCCCTAATCCGTAAGTGTATAATATGATTCTCTATTCAAGACTCTGCTGTACAGCAACTAACTTTAACCGGTTAATAAGAAATATTTCCTTATCTATTGATGTTCAGACTCTTTGCCTCCGATCCCAGTCCATTCTTCAGCCGTCCAACCTACAAAGCTGCCATCGATCTCTTCGATAATTACAACCTAAATCCCGCAATTGAAGAGACCCTGACAGCCGCCCAACTCAAGGAAGAGACTGATTTCATCGACGCCATCATGGAGACGGAAGTCATGAAGCAGGCGCACGTTTTCTTGGCTGGAGCCGATGTCGGCATCACTACGGACGTTGCCCAATTCAAATCTAATCTGACTCAGATCTGGTTCGAGCGTCACGCCCGATACGTTGCCGGAGTCAAAGGGACCAGCGCTTGGGAGCACGTCAATGTTGGTGAAGTAGCCGTCACCAACGTTCTTGAGGGACTTCACAACTGGCAGAATCTCTACCTGAACGAGGTTGCTGAAGTTTTTAACTATCTCGGCTACATCAGGACGGCCCCAGCCGGTGGGAACACGCTTGCTGAATTTCCCGTTCAATGGGCCGGTACCGTCTATAACTCTGTTGACGAATTCCATTTCGGGGCCAGCCCTGAATTAGACATTGCCCTTGGTACTATCTGCCACTTGTGCCGCCCAGACTCTGGCTGCAACGTTGCCGCTGCCAACGGTGACAGATACACGTTTTCGACTTACAGGATCAATGACTTGGACACTGGCAAATTGTACTTGGGAAGCTCTAAAGCCCTTGTTCCTTTAAATTCGTTATAGTAATTTACATTATCATTTACGAACCAGTTCATTGAGGATGAATATTTTAACATGAGACCTGCATATTTATGTATTAGGAAACAATAAATGTGGAATTAAAATATTCATATACTTTAGTTGCGCTTTCGATTGGATTCATTGCAAAATATATCAAAACCAAAACCTAGTCGTATAAATCTGTCTTGATTTATTTTAAACGACTGCAAGAATCTATTAAGATTTGAATGCAGGGGTGAAAAATGCTTTATATAATACAAATTAGTCAATATGTACAAACTAGCAGCCTTAATTATCATGTTAAGCATTTTGATAAAATAGCGCACAGTGTAGTATGGTGACTAGAGGTAGCCTTTAATATTATGAGCTTATCTCACGTAGATAAGCTCTGAAAAATTGAGCTTGGCGTTTAAGCGGCATCACGAAGAATCTTTAATTATTTCCGAAGGTGCAGCCCTATTATCTGAGCGCGAATTCATTCAAAATCACTGGCAAATTGGATTCCCTTGTACGAATCCTCCTTCTTTCTCAGTTCGGAGGATCTATAAATAAATAAAGGTAGCGCCAGCGCTCATGAGCCCATATCGATTTAACTTATATCTACTGCAGCACAATTACAACCCACTTTCGATTATGTAAAAGTCAGCATTTGTATGATGGCCGTATACATTCTATATTATCAGAGCACTACGCGCCTAATCGCTTATGCAATATATCTTAAAGTATTAGTAACTAATGCACTTAAATGCTAATGACAACTTTTTAATAGATAGTACTCGTGAATTTTCTTACTCTAGTGTGCGTTATGTACAAATCACGCCGATCTAATGTCACACAAAAACAAAATATGCTATCATACAGACAAAAATACACGTTTTGGACTTTTGGAGTCCCAAATTTTTTCATCGTTAAATTAATAGCCTGCATAAGAGGACTTAGGAATAAATTAATAGTTGTTCCGTTTATCGCCAGACTGCTCTCATTTTCTTTCCGGTTCTTAATTTCTTTTTTGTTTCAATTTGTACGCAGCGTTTAATCTTTATTATACATGCACACCTTATAACTGTTATATACGCAACAAAAAGGAACAAGGAACAAGTTTTTTCATCAGAATAAATGGCGCACCATATTCATACATGGAGAGGAAAATGCCGATGTACCAGTTGCTATATCCCCAATCTTCAACCAGAACAGGGAGAGAAAGGAAATTATTTACAAAGTATTCTATGAAGTTGTTGAATAATGAGCGTCTATCTCAAAATACGTGCGACAGGAATGTTGACTTCTTTAATGGGCCTTATTTTTTTTACTGGAGTTGTTTGTGAGCTCACATTTGGTACTGGATCTTAGCTACGATCTTAGCAATAAGACGCTTACGCAATTCAACGCAACTCAATTCAAGTTAATCCCCGTTTTTCGAGGTAATTAAAAATAATTACTTACCGTACAATTATTTCTATCAATTAACAATTTTTTATGATATAACAGGCTACGCTCGCCCAGCACTATCAGATAATGATAAAAATAATTTTTGGTACATAAAAAATAGCCAAGTAAAATGCTTTACATTTGTTACATTCGATTAATTCTGATCAAATTAGGATGGAAATTAACGATATTGAAGGTGCTGAGCACACTGCAACCCATTTGGACGCCCCAGCTCATTTCGCCAAGGATCAGTGGACTGTGGATCAAATTCCACCGGATCGATTCTTTGGTCCAGGTATATTATCATCATAAAAAATGAAATTAATAAATTGATTACATCAAATCTTATATTCGTGCCAGTTTCGATTGTTGATTTGAGAGACAAAGTGAAAGATAATGCGGATTACGAGATCACTGAAAATGATCTAATCCAATGGGAAAAGGTAAACCAAAGAAAACTTGATCCTCTCATCATTTTGTGGACCGGTTGGGCATCCCGATGGCCGGATAGATTGCGTTACATGGGCACATCAGTGGAAGATGACCCATCTCTTCATCACTTCCCAGGTAGTTTAATTCAAGCTTATTTATGCAACCAAATTATCAAACTATTATTTTTCTATTTACTTTAAATAAAGGATTGTCTCAAGGAGCTGCACAATGGATCGTGAAACATGGTGGAATTCACGGCGTTGGGATCGATTCCGCTTCGATGGATTCCGGACATTCCAACGGCTTCAATGCTCACAGGATCCTCTTTGACAAGAAAATTTTCATGATAGAAAATCTCAATACTAATGATTTAGAATCTTTCCCTATTGTGAAGCCTTATTTGATCGTCACTCCGTTGAAGATCACTGGAGGATCTGGTTCGCCTGTCCGAGCTCTTCTTTTATCTCAATTGCCTAAAGATAACCTTTCTGCTTATTCAAATTCAGGTCAGACTAAACCTATGATTTATATGTGTGCTCTTAATTTTTTAATTATATTTCTATTACTGTGAATAAGCATCAAGTTCAAGTTTTAATTAGTAATTAATCATACTCATGCAATAACTACACTAAAACAATTCACGCATATTAAAGATTTTTTTTTCTCTGATAAATGATATAATTCTTTTTATAATTAGAATAATATCTAAAGTAATAGTTAAACAAACACAAGGGATTCATTCAATCTTTATCTTTTATTGCATAAACAGTTGAATAAATACAAACCTGTTTGATCTGATTATGTCATGCGTCCTTCAGAATTGGAATAATAAGAAACCAAGGTCTTACGTCCAAAAAAAATTAAAACCAGCGTCGCCCCTCCCAAAACCATCCATCCCTTCATCTAATAATAATTAAAGTATATATTGCAATCTTATTATAGTGTCACATCAATTTTTCAATTATACCATTCAAAATTCCATTACATCTAATGAGACAAATTGATGAATATACTTTTTAGATTATTGGTACCTAATACCTATTGGAAATGAAAGTCACGGATGTCTAAAAGATTTTGTACTGAATATGCAAAATGATGTTTAAAAACAAGTTATTCAACTCCTTCTGAAATTTATCAGACCAGAAGTAAACAAACTACAAACTAGTTGCAACTACGCCCAAGCTATTCATAAATATGCATAACCTATTTCCTTTAATGTATTTATGTATATCTATCAAGGCGATTAAATTAAGTTTTCGTAGTTTTTGCGAGTCATTTCATTTCCTGCTTCCGTGAGTAGAAGAGAGAGAAATTTAAAAAGAGAATTTCAGCTGAAAGCTTTAATATTAGCTCTATTTTTGTCTTTAAAATGAAATATTTAATAGAACTAATATTAATTCTTAGTTCATGTCTAAGCATTTCAAATGCTTATTTAATGTTTGATATGAGCCACGATTTTGGTAACGAAACGATGAACTGGCCAGGAGCTACCAGGATCAAAGTGACCCCTATTTCCAATTCAGGTATTAACATGTCAATTATATATATATATTTTAAACAACGCTATAAGAATTTAACTTCTCGTTATATTAGGAATTTCCAAATCCCTCATATCCCAATTCTGGTATGTATTAGCCAATTCATAGCAATGGTCACCAAAATTGACGTTTATTGGTCTAAAAATGCTACATTTATACAATAAGGGAATTAACATCTGATATCCAAGGTGAAGTCCACCTTAGTACTCATATAGATGCGCCTAGACATTTTGCCAAGGGAAAGTGGACCGTAGATGAGATCCCAATTGAGCGCTTTTTCGGTCCCGGTACAACATTATATAATATTAAATAAAAGAACCAATAACTTATTTGGTAATGCAAACTTATTCTATTGTTCGCAGTTTCGATCGTGGATTTGCGCAGCAAAGTGAAGGACAACGCTGACTACGAGATAACTGCCAACGATCTTATCGAATGGGAAATAACTAACAGGAAGAAATTAGATCCTCTTGTCGTTCTGTGGACCGGTTGGTCTTCCCGATACCCAGATCGACTTCGCTACATGGGTACTAAATCTGAAGAGGAACCATCTAATTTACATCATTTCCCAGGTATTAACAATTCAAATCATCGAATCTAGTTAATAGGTAGAATAGCAGTTTTGTGTTTAAAATAGGATTATCCCAAGGAGCTGCTGAATGGTTGGTGAAACGGGGTGGGATTCACGGCGTAGGGATCGATACGGCATCCATGGATTACGGTCAATCAAAAGAGTTCATGGCTCACAGAGTCCTGTCGGAAGATCAGATTTTCATCATGGAATATCTCAATACGAAAGGTCTGGAATCTTTCCCGATGGTCAAGCCCTATTTGATGATCACTCCATTGAAAATTACTGGCGGTTCAGGATCGCCTGCTCGCGCCATCATTCTTTCTCAATTCCCTGAAGATAAACCTTCTGTTAAAGCGGCTGATAATCAGTTGGCGATGAAGACTAATAGTGTCCTTCAAAGAGAAATCCTTACTTGCCGTCAGCTATTGTCCACTTCTCGTTTGATTTTTGGTTGATCCTTGTCCTTATTAATGACGCATACGCAGTTTTGAAATTATATAGAATTTTACTATGTATCGGGTAGTACTTAATAAAAATACAAGAATACACAACATGTAAATCTTATGAAAGCTACTAGGACACATTTTTATAAATATAATACAAGAAAAAGGAACTAAATAAAAAAAAAGTTTAACAAACATAAATTTGAATGTGTTCTACTATAGTGGTTTAACAGGTCCTGCATAGAACTTTTTGTTGTACCAGGTCATCTCATATGCAATGTATCCCTTCAAGTTATCCAACCTTTTAAACACTTTCCCGGATTGTAACTTAGGTTTCGAATCGAATCGAACAAAGCCACCTTCCACTTCCATCCTTCGAAGTATTTTCAGTTCTTCTAAATGTTCTTGTAGGCTCGTTTGATCGTCACTTTTCACATGGATTTCCATGCCAATCTGTCTAACTCGATCCATTAAAATCCCTGATTCCATCATCTGAGGGATGACTCTCCATTCTCCCCTCTCAATATCCATCTTCAAATAATCTATGATGGTGTCGTTCCCATGAATTGGGGACAGCATATCGTAGATTGAAGAGAGGGTTTTCAACTCCCAATCATTGTAAGTGCCATATCTGTTCTTCTGATGAATCAACAACTCATTACGAACTCCAAGTCCGATCGGGTAGAAAGAGATCATTTCAGAATGATTGTGACGAGTCAAATTCATCGAAGGATCAAAAGAGTACACCTTAAATAACATGAATAAATACTATTGAATCGATCATTTAAACTGATGGCAATAAGATGTCCTACTTTGCATCCATAAGATTCCATGCTCTCATCAAAGCTCCACTCATAGTCGATTCCAAACGAATAGACTGTGCAGTTTCCAAAGATAGGTGCGACTCCCGGATCCAGGCATATGGCCTTTTGACCGTCTACTATTCCAATTTTCTTCCATTGAATTTCGTTGATTTTATTCGATCCGAAATATTGGATTCCTTCGCAAGATTCTACGTTGGTCCACTTGAGGTAGTCCATCATCAGTGAGCTCGTTAAGTTGTCGAATAGCTCTACAGGTATTACAGACCAATCCAGTTGCTCGTCGCCATAATCCCGATTTTCTTCAATGATGAACGGCGGCCCCGATGCCACATCACCATCATCACTATTACTTTCAATCAAAGCTATTTGATGGTGTATTGTGAAGAATAACAAAAATCCAAAGACTATAAGAGTTAGAAGTAACTTCTTTAACAGTATCTTGCACACAGTTTGTCCTTGAATGAATAGTTTTATCGGCATTTCAATTATAATAAAAAAATATAGAAAACGAAAGTTGATGCACTTGCTGCACGTATACTGCTCACACTAAAGGTTGATGATGCAACGAGGAAGCCATGGGATGCGCCAAGAAAGAAACTGGTTACAAAAACAGGTTCCAATATTATATTGTCATCCCAAATATTTCAAACTCTCATTTGAGTTTGATCAGTGGTTACTACGGTTCATCCTTGAAGCATTTTTAATTAAATCACAGTTACAGTTAATAACTTATTCTTCTTAGATTTTTGCTAACGAGTCGATAACCGCTGTAATAACTCTGTCAATTAATCAAGGACGCAGTAATGGTAAACCAAGGTTCGATACCAAAATGCAGTACAAAAAGATATCGAACCTCCGCCCATACTCTCTGTTTCCTTATTCAATCGAATCATAAGGCCGTCGGTATTAAGTAATTATAGCAGCTCAAAACAAGTATATTAGCTTAATTAGTTCGATAAAAATTAAATTAATTACCATCAGAAACTTTTTCTTCGTTTCGCTATGGTGAGAAATCCCTAATCGGAGACCTAATGAGATCTATTGACCGATATGTAAGGATATCGAGAGAAATATATATTTGAAAAAAATGTGATTACTCCGTCTTTCAATGGAAACCCCGATATGAGACGAGCTAGCCTGCGGAGATACACATCCACTATTATATAAAAGCTCGTGCCCTTCAGAAAAACGAATTACTGTATTGCTGGCAACGCCCTTTTTCCTTTGTAAAGGATTCTCTTTAATTCTCTTAAATTCAGCGTCTTTAAGTTTTTGCCCAGCTATTCAAATTCCAAACGTGGTGTAGAGAGCTATACGATAAGCCTTGCTAAACCACAAATTTTACAAAATGCATTTAATAGGATTATTATTCATTGGTATTTTTTTTAGCTTTTCAAGTGCCCATTTAGTGTTTGACCTGAGTCATGATTTTGGCAATGAAACACATAACTGGCCAGGTGCAACCAAAATCAATGTGATCCCTACAATGTCAGGTGAACCACTTTTTATTACCGTATTCTATTACTTTTCTTAATTCTGTAATTAAGTAATAAATAAAAACTTCTCATCACAGGCTATATTAATCCGGATTTACCAGAAGATGATGAAAATAATTTTTGGTACTTAACTTTAATTGTATACAATAAATATTGAACTAATTGAGCACATATACAAATCAATATTTATGTAGGATTGAAGTTTCGGATGTCCAGGGTGAAGTTCACCTTGGTACCCATTTAGACGCTCCCATCCATTTCGCCAAGGGGAAGTGGACCGTCGATCAGATTCCACCGGAGCGCTTCTTCGGCCCAGGTAATAACACAAAAATAACTTAATTCATTTATAGGATATAATTTAATCTATACTGTAATATGCTAGTTTCGATCGTGGATTTGCGTGGTAAGGTAAAAGACAACGCCGAATACGAGATCACTGCTGACGACCTCATCGAATGGGAAAGGACAAACAAAAGGAAATTGGACCCCTTGGTCATTCTATGGACCGGTTGGGCTTCCCATTGGTCGGATCGCTCTCGCTACATGGGAACTAAATCTGACGCTGAAGCATCTGATAACCACCATTTCCCAGGTCATTAAAAAAGTATTTGATCAAATTATAATAAATAAAGTATCAATTTGGTTATTTTAATAGGATTATCCAAAGGAGGTGCTGAATGGATCGCCAATCACGGCGGAATTCATGGCGTAGGCATCGACACTGCATCCCTGGATTTCGGCCAATCCAAAGATTTCATGGCTCACAGAACCCTGTTGAAGAACCAGATCTTTATCATGGAATATCTTAATACCAACGGCCTGGAATCTTTCCCGATGGTCAAGCCCTACTTGATCGTCACTCCTTTGAAAATCACTGGTGGTTCAGGATCGCCTGTCCGAGCCCTTCTTCTCTCTCAATTGCCCAAGGAGGAATCACCCAATAATAACGCAATTAACAATCATTTGCTGCTTACTAACATTGCTCTTCAGAAGGAAGTTCATACTTGTCGTCAATTTTTGCCCAATACTCGTAGGATTATTGTTGGTTAAGAAAAATAGATACAACTGATACTCATTTTAATTGACTAGCAATGTATCCTTGTACGCATTAGTTGCTAAATTTTGGTAATACATTTTGTAAGATTAGTGGTCATCATTACAACTAATTATAAGAAATGTTTTAAAATACCTTTATTTAAGGCATAGGGCGAGTATGTTTACTGCATTATCTTTCAACTAATTAAATACGTTTGACCTTCGTGGAGGTAGTTACCCCACAAGTCTACTTCCTCATTGCAATTTTGTTCTTTTTCAGGTATTCACGAGAACACACCCAATATGCTTAACCTTGTAAAATTTTATTGGTCTAGACTTACAAATACAACTCTGTCTGTCTCTCTGTCTATATTAATTACAATAATCTATCTAATATTGCTATGATATCATTACACTTTTACAATTCCATTCAACTCTCATAATAATGTGGAATCCATAAAAAACAAAACCAGACTGGATAATGACACAAGTAATAAGGTTGACCCGTTTAAATTAACTGAACCATCTGTATCAGATTCCGTGTCATAACCGAGAAAAGTGCTGTTGAGGAGCCACTGTTTCTTCGGATAGAACACCCATTGACCTTCACCGTAGTTCCTCAACCATCCACCACCACCTGTGATGGATTCCGATAGATTATAAGTCGGAATTGAATCATCGGCTTCTTGCTCCAGTCGGATCAGATCTACGAGATCGTAACCGGTGTTGACTGCAGAGACACCAGGAGCGCATCCCAAAGTCAGATGGGCTCGACTACCTTTCCCTGATGTGGGCTTGAAATTATCTTGGAATAAAAAAAAATGAATATATTCTCTTTAAATGAAGAATTAACATAGGCTATTTGATCTACTTAAAATTCCTTCTTCTTGATTGACAATAGTCTCTTTCATGGGGTTTTGGGCTGTAATACAGCCTTGCTCGTGAGCGTCCCTCATCTCTTTTTCATTCATCCTTGTTTTAGTAGGATTTCCTTCGTTATCATCTTGATTCCAAACTAGCAATTGATCCTCGTCGAGGTAGATTCGAGCGCCGAATGTTCGATTGGTCAGAAACCAACCGATGGAGCGCACAAGGGAATCCTTTTTCAATCGCTCCTGAAAAGAAAACAATAAGTTAGTAAATGGCGTCACTTATGCCATCTAACGCTTAACTATACAACTCCACTCTAGAAACAGAGCCAATAAATTACTATAATTTCGATTAATTAGCAGCTATAATGTTTTATCTTTAATTTAATTGAGTAAAGATAAAATATATTGGTAATATACTTTCACTTCTGGTGAGTTAGCGTACTCCTCGGCTCCAGGAGTGTAATTAGGATAGACACCGTTATAGGCAGCCGTGCAGTGAAGGACTTCTTCCGGAGTCGGACGCGCATAATGAGTCAGAATATCACTTATGTAAAGTTTTCCCGTGAATTGGCGCACATCGGCCATGAATTCCGGTACGGCCTCCAAAGAATCAGAGAGCGTCTTCAAACTCCGTCGTATGAAACTGCTCGAAAAGTCCTTCTCGACGAACCAGCCATAATAAAGCGGCAATTCGGTTTTATCCTCCGCTCTAACCTTGTGATGCTGATAAGTACTGAAAGATGCCAACGTCAGCAGCATCAGACATCCTTTGGATGATTTCTATGTGAAATTATTCAACAGTTAAGATAAATTCTAATCAACCAATTGAATTTTTTGTGATCATACCATTTCTATTTTACTGCCAAAAAAGGTAGTAGACGATTTCACTAAATAGTTGGTCAAACTGGTATAAAGAAACGAATGATGAATAATACGATTGTTTAAAGTTTCTTTTATCAGTTGATCAATGAACTGTTTTATTTGTTTGTGTATTATCAATGTTTACATGAGTGTTTTCACGTGCTATCCCTGATAAGCGATAACAGAGGTTAGCTGCCAGCAAGAACCAAGAACTTAAAATCAAATGGGATGTAAATCTCAATTAGCTCTAGACTGTATATCAATCATGCTGATCAATTTGAATCTATTTTGAGTGGGTCTAAAGAAAATGTATAATATTACACTAAAGAAAATTGTGATTCAACTTTCACATATTTTTAAAGACCTCGACAAAAGTATTACTCCACAAATCCGTTCATATGGAAAATAGTTAACAGCGCTGATGCTATACATATTTGTTTTACCCTGCATGGTAATCATCAGCATGAAGCAATTTAGTTATGCCGCATCTAATACCTATTTACAATACATCGCAGTATCACCCTGTAATTTTTTATTTCATATTTTTAAAACGTTGGCGCTTTGCGTTCATGATGCCTACTTGAAAATAACATTTTCTATAGTTCAGTTCAATCAAGAATGAAACCACAAAATAACACTTAAAATAATGGCCTATTTAGTGGCCAAGCATTCAAAGTGATGAATGATATCTGCTAACTGCGTCGTTCAAACTATTCAAGGCGCAATTGTGTCAACCTCTATATACTTAAGCGTCAACCAGCCGTTGAAAATCGTTAACTTTCATTCTCAGTGAGAGAAAATTGTATAGGCCTCTAATGTTTGGTAAATATTATCACAGTCCTTCTGTTGGTATGAAAGCTATACTTTTTGAATTTAGCGCGGATTCGATGATCTTTATAGATGAGAGGTTTTAAAAATATTCTAAATCTTGAGGTATACTATATACCGGTTACGACCGTGAGCGCCTGCGGGAAGAGTGACACAATCTCGAGTTCCCACACAAGACATCACTCGCGGAATTTCTTTCAAGGCTTCTCCCGAATATTTATTCTCAGATGGAAAGAAAATAAAATTCCAAAAATGTACTAATATGTGGAACAAAATATTGGTATTCTTTTCATAATATATCATGCTTGGCTTCTCGCTTATTCTAAATAACTTCAAATAAATGGTCTGTATTTTGTTACTCTAAATATTTTCTATTAATTTCACTAAAAGAAGTTCTGTTTAAAAAAGTTAGTTCTTATTTTTTTTGTGGCTTATTATCAATCAAGAATAGTAGCCTATACATTGCCTAAAAATTTGAATACATAAGTGACGATAAGATGAGGTTTCCTTAGGAGCAATTCAATTCTATGGTTCTTGTGCTGTTCTTTCGCCACTTCCCTTAAAATCAACACAGGATTCACTGCCCTTAAAATCAACACAGGATTCACTGCCGCAACTGATTGTAGCTTCAAGAGAGAGAGAGAGAGTGTGTCTGTGTACAGCCTACGCTGTGCTTGATGTATACATCAAGGTCACGAGCAAACGAAAAAGCCCCAAACAAAGAAGGAAAAAATACAGCTCCTGACTGTTGCGCCCTTGATGAGTACATGTATACCTAATGGGTCTCCCTAGTTAGGTTCACTTCCTTCAGGCTCTATCGTAGAGTTTTTTGGGCATTTCAGTTCCATCTAAGAAGAGAGGAGCAAGTGTTTTTGTTTTGTTTAACACTAACATTCATTACATCATGAAGTGTTTAGTGGTAGGTTTACTTTGTTTCATATTTTGTAATAGTTTGAATGCTCAGAAGTTTTTCGATCTGAGCCACGATTATGGGAACGATACGATCAATTGGCCGGGCGCAACTCGGATCACAGTGAAAGCCGCTCATCAAGGTAAATTAAACCGGACTATTTATCGTTTATTATACTGTACATACATTTATATATTATATTGAAAAACTACTATAGGTTATGTTAACCCAAATCTACCAGAAACAGATGCCAATAACTTTTGGTGATAACTTTTTTTCTTATTATTCTATCTGAATTCATCAAGTTAAAATATAAATTTTTGGTTTGCATATAGGCTACAAGTGAATGATATCGAAGGAGAGGTACACATTGGCACCCATTTAGACGCTCCGGTACATTTTGCAAGGAATAAATGGAGCGTGGATCAAATCCCTACGAATCGCTTCTTTGCTCCAGGTAACTTTTTAAAAATAATACTAGCCCTATAAATAATTTTTTATGTAAATTAATTCTACTTAGTATTCAAATGATGGACTTTATAACAGTTTCCATAGTCGACTTAAGAGGGAAAGTGAAAGATAATGCTGACTATGAGATCACTGAAAATGATCTCAAGGAATGGGAGAGAGTAAATGGAAAGAAACTGGATTCCCTTGTCGTTTTGTGGACTGGCTGGGCTTCCCGATGGCCGGATCGCCCACGCTACATGGGCACTAAATCTGAAAATGAAACATCTGAATTACATCATTTCCCAGGTAATATTTTTAATCCTCCGATTCCAATTAAGAAATAAAAAGGTGAGTTGTATTGAACAGGATTGTCCCGAAGAGCTGCTGAATGGATAGCTAATCACGGAGGGATTCACGGTGTAGGGATCGACACAGCATCGATGGATTACGGCCAATCTAAAGAGTTCATGGCTCATAGAATCCTGTCAGATAATCAGATCTTCATCATGGAATATCTCAACACGAAAGGTCTTGAATCTTTCTCAATGGTCAAGCCCTATTTGATGGTCACTCCTTTGAAAATCACTGGCGCTTCAGGATCGCCTGTCCGAGCCCTTCTTCTCTCTCAATTGCCTGCAGATGATTCTCATTCCAATTCAGTTCCTAATATGGTTGCATCATCGCCTCTATTCATCTTCACGGCCATTTCTTTTGCTATCATCCGACTACTTCCGTCTTTCACCTTTTGATAAAAAGCGGGAATGTGACTATCTGTAATAAGAAAAGTATAGCATCAAAAAACGCCATTAATCTTGTATATTCTATGGAAATGTAAAAAAAAAAAAATATGCTGCTGCAATACTTATTCTGCTTTTTCCCCCCTTCATTAGTAATGTAATAGGCAATGAACTGAAACCTGTTTCTTGTTTTAGTATAATATTCAAAATGCAAAGACCTATATATTAAACTTTCAGTTAACTGTATATTGTAGAAATTCCTTGATTAAATATGTCTAGAGGCCTGCTATTTTTAAAGCGATTTCCAGCGTGAGCACGAATAATTTGCTAGCCCCAAGGGCGAAGATATTAAGTATGGCACGGTATGCTGCTGTTAACGCATTATAAATCAGCTCCTACACAGTGCACCAAGGTCAAAGCGGATCTTTATTAGTACAACATTTTACAATTTTGTCAATTCGTTTAGACAATAAAAACGTATGTAGCTACATAAATTTTTCTTCATTTTATGAAGTAAAAGAAGTAATTTTGCGCACTATTACCTTACGCGTGCCGTTCTATACCAGTTTTCTGGCGAAGCGTGGAAACTGGTTATAACGCGAAGACGAGCTCTTAATATTTGAAAGTTGCCTTTGCTGCTGTTTCTCGATAATCTATTACGCCATTTGTTAAGTTCAAGAGAGTTGCCTCCCTAGCTATTGTAGAAAGCGTTTTTATTTTAGAATTATTTTTAAATTTCCAGCTTTCTAAGAGAAATGTGCACGTCCATCTAGTTTCATTTTCTTGTTCATCAGTAGTAGTCAAGTTGTTCTCATCTAGACAAGTGTCCCAGCATTTTAAAACGCATATTGAATATAAGGAACATCTAAAATAATGAAAAGATTCACAACTTTATCTCTTTTGTTGGTATTCTATTCATCATTTTATAATTTTCATACGAGTGATGCTTATCTAGTCTTTGATCTGAGCCACGAACTTAACAATCAAACTCTCAGGAGGCCACCTGCAACTCAGTTCAAAGTGATACCCGTTTTTAAAGGTATTATTGCATTACATAATAAATTTAATTTTTTATTTATTGACAATCTCTTTTCAGGTTATAGTCATCCTGAATTACCAGAAAATGATGAAAAGAATTATTGGTATATTTTTAATAAGTTATATTTTAAAAAAAGGATAATTTCAATTTAAAACATTGCAGGCTAGAAATTAATGATATCGAAGGTGCTGAACATACTGGAACGCACATAGATGCACCTAGCCATTTTGCTAAAGAGGAATGGACGGTAGCTCAAATTCCCCCAGATCACTTTTTTGGCCCAGGTAATAAATGAATAGACTAGTGACTATTTACGAATTAGTCAAATAGCACAATAATTTACTTTTTAAAAATAGTTTCCATCATCGATTTGAGAGCAAAAGTGAAGGATAATGCCGATTATGAGATAACCGAAAATGATTTAGCAGAATGGGAGAGGATGAACCAAAGGAAGTTAGATCCACTCATCATTTTATGGACCGGTTGGGGCTCCCGATTTCCCGATAGTTTGCGCTACTTGGGCACTGAATCTGAAACAGATACATCTCTACAACATTTCCCTGGTATTAGTTTTTCCAAATATATATTTCACAGTTGAATTATTATCCTAGAATTCCAATCGAAAATAGGATTGTCTAAAGAAGCTGCCGAATGGATCGTAAAACACGGCGGGATTAACGGTGTAGGGATCGATACGGCATCCATCGATTCCGGGCAATCTACTAATCCCCACGCCCATAAAATTCTGCTTAGTAATAAGATCTTCTTTATAGAGAGTGTCAATACGAAGGATCTGGAATCCTTCCCTATTTTTAGGCCATATTTGATGGTGGCTCCGTTGAAGATCACTGGCGGATCGGGATCCCCAGTCCGAGCCCTCCTTCTATCCCAATTGCCAAAAGATTCTTATGCTGATTCATACCACATGAGTTCTGCTACTCAAATGATAAATACTAATGCTCAATTATTCTTTACTATTATTTCACTATTTTTTTGTCAATGTTTGTTATCTGCTAATCTTTGAACTTGAAATTAAAGGCTAAAAAGGTGATAATAAGTTTGAACTATCCCATAGTTTTTTTTAACTGTGCATTTTATTAGTCTTTTTCAAACTGAAAGTACCACAACCATACGTGTTTGATTTCATAGACATTTAAAATATTCAAGTCCAGCACCCAAAAACATAAACTTAGTAAGTAATTTCCTATCAAAGGAAATCAGCACATGGGCCATATTCTTTAAAGGCTATTAGAAACTAACTACTAGAAAGTTAGACCATATTATCATCCAAATGTAAAAGTTTTCCTGTAAATTGGGTAAGCCTTTTGTCATCATCGTATAGTTCCGATCCTTCGTCGACTAAATTAAACAGATCTACAGTATCGCCCTTTTTCACTTTTAGTATATGATGCAATGAAAATGGAGTGTACAAGCCATGGCGAGATGCATAATTGACCCAGACATGGGCTACGGGCTTCTTATTGAGACGAAGTGCAATGAAAGTGTTTTTCTGCACCTCACCTTTGATTCCAGCAACGTTGAATTCGTAGATACCACTTCGAGGAGCTGTGAAGAAACTCTCTTTAGAGTACTCATTCAATTTGAAGGCACTACCGATATTGAGAACCGCATTTTCAAATGAAATTAAGGCGTTAGTAGTAGTAAAAGGGGCGTTCTTCTGGACGTTGAAGTACACAGCATCATCAGTAGGTCGATTATTGCCCGTATGTTGCATCAGAAGTTTCCCCGTAAATTGTGTGTAATGATTGATGTCGTCGTACATGCATCCTTTTACGAGGAAAAGGTCAATGCGATCTCCTTTTTCAGCTTTCAAAATAGAGTAGATTGAGAAAGACGTGTGAAATTTGTGAACACCCACATAGTCGACCCAAGCATTTGCTACTCGTTTCTGATTGTGTCGAAGGGAAATTTCCATTTCTTCGTGCTCCCCAGTTTTAAAACCTTTCACGATGAATTCATAGATTCCAGCAACCGGAATGATAAACTCTTGTTGCTTCAAATTGAAGGCTCCTCCTACATTTATGTTGATCATTTCAAAAGGAACTGGTGATTCGGGATTGCAGTAGCCAAAGTTCTTTCTCACGTTGAAATAGACAGGTGATTGTTGTGGTAGATTGCATATAAAAATTATTTTTAGGCTTGAAACACTACGCTTTTTTATCGAAATGAAATTATGTGTTTAGGACTGGATACCTTCTGCAATAAATGAAATCATCCAACGTCAAAATAAGAGACTCGCCTTCCTTAAAGATTATGATTCTAAGGACCAGAAAGAGAAAATGAGGACAATGGCATTCAAAGAGCAGATGGATAAAGAAGAAATCATTCATTTGGAACGTGACATAGCGCAACTACAAGAAATAGCTGAACGTTTTTATCATCCTTGCCCGGCAGTACCATCAGAATCATCAAGCCATTCGATCAGTAAATCTCAATCAATCAACAAATTTGGTATGGACGTCACCAATGTTGCTGCATCCACCTTCGATCCAAAAGAATGTAGCATTTTGAAAGATGAACTATCCCCAGCAACCACTCCAGGTATAAACCACCATTTGAATCTGTTCCTGATCACAGCATCTATATGGCCATTTTCATATATATATAATTATAAAGAAATATAATATAATTATATATATGTATGTATGTATGTATGTACAGTATGTATAAATATATATTTTATTATTGGTAAGATCATAACCGAGCGACGAAATTCCCAGAACCTCTAACTCTGTTTATAATTTATGATTTTATGGATTTTTTTCATTGTCAAGGTGACAGCCGAGCGACACCAAAAATTCCCAGTACCTCCAACGCTGCTGCGACTCCAATTGTTTTCGTCGCACAGAAAAACCCCTCAGCTGCCGTGAAAACTCGCGTTCATTTTGAAGAGACAACCCTTAATATAGGCGGAGCATTCGATTTAAAAGAGAGCGCGTTCATCGCACCGAAATCTGGAATCTACGAGTTCAACTTTGATGGTCACAAAACTGGCGATCATACCCAATCCCTGAACATCTCTCTCAGAATCAACGGAAAGGATGCTGTCAATACTTGGTCCGACTACATGGGATATCACCAAGGATACGGCCATCACAGCTTTAGCAATCTCATCTCTTTGCACTCCCTCTTGAAATTGAATAAAGGCGATCGTATTGATCTTTACAAAAAGCAAGGATATTTGCACCCCGGCGATATGGGTAAAATTATTCAACCAACCCAGTTTACTGGTAAATTACTATTAGAAGGAATGGATTGGCCCACTACAAGCTATATTAATAGCTATCAACAATCACCTGTCTATTTCAACGTGAGAAAGAACTTTGGCTACTGCAATCCCGAATCACCAGTTCCTTTTGAAATGATCAACATAAATGTAGGAGGAGCCTTCAATTTGAAGCAACAAGAGTTTATCATTCCGGTTGCTGGAATCTATGAATTCATCGTGAAAGGTTTTAAAACTGGGGAGCACGAAGAAATGGAAATTTCCCTACTAGCCACAAACCTTTTCATTTCACTCCGTCTCAATAGGCAGCCCGTGGCCAATGTTTGGGTTGATTATGCAACTGGGCATGCCCTGTTCACTCCTTTTTCATTACATCACATACTGAAAGTGAAGAAAGGCGATACCTCGTCATAATAATCTTCTTCCACAGAAATTAAATCTGGATAAGGCTGTGAGTTCCAATCTTAAAAAAATTACACAAAGACTTATTTTGTGAAGTTGCGCATATTAAAAACCATATATATCACCATCATTTTTTGGTAGATGGAAATCGATTCCAGGCTTAACTGACGCTGATGACGACGTCGATATTACAAGGAGAAACTGTACTAGCCAAGTTACCCAGATTTTGTTAAGCCCTGCCGAATTCTTATTTTCGCCTTTTATTTTTTCCAATAGTTCTCCCACCATTCTTGCTAATATCGACGCGGTGATGTGCACATACTTTCTGATCTATCGAAATACGACAATGCTGCGTTGTAAAGAAGTATAGGATAAGAGTAAAATACACGTTGACGATTTTATTCATCGTACGATATTCTCATTGGGTAATGGGTATGACGCACGCAACATTGAACTTTAAAAATAGTTTTCTAAACGAATATGAACATCAAATGAATTTCCGTTTGATATATATAATACCAATATTTCAGAAATCTGCGTAGCGCATATCAAATAGTTCATTCATATTTTGAAGCTTAAAGCTTTTATAAATAGTGAATAGTAATCTATATATTTGAATTCGCTTGATTTTTTTATACTGTGCATTGTATAATATTGCATTGAAAGCAGTTCTCTGCACCAAACTTTGTATTTGATTAGATTTCAAAATATATTCAAGCCCATCACCAAAAAAAATTGAGTGCATAATTGCATCAAAATAGGAAAAAAAAACAAAAGGCTGATATTCTTGAAAAGCTGCACTTTTTGCCTCATATGTTAGACCATATTTTCATCCAGGTATAAAAGTTTTCCCGTAAATTGGGTAAGCTTTTTGTCGTCATCGAACAATTCTGATCCTTCGCCGCCTACATTGAACAAGTCGATAGTATCGCCTTTCTTCACTTTCAGTATGTGATGTAATGAAAAAGGAGTGAACAGGGCATGCCCAGTTGCATAATCAACCCAAACATTGGCCACGGGCTGCCTATTGAGACGGAGTGAAATGAAAAGGTTTGTGGTTGCACTTCCTTTTACTCCGGCAACATTGAATTCGTAGATGCCACTCTTTGGAGCTGTGAAAAAGTGCTCTTTTGAGTTCTCATTCAAATTAAAGGCTCCACCGATATTGAGAACCGTATTTTCGAATGGAATCATTGCTTTGGCAGTAGTGAATGGGGCGTTCTTCTGGACGTTGAAGTACACAGGATCAGCAGGCGTATTATTGTTCGTATATTCCATAAGTAGTTTCCCCGTAAATTGTGTGTAATGATTGATGTCGTCGTACATGCATCCTTTTACGAGGAAAAGGTCAATGCGATCTCCTTTTTCAGCTTTCAAAATAGAGTAGATTGAGAAAGACGTGTGAAATTTGTGAACACCCACATAGTCGACCCAAGCATTTGCTACTCGTTTCTGATTGTGTCGAAGGGAAATTTCCATTTCTTCGTGCTCCCCAGTTTTAAAACCTTTAACGATGAATTCATAGATTCCAGCAACTGGAGTAGTAAACTCTTGCTGCTTTAAATTGAAGGCTCCTCCTACATTGACGGTAATAGTTTCAAAAGGAACTGGCGATTCGAGAATGCAGAAGCCATTGTTCTTTTGCACGTTAAAATAGACCGATGTTCGTTGATTATTATTGTTACTATTGCTGCTGGTAGGGAAATCAATTCCTTCAAATAGTAATTTACCAGTAAATTGGGTGGGTTGAACAACGTTACTGTATTCACCCAAGTGCAAAGTTCCGTGCTTGTTAAAAACGTCGATGCGATCGCCTTTCGTCAGCTTCAAGATAGAGTGCATAGAGATGAGATTTAGAAAGTCGTGATTTCCAAATCCTGGATGATTTCCCATGTAGTCGGACCAAGTGTTGACTGCGTCCGTTCCGTTAATTCTTAGTGATATGTTAAGGGATTGTACTTCACCAGTTTTGTGACCGTCAAAGTTGAACTCGTAGATGCCAGATTTCGGTACAATGAACACGCTTTCTTTTAAATCGAATGATCCACCTATATTTAGGACAGTCTCTTCAAAGCGAACTTGGGTTTTCGCGGCAGTTGCGGCGCTTCTCTGAGCGACGAAAACAACGGCGTTGTTGGAAGTAGTTAGAGACTCTTTCTTATCACCTAATTAAATCAAGAAAACAAAAATTAAATAATCATACTTTGTTTTTTTTTTAATTCTTTTAAAATTTGGATAAATTAGGCCTTTTACAGATCGGACAGTTGTTATTTGTTGGTAGTGTTGGTTTGTCTGGATGCGGACAAAACTTTCCGATCATCACGCAGTTTCCTGATGTGCTACAGGTTAAGGGAGTAACATTAAGATTTGTGACTGACGATTGACGCTTGTTGATCAAATGACTTGGCGATTCTGGGTGATTAAAAGCTTCGGATATTTCCTGAAGTTGGCCTATTTCTTGCTTCAAGTGGACGATTTCTTCCTTATCCATCTGCTCTTTGAATTCCTTCGTCCTCATTTTTTCGTCTTGGTCTTTTAAGACATAGTTTTCAAGGAAACCGAGTCTCTTACTTTGCCGTTTGACGATCTCATTTATTTTAGACGATATCCATTCCTAAAAAAAACGTAAAGAAATTGATCATCAAAATTGCGATTTAAAATGTGGTTTAGAGAGTTCTTAAAAGTATTAATACCTTATCCTTTTGGTTTTGATGGGGTAATTGATGGTTATGTTTAGTAACTTCTAGCATAGCGTCTGGATTATTTGGGTATAAATCTGAATAGGAATGATTAATTTAATACTTTTCTTTAACTACACTATAGAATTTTTAAAATAGTATTTCACCGTTATTATTATATGTTGGAATGACGTAGCTGATTTCAGTCATCACTGCAGGCGTTATTATCATAAGAAGGTGTAGTAACCCCATTAGCAAGACACACTTTTGTCTTACCGGATTATTCTTTACTCTACTAATATTTTCTAAAAAGACTTGCATGATTCTTGTAAGCGTTGGTGGAAGCTCCCGCATCAACTGATTGGAAAATGGCGGTTTGGTTTCGTAGATGATATAAATTTAGGGATACAAACAGTCTCATTTGACGCTCTGAATGCTCATTGGGTTATATAGAATATGACGTGCGCACTCGTACATGAACAAATTAAAACTACCTACTATAGTCTATATTTAGCTTGGGAATTTTGATCCGCTAATGATTTCATGGGCTAGTTGGAGCTCCCGATTTCCAGATAGTTTGCTCTACTTGGGCATTGAATCTGAAAAAGACGCATCCTTGCAACATTTCCATGGAACCCTATTAATTCACTTTGGTACATTTCACAACAAAATAACTATCTCAAACTTTTTACATTCGAAAAAGATATACATGTAGATCGTTTGATGAGTAATGCATACTATGTATTTTACTATTGTAGAGAAATTGAAATATGCCACAATAAAAGCCTTATACTTTTTTAAAATTAAATATTCGAGTCCATTACGAGAATAGAAGTGAAACATACACAATCGTGTAGAAGATCCTCCTTATAAAAGCATTTTAATAGGAAGAGAAAAATTAATTATGTTAATTAAATATTCTCATAGTCATTAGGCGATTCATAGTAGATAAATCTATAAGAATTTGATTGCTTTTCTAGACCACATAAGAATCTACATAAAAAAGCTTTCCCGTGAATTGAGTAAGTCTTCTAGGGTCATCGAATAGCTCCGATTCTTTCCTACCTGCATTAAACAGATCTATAGAATCACCTTTCTTTAGTTTCAGTATGGAATGCAATGAAAATGGAGTTTACAAGCCGTGATAATTTGCTAAGTCGGCCCAAGCATAGGCTACGGGACGCCTGTTGAGACGAAGAGCGATGTAAAGGTTCTTCTCCGGAGAATTCTTCACACCAGCAACATTGAATTCGCAGATTCCACTTTTCGGAGCTTTGAAGAAGTGCTCAGATGCGTTGAAGGCATTACCCATATTGAGAACCACAATTTCAAAGAGAATTACGGCGTTAGCTATTGAGAATGGGACGTTCTTCTGAACGTTAAAGAATACAGCATTAACAGAGGACCTATTAAGAGCTGTACTATTATATTCCAAGAGAAGCTTCCCTGTGAATCCGGTATACTGATTGCTATTTAAATTCAAATTTAATTTAAAAAAGGACTTAAGTAAAAAACTTCCAAAAAATACGCGTTTCTAAAAACAACGCGGCAGATTTTGTCGATAATGCTCGCCTCGGTCGAGGACGAGCGCCTAGAATCCCTTCGGTAAATTTTGAAACTTTCAAAATCTTTAGCAATAAACTATCTATGCTGATCATTTTTTCTTCCAAACTACGGTACCGTAAAACGGGGTAATTTCGAACTAGTGGGGTAACTTTGAACAAAAACATGAGTGCGCAAATTGAGAACCAGTGTGGTGACTATTGGTGCTATCTTTACAACTTTGCAACTAGATTATAGCTGACACAATAGGGGTTGAATTTGCCATTCACATGGACTGTGTTTTGTCACGTAATCCAACTGTTTTTGCACCCTTATTAAAATTTTAAAAGTATTTTCATGAAAAAACACAAAAAGTAAGTTGACCTGTATTTTCCATACCGTTAATCGAATTAAATTTTATTTACATCTATGATGTAGAGAAAATGATGTAGTTTACTAATATATCAGATATAATAAGTTTCCCGTTAGATTTGTAGGAGAAAATTTGTTGTATAAAGTTACCCGCCAAACTCGTGCCAAAATGGGGTTACTTTGAACGTTTTCCCGTGTATTTCTTATGGGGACTTTTAGGGGGGACAGAATGCCGACGGCGTTCGAAAACTTCCGTTTCTTCCCTTTTTAGTCCCATAAGAATAACAGGTGTTCAAAGTATCCCGCGTGGAGGGTAACTTTGAACACGATTTTTGAAAATTAATAACTAATTCAGGAAAACAGTAAACAGTAACTTCTTTACGTCATTCTATAGAGAAAACAAAACTGAACAAAACGCTATTTTTACTTTTTTAATTGAATTAAAATTAATTGAGTTATTCATGAAAAACTAGCAAAAACACCGAAATTTTGTTCAAAGTTACCCCGTTTTACGGTAATTCATAAGTTTGAAAAGTTGCTTAATTTAAATCTTTGTGTTATTTATTTATCGATAATTTAAATACTTTCGGGGGTTGATTTATGATTTATAAATAAAAAAATCAACAATTGAAAACACCCTAAATCAAAAATTAATAAATCAACATGAATTGATTTAAATCAACTTTGATTTTTATCCCAGTATCACCGTTCCAATAAAAAATCCGATGAGCCAAATAATCCTTTTAAAACTTGCTGGTTTATTCTTTTCTCCGTCAGTATATTCCGTCTTGTAATAGGTGCGATATTCTTACATAAACTGATCAGAGTTTGACAACGATTGATAGACATGATTGTACGTAGCCTATAAATCAAAATGTCTTCACAGAATCATACGGACAAAGTGCGCGTTCATTTGGTTGACTTTTATCGTATGCGTGGACGAATGAATACTAATCGTTCTTTTCAATCTTTCCAGATAGATTTAAAAATAGATACTTTTCTTAATAAATATAGACAAAATGAAGGGTCAGTTTAAACAGATGTTTTCTTCTCTTAATATTATTAACTTAATGAGGCAGAAAAAATCTAAAAGGCTGAAATGATGAAATGTGATACTAAAAAAAATTCCTCAAATTATATACGTAATTTAATTTATTTTTATTTGTATTCCCCCTCCCCCCTTCTTAATTGGATATTAGTCTATAGACGGTGCCTTTTTCCCATTTTGAAAAATAAAATACCATCTACACGCATACTTTAAATCTGCCCCAACAATGGACTTTACTAAAAGTATGTACAGTCATTCTCAAAAAAAATCCCGTCGCGTCCGTGACCTTCCATCATCAAAGCTATCTCAATGTATGGGTGGGCCACTAAAATCGTAGTAGTGTGGCGGCAGAGTGGCCCAAACCCGCTGGCTACTGTCTTTTTTTATTTGTGCGGGAGGCCGATTCTGTTTTCTGTCTCGCATGGTGGGGAGTTCTAAGGTAGGGTGGTGGGTGGATTTTCAGGACCGTACAGGTAGACCCCTGTGTATTTCACACACGCGGATACCGATGTTTTGATTTTTTGTCTCAAGGACATTCACTTTGCTATTGCTACAAGCTTTAAAGTTTTTAATTTATATTTAAGAATGGCATAATTTTTTGCCTTATACATACTACAAATTAAGATTATCAATGTAACAAGGTTAGGAAACATTAAATGCGGAAAGGTTAGGTTTTGATTAAATGAATACTGGTATTACGCTATAATGGGCTAACTATTAACTATTGAGTAAGATGTTAATATTTACTACCTTAAAGCTTTCTTATGGACCTATACAAATACTTATTTATAATATACAAAGATGAGAAAACCGTGAATTTCTCAATCAAGTACCGTGATGCTTTTTAAAGGGATTCGGCAGTAAAAAAATACTCAACAGGACATTAGTAGTCTAGAATATTTAAATTATATCTATATCTCTCTTCCGGATGCATGATTTGAAAAAAAAATTAATTCGACACATAACACACAAATTAATTATATAATTGACCCTTAGACGGAAAAATCATTGGAATGATATGTATGGGTATCATAAGAAATAATAATATTATAGGACTATAACAACTATTACACGCTGACTTCTTATATATATGATGTATTACATTAAATATTTCTAATTTTAAAAAAAGCTAAAAACCGCGAAACCCCACTCATAGAGGGCATAATTAGGCACAGACTTGAGAACACCTCAAAGTGTGGGAGAGCCCTCATTCTAGGTGTCCATCCAGGATCATGGTCAATACACCACCTGGTGGCGGGCGGGGATTTTTTTGAGACAGACTGTACGTAATTATGTACGTACTAAAAGTTCCTTCTGCTAAAAAGTATAGCCTACATTTTACTTGATAATTCGAACAGTCGAACACGTACGGTACATGACGTATTTCAGTGGTGAAAATACTTTAGAACGTCTATTCAGAATTAGTACGTGAAGGACATATACGTAACTCTTCTACTGTGTGGTTGTTTTATTTGTTCTTTGTTGTAATTTTACTTAAATTTGAAAAATAAAACGTAATTTGATATTTTTATGTACTTGATTTTTTTATATTATGCTATATAAGTGGGTTTAAAACTGTTCTCTTCACCATAACCTTGTATTTCATCACATTTGTAAATATTCAAACCAAACACCAGAAAAGAAAGGCTAGATGGAAATCATTGCCTGAAAAAGGCGAAGAAAAAATCAACATCGGTCATAACAGGCCAATATTCTCTAAAAGCTATGCTATTATCTACTTTCATAGTATTTTAAATCATAATATCATCAGAATATAGAAGTTTTCCCGTAAATTGGGTTAGCCTTTTTTCGTCATCGTACAATTCTGATCCTTCGTCGCCCACATTAAACAGATCTACAGTGTCGCCTTTCTTCACTTTCATTATAGAATGTAATGAAAATGGAATGAAAACCTTGTGACGAGGCGCAAAATCGACCCAAACATGGGCCACGGGCTGTTTATTGAGACGGAGTGCAATGGAAAAGTTTTTCTGCACTTTACCTTTGACTCCAGCAACATTGAATTCGTAGATACCACTTCGAGGAGCTGTGAACAAGTGCTCTTTTGAGTTCTCATTCAAATTAAAGGCTCCACCGATATTGAGAACTGAAAATTCAAATGGAATCATGGCATTAGCAGCGGTGAAAGGGGCGTTCTTCTGGACGTTGAAGTACACAGCATCAGCAGGCGCATTATTACTCGTATATTCCATCAGGAGTTTCCCCGTAAATTGTGTGTAATGATTGATGTCATCGTACAAGCAACCCTTTACGAGGAAAAGGTCGATCCGGTCCCCCTTTTCAAGTTTCAAAATAGAGTAGATTGAGAAAGATAGATAAACATCGTGAGAACCCACGAAATCAACCCAAGCATTGGCCACTCGGTTCCCATTGTTCCGAAGGGAAATTTCCATTTCTTCTTGCTCCCCAGTTTTAAAGCCTTTGACGATGAATTCATAGATTCCAGCAACTGGACTGATGAACTCTTTGTCTTTTAAATTGAAAGCCCCTCCTAAATTTATGTTCATAACTTCAAATGGAACGAGTGATTTGGAATCGCAGAAGCTAACGTTCTTTTGCACGTTGAAATAGATGGGCGATCGTTGATTACTATTGCTAATGCTAGGCCAATCAATTCCTTCTAGTAGTAGCTTTCCAGTAAATTTGGTGGGTTGAACAACATTACCGTGGTCACCGGGGTGCAAAGTTCCTTGCTTGTAATTAAGGTCAATACGATCGCCTTTATTCAACTTCAGGAGAGAATGCATCGAGATGAGATTGCGAAAGTCGTGATTACCAAATCCTTGATGAAGTCCCATATAGTCGGACCAAGTATTTGTAGCGTCATTACCGTTGACTCGGAGAGAGATGTTTAAAGATTTGGTATGATCGCCAGTTTTATGACCGTCAAAGTTGAACTCGTAGATTCCAGATTTCGGCGCGATGAACACGCTCTCTTTTAAATCGAATGCTCCGCCTATACTAAGGGTTGTCTCTTCAAACTGTACTTGGGTTTTGACGGCATTATTAGGGAAGCTTTTCTGTGCGACAAAGACCACAGCGCTACTAGAAGTAGTTGGTAACCCTTTACTATAGCCACTTTGGTAAACTGAAGAGAAAAAAAGGGATCAATTAAATGCTTTGTCTTACATCATTTAAAAAAGTTAATTCATTAGCCTATACCGCTGTTATTTGTTGGTGGTGCTGATTTGTCTGGATGCGGACAGAACTTTCCCATCATCACACAGTTTCCTGAAGTGCTGCAGTTTAAGGGGGTAGCAGGGCGATTTGGAACTGACGATTGTCGCTTGCTAATCAAGTGGCTTGGCGATTCTGGATGATTAAACGCTTCGGATATTTCTTTAAGTTGGCCTATTTCTTGCTTCAAGTGGACGATTTCTTCTTTATCCATCTGTTCCTTATATACCCTCGTCCTCAATTTTTCTTCTTGGTTTTTAAAAATATAGTTTTCAAGGAAGGCGAGTCTCTTACTTTGGCGTTTGACGATTTCATTTATTGAAGACGACATCCATTCCTAAACATAGATTTATGATCAAAAGGATATACGTAATTATGCCTTTTTGAGAGCCCCTATACATGTTAGTATAGCTTTACCCCATATTTCTGGTTCGGATGAGAGAAGTGATGGTTATGTTTAGTATTTATGAACACAGCGTCTGGATAATTATCTGAACAGAAACAAATCGGTTAAACAAGTTCCCTTAAACTATTTGTAATAAAATTTAAATAACCAATTTTATTTGTTGGAATGCTGGTGGGGCTGATTTCAGTCATCACTGCTGGCGTTATCATCATAAGAAAGTGCACTAATCCTGCTAATAGCCAGCCCATGTTTAGTCTTGTCGGATTATTCTTCTCTCTTCCAATTTTTCTGAATAAGTCTTGCACGATCCTCAGCATAAACGTCGTGTGAAGCTCCCGCACTAACTGGTCGAAAAATGGCGTCTTGATCTCGCTTAGATAATATACAAAATTCAGAGATAAAATAAGTCTCATTTGACGCTCTGTATGCACATTGGCTTATACATATGACGCACGCATGAGCAAATTAATACTACTAAATTTTCCGCTCTCATAACCCTAAAGAAATTAAATAATGTTCACATAAATAATACATGAACTTCTCGCTTGATACTGATCAAAAATAAATTGAATAATGTAAATGTACTCATATGCTTCCACATAAAAAATTAAAAGCTCACAATTATAACTTTTTCATTTAAAAAATGAGTAGAACTGTAAAACAGTATTTGACGACTTTTTTCATTGTTCCTTATTTTTTACTTTTACTTTTGACGGGATGTAGTAAGCATTTCCGACGAACTACACCAATACTGGTTGCAGATGGCTAAGAGGGGGAAAGGAGACTTTGTTCCAAAACGTAGACCGAATGTTATGATAACTTGGATCAAACATTATAGCAGCATATAATATAAAAGCTTTTTCATAATAGCATTATTGTTTATTGCTTAAAATGTAGGTAAACAAAAGGACATACTATTATCTGATACAAATAAGATTTTTTCAGAAATTGAAAATTATCACCCATATTGATTAACAGTACCTAGACACTCCCCCTTTCCGTTAGTGAGAAATTCGGGGGGAAATATCGAAATTATTACTCTCTTTTCGAATAGGGCTCTCAACCGGTTAAGTATTCCGGTTTTTGTAGCCTAACCGGTTAATCCGCGTTTCGTTCAAATGCCTCCACCCGGTTCCAACCGAACCGTCAGAAATCTTAACCGGTTAATGCATTTTTTTCTAGACTCAGTTAAAAGCAGTTCTTATCCCGGTAAATTAACCGGTTAAACCGGAATGAAACCGAATAATTTGTCATCTGTCATGAACAACATAGACAATGTCGCTAATCCACATCAGTCAGCAGTCCACAATTTGTCAACAGATATAAATATGCTAGGGTATTATGATGTATATCTGTCGTTAATTCATTTTGAAATTTAATGTATCTATTTTTAATAAGAGCATTCGTGGTTACGAATTATTTATAAATTGTTTTTACTACTTAAAACAGAATGATTTGATTTGTTTTAATGAAATTAAAATATGTACGGTTTAACCGGTTGTACCCGGTTAAGGAAAACTCTAACCGGGTATTAAACCGGAAAGTAAGCAAAAACATCAAACCGGTTGGAACCGTAACCGTATCCGAACCGTTTCACCCGGTTACAAACCGGTTAAAGCTTAACCGGTTGAGAGCCCTATTTTCAAAGAACAAGGGCGATTTTTTACCCATTTATTTAATAACGAACTAAGTACGAACTAAAAAAATGTAAATGGAACTTGCCTTAAAACTCTTAACTGCTTCCTTCAAAATATATTGCATACGGTAATTCATGTATAAGCAGCAAGTTATAAAGTAATACCATTATTTTAAATCATGTAATATATTATCATCGGATCCGAATAAAAGTTTTCCAGAAAATGTGTATTCCTTTTAAAATGCCATTATGCATGTAAGCCTATTTTAAACCAACAGATTTGCTCGACCCCCCTCCCTTTGCGTTAAAGAAACATTCTGAAAATGGTAAAACAAAACTAACAAAACTATTCCTCTCTTTTCGAAGAGTGGGCGACATTTTCCCTTATGGCAACAATGTTCTACATTTCAATATTATATGATGATGATGCAAACTAGATAGTTAGGAATGAATAAGCTAAGATTTTTCTTTTAACTATTTTATAGATTTTTTTTTAAACTGGCATTTCAAGGTTATTATTATAATGTTGGAATGGTGATGAACTCAGCCATCACTGTGGGCGTTATTATCACAAGAAAGCGTACTAACCCTATTAGCCAGACGATGTTTCGCCTTACCTTATTATTCTTTTTACTCTTCCAATACTCCTTAGCAAGTCTTGCATGATTCTTATCATAAGCGTCGATGTGAAGCTCCCACATCAACTGATAAAAAAATAGCGCCCTGATATCGCATAGATATTAATTTAAATACGAGTTCAAAATACAATAAATCTCATTTGATGCTCTGTATGCTCATTGGCTCAAACAGCATATGACGTACCTTGCGCATGCGAACAAATCAATACCATATAACTATAATTAGCTTAGAAAGTTCGCTCATCATTCGCTCTTCTGAACTGAAAAAACTACGTACATTTGGTTCGTTTGATTTGTAATGCACATTGTGTATTTAACTAGTATAGAAATCATAATGTGTAAAAATAGCCTGATCATTTTTTAAATTTTATATCCAAGTCCATTACTCTAAAATACAGTAAGTGAAACATAAATCGCTTCAGGAAGAGAAAAACTAATTATATCGATCAAATGTTCTTATTGGCGCGGTTCATAGTAGGTAAATCTATAAGAATTCGATCGTTTTGCTAGACCATATTATCATCTCCAAAAAGAAGCTTGCCCGTAAATTGAGTAAATCTTCTGGAATCGTCGTACAGCTCTGATTCTTTGCTGCCTGCATGAAACAGATCTATAGAATCACCCTTCTTCACTTTCAGTATAGAATGCAATGAAAATGGAGTGTACAAAAAATGGCCAGTCACAAAGTCGGCCCAAGCATAGGCTACAGGCTGTCTGTTGAGACGAAGAGCGATTGTAAGGTTCCCCTGCGGAGAATTCTTTACCAAAGCAGCATTGAATTCGTAGATTCCACTTCTTGGAGCTATGAAGAAATTCTCAGTTGAATTAAAGGCCCAGCCAATGTTAAGAACCACAATTTCAAAGGGAATTACGGCGTTAGCTATTGAGAATGGAGCGTTCTTCTGGACGTTAAAGAATACAGCATCAACAGACGATCTATTAGGAGTGGTATTATTATATTCCATGAGGAGCTTCCCTGTGAATCCGGTGTGATGATTGCTATCGTCGTACAAACAGCCCCTTACGAGGAAAAGGTCGATTTTATCGCCTTTTTCAATTTTCAAAATGGAATGAATTGAGAAAGAAAATTGAACTTCATGAACGCTCAAGAAGTCCACCCGAGCATTGGCTACCCGGTTTTCGTTGTGTCGAAGAGAGATTTCCATCTCTTCTTTCTTTCCAGTTTTGTAACCTTTCACTATGAATTCGTAGACTCCAGAAACTGGACTGATGAACTCTTGTTGCTTCAAATCAAAGGCTCCTCCTTCATTGAGATTCATTATTTCAAAAGGAACGGGTGATTTGATTTTACAGAAGCTAGTGTTCTTTTGCATATTGAAATAGATCGACAATCGTTGATCGCTATCAACCTTTTCTTTTAGAAACAACCTTCCTGTAAACTGGGTGCGTTGAGAAGCGTAATCGAGGGCAGCGTGGTGTAAACTTCCTTGCTTGTTAAAGAGGTCAATCCGATCTCCTTTCTTCAATTTGAGGATAGAGTTCATAGATATGAGATTGCGATAGTCATGATAACGGCAACCTGGATTATGTCCAATGAAGTCGGACCAAGCATTGACAGCGTCTTTCCCGTTGAGACGTAGAGAGATATTGAGGGATTCTGGATCTCCAGATTTGCGACCGTCAAAGTTGAATTCGTAAATACCAGATTTCGGGGCGATGAAGACGCTATCTTTCATATTGAATGCTCCACCTAAGTTTAAGAGAACTTCTTCAAACTGAACCTGATGGGTACTTGTATTTGCGTTAGAATTTGGGACGTGTTTTTGGACGACGAAGGAGACGAAATCGGACGCGTCGATGGGTCTATCTGGATAAGGACAGAACCTGCCAAGCATGACGCAGTTTCCTGACGTACTGCATGTTAAAGGAGTTTGGGTACGATTCATTTTTGTTTGTCGTTTACTGATGAAATGGTCTGATGATTCAGAATGTTGAAATATGCCGGCTATTTCCTGGAGTTGGCCCACTTCATGTTTCAAGTGAACGATTTCTTCTTCGTCCATCTTCTCTTTAAATGCTACTGTTCTCATTTTCTCATCTTGATCCTTTATGACATAGTTTTCAAGAAAGGACAGTCTCTTGTTTTGACGTTTGATGATTTCATTTAGTACCGATGGTATCCAACCCTGATGTAAACATAAGTTGTTTTGTCATTATAATTATTGTAGAACGTACAAAGAATTTTTTTACAATAGGGAAATAATACGATACTGTACCATGTCTTGTTGGTGGATCCAACTATCTTGTCCTGATTCTGGATGATACTGATACCCTTCACCTGAATATTAATACACAAAGAATTTCCACTTATTAGAAAGTCAGTACAGTATTGGCAATATACAATAAAGCTATAAGATAATTATTTACCTTTATATTTTTTTGTTATTGGTAGGTTTTCGATTCCATCAGGAGACACTGGAACTAAAATTGGTTGAATCAGCAATCCTATGGCCATGAGCCAGAACATTTTCCCCCCTACTCGATTACTATTTTCTCCAACAGTAATTCGATGGGATATTCTTAGTTCAACTGATCGAGATATATGAAAAGATCAATATTGCATATAGATACAAGTATACACGTACCCTATGATCTAAAAATACTCAACGTACCGTGTGATCATTGGTCGGATTTACCGCACGCGTGGACGAATGAATACTACTCACTTTTTCAAATTTTAAACAGAAGGACATTTTCCGACAACTTTTTTTTAACGGATTTCAACTAAATGAAAACTTATAGAAGGAGATCTAAGAAATTTTACATCTGCTAGAAGAAAGAGTTGTGCATTATTATATGGTTTTTAGTATTGCGTACAGTAAAACTTAAGGTTGCCGCCATGAATATACGTAGCCTTTAAACGAAATGTAATACTCCAATATAGAATCATACGAATCATGCGGACGAAGTGCGCGCTCATTGGTTGGCATTTACCGTACGCGTTGACGACTGAATACTACTCGTTTTTTAAAATCTTTTTTAAAATAGATTTTAAATCGATATTTTCCTTTATAAAATTTAAAATTTAAAGAAGGATACATCAAAGAATTAAACATCTCATGAGTCCTGAAAGAGCGGAGAGATAATGCCGTTCTAATACACAAGCTGTATGAACATATTCGTTATTGGTTGGATCTTTATCAAAGTGAACATTAATAGCCTACTAGGCTATTATTAACTCTCAACAGTAGGCTTTTACTACATACGAACTAAAAAAATGAGAGTGAGACTTATTGCCTTAAAACTCTTAACTACTTGTACTCATTAGATAATATAGAATACTTTAGATGAATTATTTTACTATTACGATTTGAGCCTATTGATATTGGAATTTATTATTATTATTTCAGCAGGAGAGACTACTGGTATCATCGTTCCAATCAGTATTCAGTAATCCGACGAGCAAAATTATTATTTTAAAAACTTAATGGATTATACTTTTCTGCACCTGTATATTTAATCTTGTAATGTATGCGATATTTTGAGATCAATTAATCAGATTTTTGCAACGATTGATAGACAATTGAATATACGTAGCATCTATTTGAAATATAATATACTCCATTAGAATCATACGGAAGAAGTGTGCGCTCATTGGTTGCCATTTACTGTACTCGTGGATGAATAAATACTACTCTTTTTTTAATCTTGTTTTTTTACAGAAAGATTTTAAATTGATTATTTCCTTAAACTTAATTTAATGAAAAAGTTTCAAAGAAAGTAAACATTTTCTTCAAATCAAGGGTCAATCTTAACAGATTTTTTATTTTGTTTAATATTATCAAATCTTGTTTTCTCCCCTTTTAATCTGATACTAGTCCATGGACCGAGCATATTTTTCATTTTGGTTATTTGATATTGTGGGTACTTGGTGAATTCGGCGAGCAATTCGGCGACCGATTTTGGCGAGTTATTTCGGCGATAAAAAAACCTCGCCGAATTCACTTCCACTATTGATAGTTTTATAGTGGAATTCGGCGACGAATTCGGTGAAAATAAAATAGAGTAGAAATTGTATAATTATGCTTTGATATATTAAGATCATCATATAAAGTACAGAGCATCACGGAAATTGCGTTGGATCAAATTGAAAAAAAAGAAACTTTGCAGAAATTTTTTGTAATTCTTTTTTAAATTGCTATTGGGCCCTAACTTTGGCTGATGTAAATAACCTGAATGTAGAACAAAAAGTGTATATTAGTTAAACTGGAACTACGCGCGATACATATGGAAATATGTGCAGTCCGTCGGGTTAATAATTCTTTAAATAAACCATTTAGGCACTAAAATCATATTATGGTAAAAACTATTCTTATACAGGCGATCCAAAGCTCTTATATAAAGATAAATACATCCATACTGCAGAGGTCTACATTCAGAAAATCATTTTATCCGTGGTTTTACCTCGCAACTCCAGTACTTCACATTCACTCGTCATTAATTTAAAATTTTGAATTCTTCTCGTAATTTTATTGATCGTTTCAATTCGGCGTAACTTCTAATGTTAGAATGGAGGAAGGAAATCTCACTAATAAAGTAAAACTTAAGTGTCACATAAAGCGGTATAAATAAGAGAAAAATCGAATCACTAACGAATGCTTTTCAAACTGATCTAATTGTTATGTTTCTTGCGGGAACTGGGTATGGGAAACCAAAAATAAAATCGCCGAATTCACTTTTTATTCGCCGAATTCTACTGAAAATATGAAATCGTAAGGTTCTTTTCGGCGAGGAAAATATTTAAAAAAGGCTCGCCGAATTCACTCGCCGAATTCACATGGAATCATATTGTGTAGTATTTTGTATTGCACTATTATAATTTTTGACTAATTATTTAAACAAACAATAAGCTGTGTATAATAAGTGTTCCACAACCCAAGAAATTTTTCCCATTAAAAGTATCGACTTGACAATCGGCAACATAAATACATGCATTTATCAGACCATACTATTATCCGCCAGAAGAAGTTTGCCTGTAAAATGGGTGGTCCTTTTGATGTTGTCGTGGATTTCTGAACCTTGGCCCACATTAAACAGGTCAACACGATCTCCCTTTTTTAATTTCAGTATACAGTGCAAGGAAAAAGGAGTGTAAAAATTATGGCGAATCACAAAATAAGCTAAAGCATAAGCTACAGGCTGTTTGTTGAGACGGAGAGCAAGGCGGAGATCACTCATCTTCGCGTTTTTGATTCCAACAACGTTAAATTCGTAGAAACCACCTCTAGGAGCTGTGAAGAAGTGTTCTTTGTAGTACTCATTCAAATTAAAGGCTCCACCGATATTTAAAACCCCATATTCAAATGGAATCACGGCGTTAGCAGTAGTGAAAGGGGCGTTCTTCTGGACGTTAAAGTATATGGCATCAACAGGCGATCTTAGTTCAGTTTTATTGCTCACATATTCCATCAAGAGCTTTCCCGTAAATTGAGTGTAATGGTTCATATCGTCGTAGAGGCACCCTTTAACAATGAATAGGTCAACCCGATCTCCCTTTTCAATTTTCAAAATGGAATTTATCGAGAAAGGCGTATGAAAATCGTGAATGCCCACGTAGTCCACCAAAGAATTTGCTACTCGTTTCTTATTGTGTCGAAGGGAAATTTCCATTTCTTCGGGTTTTCCTGTTTTAGAGCCCTTAACGGTGAATTCATAGATTCCAGCTACTGGACTAATGAACTCTTTTTGTTTTAAGTCAAACGCCCCTCCCACATTGAGATTCATGATTTCAAATGGAACAGATGATTCGGAATCGCAGTGGCTAACGCTCTTTTGCACAATGAAATACACAGCTGGGAATCCTTTACTAAGACCGTCTTCTAACAATAACTTTCCGGTAAATTGGGTTTGTTGAACAACCAAACCTTCTACACCGTGATATAAATTTCCTTGCTTGTTGTAAAGGTCAATACGATCCCCCTTATTCAATTTGAGGAAAGAGTGCATGGAAATTAGATTGCGAAAGTCGTGAACCCCTAAACCTTGGTGAAATCCCATAAAATTGGACCAAGCGTTGACAGCATCCTTCCTGTTGAGCCGAAGAGAGATGTTTAGGGATTGTTCATCACCAGTTTTGTGACCATCGAAGTTGAACTCGTAGATGCCAGATTTTGGGGCGATAAAGGCGCTCTCTTTTAAATCAAATGCTTCTCCTATGTTGAGAAGAACTTTTTCAAACTGAAGAATCTTGTTACTATTCGGCACGCTTTTCTGGACGGAGAAATAGACAGCATCAGTATTGTTTGACAATGAAGCAGTAGGCCTACTGTTACTATCGCCTTAGTGATAAACGCAGAACAAAATAAAGAAAGAATGAATTAGTTTTTGACCATTAAAAATATATTTTCTAATTTTTGTTACTGGACTCCGGTGGTAGTCGTTTATATGTTTGAGTGCAACATTTGTCTATCGAAACGCAGTTCCGTGGTGACGTGGGGGTTGGGTCGCCATTTTCTTGTGGTTTACGTTTTACTCTTCTATGATTTACTGACGACTCTACATCCAGAGGAAAACTGGTGACTATTTCTCGTAGTTGACCTATTTCTTGCTTCAAGTGGACGATTTCTTCTTTATCCATCTGCTCTTTGAATGCCATTGTCCTAATCTTTTCGCCCTGGGTCTTTGAAGTATATTTTTCAAGGAAGGACAGTCTCTTGTTTTGACGATTGATGATTTCGTTCAGTGCAGATGGTATCCAATTGCTCTTATTTATAAATGACATAAGACAATTGTAATTTTTTAAATTTAGTTATACTGTTCAATGAATACCTTTGTTATCAATCTTTATTCTTAGTAAAAGTTAACATACCTTATATTGCGACTGGGCATTGCCAAAAGGTTGGATCAAATTATCTCTTACCAAACCTGAATCCTCATTCTTGTACCCATCTGATGAATACACGAATAAGAAATGTATAGTTACTAGGATAATATATAATATTTAAAGAAGAGTATTTTACCGTTATTATCTAATGTTGAATTTGTTATTTCATCAGTAGACACTGGTACTATCAGCGGCATGATGAAAAATCCTATGAGCAAGACAATTATAACCCTTACTTGCTTGTTATTTTGCTCAATTCCCATTTTTTCCATTCTTGTTAGCGATTGTGACGGTACTCCATAGACTGAGCAGAATATCATAGCGACGATGTCTTTTATCAACTCGAAAAAAAATAATTTTGTTTTTTGAACCTCATATAGCAACAAGTATTTATCTTTAACGCGCCTTATGTTTATTGGTTTAGATTGGACGCACGCGTGGACGAATCAGTACTACTCATTTTTTCGGGCAAAAAAAGGATTATTTTACATAGAAGGGGAAATAAATAACGTAAAAAAAACGTTTCGTTTCCATTAGACCAATGCTGCATAATATTCATACAGCAGTGAAAATGGCTAGCTGAAGGAAAATATAGTTTTAAACAGCAACTCGTAGATTTGCTAATTTCCTACAAAGGTTTTTTTTTGTTTGAAAAATTAACGCTGAAGAGTATGATTTGGATCGTATTTTCCGATTATTTTTCCGGTATGCATGTTTCAACAAAAAACGTCTGAAAAATATAGAAGTAGAGTTGGGATTAGCAAACTAAAGGGTTGCGGATTGAGAGAAAATTGTGAACTCAAAAAATGCTTTTGAAAGACCTATATTAGCTATTTATATATACAATCCTGGTATGTATTCGAAAGCCCAGATATTAACTTGCTTGAAATATAATTTTGTATTCTTCCCTATGGACGTCAAATGCTCTTTCTTTTATATTATTCAGAGGCTTGAGAATTCTGGTTAAAATGAAAAAAAAATCACCGGAAAAAGAGAGTGCATTATTAGATATAGAAAAACAACTTCATTGGTCATAGCAAGCAAATATTCTTTTAAAAAGGTTTTCATTAAATGTTAAACCATAGTATCGTCCGAATTATTGTATTTAACAAAAAGCGGATTTTTTTAATCGACTGCAAAACTTTTATGAAAACTAATAATAATTGTTTTTTTGTTTTTTTTTACTTTTGCTCTAACAACCTAAATATGCTCAATAAACCCACACAATAGTTCCCTTTTTTAACGTCTTTTTCTCTGTTGCTGTTCTTTGAAATCAAATTAAAAAATATTTCTTATTGACTTATTGTAATACAACATACAGTAGTAGTAGTGAATCGTTGGATTGTTTTTTTTACTGTGCACCATAATAGCGTGTTTTAGACTGAACTACAAACTTGCATTTAATGACATTTTCGAACCACCCTCCAGAAAAAAAATGAGTGCATTAGATATAGCATTAACATATGCTCGTGTAAGAGATTTTCTCGGAATTTTTTTAACAGGTGCGGGAGATACATTGCTCATAATAGAGAAATATTGTTTAAAGGCATAAGATTATCTATCTACATAATATTAAATATTTTAGATCATATTATCATCAGAATAAAGAAGTTTTCCCGTAAATTGGGTAAGCCTTTTGTCGTCATCGTACAATTCTGATCCTTCGCCGCCTACATTAAACAGGTCCACAGTATCCCCTTTCTTCATTTTCAGTATAGAATGCAGTGAAAATGGAGTGAATAACCCATGGCCGGATGCATAATCGACCCAAACATTGGCAACAACTTGCCTATTTAGACGGAGTGCAATGAAAAGGTTGTTTCGCGCAGTACCTTTGACTCCGGCAACATTGAATTCGTAGACACCACTTCTAGGAGCTGTGAAAAAGTGCTCGTTTGAGTTCTCATTGATATTAAATGCTCCGCCGATATTGAGGACCGAAATTTCAAATGGAATCATGGCATTAGCAGTAGTGAAAGGGGCGTTCTTCTGGACGTTGAAGTATACAGCATCAGCAGTCGTATTATTGTTCATATATTCCATAAGGAGTTTCCCGGTAAATTGTGTGTTATGATTCATATCGTCGTAAAAGCATCCTTTTACAAGGAAAAGGTCAATGCGATCCCCCTTTTCGGCTTTCAAAATAGAGTAGATTGAGAAGGACGTATAAAAATTGTGAGTACTCACGTAATCGACCCACGCATTTGCTACTCGTTTCTTATTGTGTCGAAGGGAAATTTCCATTTCTTCATGCTCCCCAGTTTTGAAGCCTTTAACGACGAATTCATAAATTCCAGCAACCGGAGTAATAAACTCTTGTTGCTTTAAATTGAAGGCTCCCCCCACATTTATGTTCATAATTTCAAAAGGGATAAGAGATTCGGGAGTGCAGTAGCCAATATTCTTTTGCACGTTGAAATAGATAGGCGTTCTTTGATTATTGCTGGTGGTAAGCCATTCAGTTCCTTCTAATAGTAATTTACCAGTTAACTGGGTGGGTTGAACAACGTTACAGTATTCACCTAGGTGCAAAACTCCTTGTTTGTTATAAACGTCAATACGATCACCTTTATTTAACTTCAAAATAGAATGCAAAGAGATGAGATTTAGAAAATCGTGATAGCCGATTCCTGGATGATATCCCATGTAGTCGGACCAAGTATTCGTAGTGCTCTTTCCGTTGACTCGAAGAGAGATGTTCAGTGATTGGGTATAATCGCCAGTTTTGTGACCATCAAAGTTGAACTCATAGATTCCAGATTTCGGTGCGATGAAGGCGCTCTCTTTTAAATCGAATGCTCCGCCTATATTAAGGGTTGTCTCTTCAAAATGAACTTGAGTTTTCGCGGCAGCTGAGGGGCTTTTCTGTGCGACGAAGATCACGGCGTTACTAGAAGCAATTGGCGGCCCTTTAGTATCGTCATTTTGAAACACGGAAGAAATTTAAGGTAGAAATAAATATTTCACTTTTATTACACTCTATTTAATGTTGATATAAAGGCAGTATACCAATCGTGCTGCTGTTATTCATTGGTGGTGCTGGTTTGTCTGGATACGGACAGAATTTCCCGAGCATGATGCAGTTTCCTGAAGTGCTGCAGGTTAAAGGAGTAGCCGTACGATTTCTTACTGGAGATTGTCGCTTGCTTATCAAGTGGCTTGGTAATTCTGGGTGATTAAAAGCTTCGGATATTTCCTGTAGTTGACCTATTTCTTGCTTTAAATAGCCGATTTCTTCTTTATCCATCTGCTCTTTGAATGACCTCGTCCTCATTTTTTCTTCTTGGTCTTTTAAGACATAGTTTTCCAGAAAAGCGAGTCTCTTGCTTTGGCGTTCGACGATTTCATTGATGGAAGACGAAATCCATTTCTATACATAAATTTAAATATCAAAAGAATATTTGTATTAATGCCTTTTAGAGAGTCCTGAAAAGTTAAAAGTATTATTACCCTATCTTTCTGGTTTTGATGAGGGAAGTGATAGTTATGTTTGACATCTTCTAACATTGGGTCTGGATAGTTGTCTGAATAGGAATGAAGTTGTTAGAAATTTTCTTTTTAACTAATTTTTTTTTTATTTTGAAATAAAATTTTACATTTATTTTTTGTGCGGACGAAGGGACTAATTTCAGTCGTCACTGGTGCCGTCATTATCATAAGAAACTGTACTAACCTTATTAGCCAGACCATGTTTAGATTTACCTGATTATTCATTACTTCTATTAATATTTTCCTAAAAGACTTGCGTGATCCTTGTTGGTGGAAGCTCCCGCATCAATTGATCAGAAAATTGCGTTTTGGTCCCGTAGATGGTAAAAATTTAGGGATAAAAATAGCTTTTTATACTGATTGCCTTGTGCGTATGAAGTACATACGGATAAATTAATACTACTAAATGTTCCGCTCTCATAACCCTTGCAGCACTTAAATATAGAGTTCAAATACACAAAAAGATAAAGCTTCCGTTTGATATTTATTTAAAATAAGTAAAATAATGTAGAGATAGGTGTATATATATATTTGGATCAAAAGATAAATAAAAGCTTACAATTTTGTCGATCGTTTCATTTAAAGCGCGAACAAAAAGAAAAGCAAGGTTGTTAGATACCGTGCTATCTTTTTTCATTTTGTTTCCAAACTTATTCTGTATTTATATTTATCTGGATGTAATTTAGAATATCTGACCAAACTTCATCCATTCTTCGACCGCACAGAGATGGCTTAGCGTAATTTGATGAAATTAGTCTACATTCCTCCGTAATATACTAATTTAAGTTATATCTAATTTAAGCAACTCATTATAAAATAATAGAATTTGTTTACAATATTATTATAACCGGTAGTTAAAAATATGTGTAGTTAAAAATTAGGTGTTGAATTAATCATCTTGTGTAAATAGCTTTTCCATAACTGAGTATCGGTATCCTTTTAGGCCATCGTATGCAAACCAACTACACCTAAAATAAAACAGATTACACGATTTCCTCCCCTTTTCTATTTAAAAAGAAAAACTCAGAAATAAGTTCTGGCAAAATTGTTCCTCGCTTGTCGATAAGTTTATGGGCCGACAAATTTCCTGTAACTATGCTTTATATTTCAATTACAGTAAAATTTCGTGTGTTTGCAGTGTGCTACACATCCAACGGGTTTTGGTGAAGCCAATTAAACTTTTATTTTCTCTGAAATACACAATTATAAGGCATTCTACCCACAAATTGTGCTGTAAAACATCCACCACCCAAAAATGTGAATTATCATAGTCATAGGCAAGTCGAAAGTTGAAATTCTCTAATTAGCTGTAGCTGTGTAACGCTTTGCGGTCTTCAGATTCTAAGACAACAAATACGAATTAAGCCGTATCATCATCCGAAAATAGAAGTTTGCCAGTAAATTGTGTGTGTTTGTCGTTGTCGTCGTATATTGATCCAAAAAAACCCACTTTGAACAGGTCTATACGATCCCCCTTTTTAAGTTTCAACACATAATGAAGGTAGAATGGGGTGTAATAATCATGTTTTTCCACATAGTCAGCCCAAACATAAGCAACGGGTTTTTCGTTTAGACGAAGAGCAATGTAAAGACGATTCATAAGTTTATGTTTGATTCCATTAACATTGAACTCATAGATGCCGTTTCTCGGAGCTTTGAAGAAGTGCCCATTCATCTTAAAAGCTCCTCCAATATTGAGAACCATAACTTCAAAAGGGATAACAGCGTTGCTAGTATAGAATGGCGCATTTTTCTGGACGTTGAAGTAAACACCATCAACAGCAGTTGACGTACTATTACTGCTCGATGCAGCATTGTACGCCATCAGGAGTTTGCCAGAAAATTGTGTCAAGTGATTGCTATCGTCATAGAGGCATCCTTTTTTTAGAAATAGGCTGACTCGATCCTCCTTTTCAAGTTTTAAAATCGAGTTAATTGAAGAAGACAAGTGAATATCGTGTTGGGTTGCATAATCGGCGAACGTGTAAGCAACTTTGACACCATTGAGTCGCAGAGAAATTTGCGTCTCTGTTGGCGTCTCTGTTTTGTAACCTTTGAATATGAATTCGTATATTCCAGCTACAGGACAGATAAACTCATTATCGTTCAAATCGAAGACCTCTCCTATGTTGAGCTCCACAATTTCGAAAGGAATGATTGATCCAATTTTGCAATAACTTGAACTCCTTTGTGCGTTGAAATAGACGGCCAATGGTTTCTTATCATTTTTGCTTACGAGTGAGTTATTAGACTTCTTATCGATGGTTCTAACGTCTTCATATAGTAGTTTTCCAGAAAATCGGCTGTGTTGAACAATGTCTTTATCAATGCCGCTGTCCAATTTCCCTTCCTTGTTGTACAAATCAATACGGTCCCCTTTCTTCAATTTCAAGAGAGAGTGCATGGAGATTGGGTTGCAAAATTCGTGACTCCCAACACCAGGATGATGCCCCATAAAGTGGGACCAGGCATTGACAGCCACTTCACCGTTGATCCGCAGAGAGATGTAGAGGGAGTCGGCCGTGCTCGTTTTTTGACCATTGAAATTGAATTCGTATATACCAGATTTTGGAGCGATGAAGGCGCTCTCTTTTAAATCGAATGCTCCGCCTAGGTTGAGAATCGCTTCTTTAAACTGAACAACCCCAGTTTGATCCTTGTTGAGGTCTGGCAGAGGTGTTTTCTGGACGAAGAAGCAGATGAAATCGTCTGACGGTTTATCTGGATGAGGACAGAACGGTGAAATCAACAAGCATTTTCCTGATGTGGAAGATACGGGAGTTAGATCACGATTATTTATCGATTGTCGTTTACTGATCATATGTCTCGATGATGCTTTATTATGGTCATGAAAGCTGTCTGCTATTTCTTGGAGTTGGCCAATTTCGTGTTCCAAGTGAACGATTTCTTCTTTATCCATCTGCTCTTTAAATGCCATTGTCCTCATCTTCTCATCTTGATCTTTTGAAACGTAGTTGCGGAGGAAGGAGAGTCTCTTATTCTGACGAATAATGACTTTGTCAAGTAATGACGATATCCAGTCCTGTAATAGCAGAAATCAAGTGTAAAACCCTGAATGGTTTAAAACTCGCAGCACTTATATGTGCTACCTTATTATTTGGATGGTCGGGATGGTCGTTTTGATTGACCCATCTATCTTCGACTGATACTATTATTTCTTTAAACTCATCATCTCCTAGACACAAATAAATAGAATAATACCTCAAGATATATAAATATGTGCGCTAATAAATTCACCTTTATTTAAGTTCGAGTTCTTTCCGTTTGCAGCTGCAGCTACTCCAGGTGCAGTAATGGAAAGAATTTGAATAATTCCTGTTAGCAGCCATATTAACATTATCTTTTGGATTGCTAGATAATTATTTCGTTGTTTTTTCATCCTTTCAAAGACTTAATTCACTTAAGAAAGAGTAAAGTGGGGGTTTTCGTCGTAATATCGATTTTAAACTGACTGGTGATTGCAATTTCGGTTTGATGATGCCGTATTGAAAAAGTTAACACGTATTGGGATATTTTGAGTAGAAAGTGTTCATGATCGTTGACGTACTACAAGTTCATTGGTCAGCATTTTACGCTCGCGCGTAGGTTAAATAATTATAAAATATTATTTTAATATACATGTATTTTATAGTTGTAACAAAATGGTAATTACCGGTAATAGGCTTGAATGTGGTACGGCAGTAGATTAGTTTTGTTCTGTTTTATTTCAATTTCGATTATAAATATAAAATAAAATCCAGCGATCCGCATCTCAATCATTATTTTTTATTTTTCTACAAATTGAATGAATAATCCATAAAAATAGAAGTACAATTTATGATAACTATTTGTAGATATCTAATAATAATTACATATTTTAAAGGTATTCTATCTCATTTCCTATGAAATATTATTCATGAATAAACATATTCTCTTTCTTTTATATTATTTAGTCATTTAGAGCGCATTTTTAAAAAGTCGAATCAAACTTATAACTTTTCGCTTACAATTTGAATTCTTAACACGAATGAATAAACTTTAATAATGCCACATTACTGATGATGGCAAAAATGTTATCGTTCCATTGCATTCGATTTTTTCTAGACACTTTCATAATTCATATAATTTCCTCCTTTTAGGTTGGGATTATTTACGAACTAAAATGTGTCTATACATTCATATGTTACAAGATTGTATACACAGAACATATAAAAAAAGGAGGAATTTTCCGAATTTTTGCAACATCCTGCTGCGTCCATCACCTATTATTCTTTCTAAACTTCATTATTCAATGTTAGGACGTAGCCTCCCTGGTAGTGGACTGACCAATGGCTATGCATAGCAACACAGTAACCGTGACCGATGAAAGTTGCTATAATGCTGCGTCTCGTTTTATTTCACGGTCTGCCGCAGACCTTGATTTATATTACAATAATACGTAGAAATCTGCAGAATGTGCCTATTCACATATATAATGTACATATTTCAGCGGGCTTATATTCTGGCTATTGACTCGATCTTTTATGCTAGACTATATTATTCTTTTAGATGTCATCCGCATTTCGCAATCATTCAAATGTCCACACGCTCTGTTATGTAATATAAGAATAACATTATGAGCAGAGTGTAGGCGAATATGTAGGTATAACAGTTGAGGGAAGAAGGTTATTGCATTTAGTCGGTGATTGCTCTTCAGTTGACATCTTTCAATCACTGCCACTTGTACCTACCTATACTGTGTAATTATAAGTTATTAAATGAGGTATTTCATTATCGTCTTAATTGTTGGAGGAGTTTATGGATATCCTAGCCTTCCTAGCACCTCCGTCCAGCACTACGAAACCTGTAGCTTTATATTATAATATCATATTATCATGTTAACGATGTAATAATTATTGGGCGAATGTTAGCGGTGAAGCAGTTGCTTGATTCGATGGATTTGAATACGAGTCCTTGTCAGGATTTCTACCAATTTGCATGCGGTAATTGGATCAAGACCAATCCTATGCCAAAATCAAAATCTAGGTATTATATGACATATAAAACTCAAAAATTATTCATATTGTTAATTATGAAAAAAATTAATTTAGATGGACTCAATTTGATGTACTGCGAGAACAGCTAAATAACTACATCAAAGGTGGCTCTTACTAAAATTACTATAACAACAATAATATAATAGCATTATTATTTCAAACGGCTGTAGGTATTTTGCAGCATGAAAGAGACGAATCGGATTCCAATGCAGTCAATACTGCCCGAGACATGTACGCCGCTTGTATGGATACAGGTTACATTTAACTCATTTATAAAATAAGAAATCTTTGTATAATTGTTACGTGACTTTACAGATGCCATTGAGGCAGCCGGCTTGAAACCAATCACGGATTTTCTGGCAAAATTTGGTGGTTGGCCTCTTACGTTAGATCATTGGGATCCATCATCTTTTGATTGGAAGGTATACTAATAAATTTGGGAAAATTCTAATTACTTTTCTTGTAATAAAGATGTTATGTTTTATCGTAGTCAGCAACAGTAGCGACCCGAAGGATTTACGCAACAGCTTATTTATTGAGCGTTTTCAGCAGTAGCGATCCTAAGGATACTCGGCGCAATGCTATACAAGTATGAATTATAACATATAATAAAATAAATTGAATTCCAATACGAATTATAATTAAATATAACTTTTATTTTCAGGTAGATCAAGGTATTAAATATTATATTTCTCTCTTTTTTCGTTATAATGTATAATTATTCTTATAAGGATCTCTATCTTTGCCACGTAATATCCTGGTCAATACCACATACTACCCAAGGACAATGAAAGCCTACGCCAAGTACGCAACCGAAGTCGGGAAATTGATTCGCGATTCGTTGCATCAGACTCAGGTCACTGATAATCAAATTGAAATTGAAGTGGAAGAAATGATTAAATTTGAATCCGCTTTAGCAAATGTATGTACAACTATAAAAGATTCAATTTGCGGTTATATTTCAATTGTTTTAAAATATTTATGTAGATAACGGCCCCGCCAGATCTAAGGAGAAATAACTCTGCAATGTACCATCCAATGTCTTTGGCAGAACTTCAACGTCTGACGGACAGTGTGGAAACTGTAAATCCACAAGCTAAGGTGGTTATCATTAATTTATAGAAACGATCGTCTTTTCCTTAAATGACCTTAAATTACCAATTTGGTTTTCAAGATTGATTGGTATAACTATTTGGAATGCATTTACTCTTTTGCTGATGTTCATATCGTACCCAATGAAGAGCGGATGGTAGTAGTCAGCCCAGATTATTTAAAAAACTTGGTTCGTCTCTTAGATAGAACTCCTCCCCGAGTTCTAGGTATAAATCTATTTAAGAGTAAATGGTGATTTATTAGCAAGATAATGTATCATGCTATTCATTTAAATAGCTAATTATATCAACTGGCGTTTTGTGAGATTGCTAAGTCCGTATGCCAGCAATAAGATCAATAGACTTTCCTCTGACTTCTCTAAAATTTTGAACGGCAATACTCAAACTGAAAGCAGGTAAACAAAAATCTCACAACAGTTAATTAATACTATATAATATGTATTATTTTTTTTTATGTGTTATGAAGATCGAGTAGCTGTGCTTCGGATGTCAATTCATATCTTGGTTTTGCTGTCGGCTCTAAATACATCCAAGAAACTTTCGATGATGCATCTAAAAAAGAGGTAAACTTTAATCAAAAGTAACGAGATTTTTAATAAATCCGCTTTTATAATTATAAATGCTAATTAAAGGTTGGACAAATGATTCGCAACATTAAAGGTGCGTTGAGAACATCTTTTGAGGAGTCTCCTTGGCTTGACCCTGCTACCAGATCAAAGGTCAACAGCTATGCTAATCTCTTGAAAAACATCTCATTAATTTTATTATTTATGTGTATATATTATTAATATTATGATTTTATTTATGACATTAAGGCAATGGAAAAAGTTGATGAAATGGTTGATCTTGTAGCCTATCCTGAATGGATAAAAGATAGGGCATCCCTCGAAAACTTCTATCAAGGAGTAATATTATTACTTAACAAAAATAGACATTAAAACTTGAAACTAATCGAATACATTTAGCTGGTCATTTCGAGACACGAACACTTCCAGAATATTGAGAATGTCAATGCTTGGCTTACGAAAGCTCGCATGAAAAGCCTTCGACAAAGGACGAGTAGATCTAGGTATAGTTATTACATTATATAATATTCAATTTATAAAACTTTGAATTTTAATTCTTATATTTATAGGTGGTCGAGTTTTCCAACAGTTGTCAATGCTTTTTATACTCCAACTCTTAACGCAATCAGTATATTCCATAAAACATTTAGGGTATTATTGCCAAGTGATCTAATAAAGTTGTTAACGTTTTCAGCGTTCCCTGCTGGGATCTTGCAACCTCCGTTCTTCGGATTGACAGGACGACTTGCGTAACATTCAATAAAACTGTAATCAATAATATCATAAGATAATTGTTTATATTTTGATGTGTATATTATAGAGCTATGAATTACGGTGGAATTGGGAGCGTGATTGGTCACGAAATTACTCACGGTTTCGACGATAAAGGTTATTCAAATACGTAAAATTTTCCATTCGTTATGACTTATGACCGTACACATTGATTAACGATTTAACAGGGCGACAGAGTGACAAATACGGCAACAATGTTCAATGGTGGACCGATGAAACTCTGAGCAAATATCTCAAACGAACCCAATGTTTCATCGAAAAATACTCTAATTATACCATCCCCAATGGATCCCGCGTAAATTTACACTATTCAACTTAAATCAACAAGCACTATCTTATGTATCATTCATTTAGTTGAACGGGGTGATGACTCAAGGTGAGAATATCGCCGATAACGGAGGTCTCCTCCTCTCATTTAAGGCCTACGAAAAGTACGTGGCCGTTCATGGACCAGAGCCACATCTACCCGGTTTAGAGCAGTTTACAAACGAGCAGATCTTTTTCATCTCTTTCGCCAACATTTATTGCGGTACTGAAACTCCCGAAAGGTTGGCCAGTCAGATCCAAACAGATCCCCACAGTCCGAGTCGATATCGAGTCCAAGGGGTCCTATCCAATAACGAGGATTTTCTCCGAACATTCAACTGTGGGGTTGACAGCCCAATGAATCGTTTAAACAAATGTTCGCTATGGCAACAAAGGAAATAATAATAATAGCTATAAGTTGTGTAGGTTATAATTTATGTATCGAAATAAAATGTTAGTATCGCATTTAAGTGTTTGGTACAAACAGATTGATCTGCTTATGTTGTCGAAATACAATAAACCAAAAGTCCATTGCTATCTGCCAGTGTACACGTATAGATTAAAGTTCTTTAGAGTCTCTTCTAGAGCACTTAATTGGAAGTAAGAGCTGAAACGACCAACATGAAGGCTGCTGTTACTGAAGATCCCGGTGGAAAGATGTCTAACAACAATATAGGTTGCTGCTGCATTAAGAGTTCAGACAAGCTTCTAAAGGGATCCAAGATCGTTGCAATCATCCATGCTGTAAGTTCATTTGACACTTTCAAAAGCTCAATTTAATCGAAGATTAATTTATGTAATAGATTGGTACCATCGGGATGGTGGCTGGGTTGATCTATGCCACGATCAACATGGACACTGTTTACAAAGAAGTGTCCCAGGTGAACGTGAACCAACTTCCTTACCTGATCCAGAATTACATTTTCCCTATGAAAAATAACGAAGTTGCGGAAGGGCAGGAAGCTGAAAAGAAAGGGGAAGAGGCAAACCCCGATAATAGTGCCGATTCCTTTACCGTAATGAAACGTAGTACTACCAAACCGTCATCAGTCAGCAAACCCAGCAAATCTCAGAACGCAAAAACCGAAAAAGACGATAACAAGAAAATACGAAAAGGAAAAGTGAATCCAAATTTATTTCCAGTGAGTAGCCACACTGGTGATTCCGATGGTGTCAGGCGCAAGCGTTCCAATTCCAAGAAATCTAAAAAGCCGATGATTAGTCAAGCTCTGGCTACCAATGTTCTTATTGGAATCGCCGTTTTTCACGTTTTTCATATGGGCTTCTCCGTCTTACTCTTTATTGCTGCATCAAAGGTAATATTTTGGTTCATTATAATTATTGTTCAAAACGTAATTTGACCTTTTTTGGTATAATGGCAGAAAAAATGGACATTGATGATTCCTTGGATCTTTTCTGAATTTTTCCGTCAGACAGTTTTTCTTTCTCTCTATGGGTTTATAATTTACTCCTCTTTTCCGGCTATTACCAGTACAGCGGTAGAGGATAAAATTGGTATATGAGAGAACATAATAACTATCTATTCTATGTAAGATTTGATATCATTTTTGATTTCTTTTGCAGCTAAGTTTCAAATTCCTTTCCTATTGATCATTCTCTTAATAATTGGTAAGTAATTTATGATCCGAATATCTAATTAAATAAAACAACCAATAATGTTTTTTATACCATAAAAACAAGTTTCGACCCTCGTTCTTTGGGGTGTCATCATCGGCACCCTTCGCGATCTACACTCTCGAGAGCGTCAAATCGGACATAAAAGTGAATATCTCTCTCACTTGTTCTTGGGTAGATTCAAGAAACACACTCAAACGACGGTCAAGACAATCCCTGCCGTTTCTGCTGCTTCGACCATCCCAAAAGGTGAGAAAAATTCGAATCAATCAGCTTTAGCGATGATGACTAAAACTGAGGGAATCGATTCGAACTCACCATCAGCTGATGCTGTTATTGTAAACGATTCTACCGGAAATCCTGATTCGCCATCATCGGAAGCAGTTCCTACGGTACAGCCGCCACATTCAGATGTGCATGGAAAACCTTTGATGGGCAACGTCGACGTCAAGGAGCACTACATCATTCACAATGTTGGTCATGCCGGAGGAATTTGGGCTTGGTGAAAAATTAAATTATTTTAACCTGCTACATAAAATATTTGAATTCTAGAAAACTTATTGGAATGAAATGTAGTGTTCTTTATAGAACCCAATTATTATTTGGATGACTTATATAATAAGCTATAATAGCACATAATATTTAGGAGTGGTAATGAAATTTTTCAATTGGATGAAATAATAATACAAGAATACTCTATATATAGATTATTTTCATTTAAATTAAATTAAATTAGGACTGTTTATAGAGTTGCCCCTATTATTCTTTTAACAGAAGTTATTTTAGCTGTAAAATTAAAGTTTTTACCGCGAACAATTTAATAAAACCACTTGAATAGTGTAGTAAATAAATATATCATCTCTGAGACGCATGGTATGCAAATGTGGGTACAAGGGGAAATTTGAAATGTGACTAGATACACTCGCGCAAGAAATGTCTTTCGACATCAAAAGATTAAGCAGCAGATTTAGGTATTATTAAATTACAATATATTCTTTTAAATGTAAAGAATTTAATGTTATTTGATTGTTTTTAAGGTGGACTGTTTTCCGCTTATTTAATTCTTCTCAAACCCAAAATTGGTAAAATAGTAAAAAAAAAATATGTCTACAATATCAAATGGTGGGCCAATGAATCTCTGACCAAGAGTCTCAATTTGTGTCGATTTTATTCCATCTCTAATGTTTTAAGGGTTTAATAACTCCCGTTCACTTGATATATAAATTACTGGCCTAGTTCTTTAAATCATTATAGGATTTACATTTACTATTCATTTAAATTGGGTGATTACACTCGGTAAAAATATTGACGGTAACGGAGATGTCGAAATAAGGTATCTGTTCCGATGACGTAAGAAATTTCAATTATGGGGCCATTGGCTCGATGAATCGTTATAATTGAAAAATAAATGCTTGTTGTGGTAGCACAAGAAATATCAATGTATACAGCTCTATCAGGTTTATAGTTTAATTGATAAAAGTGTATTACTCCCGCATTATTATGAGCGGATTTAAGTACCACACGTAAACAAATCGATCCGCTTTTGTTGTCGAAATACAATAAACCTTAAGTTCAACTGTTTATTGCTGTCAACAGCACATCCAAATTAGTGTACATGCTCATCCTTTGGAGACTCCTCTAAAGTTCTTTTAATTGGAGCTGAGTAGTGGCGTTAAACTGATGATGGAAATTAACGTTACTGCAGTTACCGTAGATCAAGAAGGAAATAATATGCCTACCAAGAAAAAAGACTGCTGCTGTCTTAAGAATCCAGACAGCCTTCTGAAGGGATCCAAACTCGTTGCAGTTATACATGCCGTAAGTAATATTTCGTAAATTGTAAACTTATAGCTCATATAATTAAGAGAAAATTATTTAATAGATCGGCACCACCGCAATGTTGGCTGGGTTAATTTATGCCGTGATCAACATGGACGCTGTTTACAAAGAAGTGTCCCAGGTGAACGTGAACCAACTTCCTTACCTGATCCAGAATTACATTTTCCCTATGAAAAGTAACGAAGCTGCGGAGGGACAGGAAGCTGAAAAGAAAGGGGAAGAGCCAAACGTCGATAATAGTACCGATTCCTTTAAGTTAATTACCCGTATTACTACGAAAGCGTCAGCCAGAAAACTCAACAATCCACAGAGCGCAAAAATCGACAAGGACGATGACAAAAAAATACGAAAAGGAAAATCGAGACTAAATTTATTTTCAGTGAGTAGCCACGATGGTGAATCGGATGGTGCCAGGCGCAAGCGTTCCAATTCCAAGAAATCTAAGAAGCCGATGATTAGTCAAGTTCTTGCCACCAATTTCCTCATTGGGGTAGCCGTTTTTCACGTTTTTCATTTCGGACTATGCGTTTTACTCTTTCTTGCTGCATCAAAGGTTTTCCCCCTTTTTTTATGCAGTTTAATTATTTAAATAATTTTTCAACTTTTGACGCAGAAAAAATGGATATTGATGCTTCCGTGGATATTTTCTGAATTTTTTCGTCTGCTTATTTTTCTTGCTCTTTATGGATTTATAATATACTCCTCCTTCCCGGCGATCACCAGCACAGCAGTAGAAGATAAAATTGGTATCATAAATGGACATAATTTTTATTTATGCGATGAAAGAATTGTAAAAATTGATTTGAGATTTCTTTTGCAGCCAAGTTCCAAATTCCCTTTCTAGTCATTATTCTCTTAATCATTGGTAAATAATTGATTGTATTCATTTCCTGTTTTTAAAACAACTATTCTTTTTTCAACCTAAAACAGTTTCGTCCTTCGTTCTTTGGGGCGTAGTCATCGGTGCCCTTCGCAATCTTTGTAATCGAAAGCGTAAAATCGATCCAAAAAGTGATTTCCTCCATAACTTGTTCTTGCGTAAATTCAAGAAAAACTCTCCAACGACGATCAATACCATCGCTAAAGTTACTGCTGCTCCGATCATTCCAAAGAGTGAAGAAAATTCGAATTTGCCTACAAAACCCGTTGGAACCTTTGAAGTGGAGGAACACTCCATTCACAATATCGGTCATGCTAGAGGCATTTGGGCTTGGTAAAAAAAAAATTATATATCAAGATTAAAACATATATTACACCAATTCAGATATTAATCGAAATGAAATGTAGTATTTAGTTATATTAGACTAAAAGCTAATTTAAGTTGGTGAAATATTAATAATACACGAATTCTGTACTCGATTTTCACCTAAATTGTTGATAAACTAAATCATTAATTTAAACAAATATTTGAAATGTCAATATTCAACATAATAGGAATGTCACAGTATCTCTATATCGTCATATAGACTAATCGGCGGACGCGGACCGTGGGCGGACTTTTTTTTTTTAATGAAAACCGCGGATCGTTCTAGAAATTATAAAGGATAGATTCCAAGGCAAAACTTACGGTACTCTGAAGAAAAGTAATTCAGATCATCATTCGACGCCGAATTCATATCCAACCGAATGGTGAAAAGTACTAGTCGACAATTTTTTTATGGATGACGAGGTAACTGCGCAATAAACCGTTTTCTCCCAAAGTGTCTTCAGTTTATCTTAATTATCTGTTAATTCCTAAGTTATGTTAACTTTTACCTTTTACCCTTAAAGTTAAGCATTGAATTCCACTTCGAACGGTAAGGTCAACATGTTATTGCTCAATTTATTCTCGTTCTTTGGAGTCTCTACAATAGATTTTCATTATAATTTAGCAGTAGTTGCTTTTTTTATGAAAAAAATTTAAATTGCTACAGAATCTAAAAATCCCGAGGGAAAAAAGCCTAAAAAGAGTAAAGGCTTCAGCCTTGCTACAAATAAAGACATTATAATAAGTTATAATTAAACAATAAATGTTTGCTATGGAAGCTGGTATCATCATGAACTTACTAGGCTATGATTATATACTCCAATGACTTGTTAAAGGGGTAACTTTTTAGCAACAAGTTGGAAAGAAGGATGTTTTTGTAGCATTTCTTTTAAATTAGCAAAAGGTTTTACTCCGACAGGACACTCAAACTCAGCCAAATTAACAGTTCGGATGATTTCACATGCCATTTTGTTGAGGATCCGTTGAGCAAATGTACTAGCCACATCTGCTTTAATGACTTCCACACCATAATCACGATAAGCTCTATCGATCGCCACATTAGTCATTGTGGTTAATATACCCAATCGTCCTAGATCGGGTCGAATGCTGGCCATACCTAAATTTAAGACTTTATCAGTCTGGTAGCGATCGAACAGGTCTACTTCTCTGTTGAGCTCTTTTTTAAGAGCTCGCCGAGACCAGCCAAAAGATTGGTCAAACGGTTCATCGTCTGGCACAATTCTTATTGGTTGCTGACTGGGTTTTAGTTCCAACATATTCAAAGATACTGCAACAATTTGTCTGGGGTCGCCGTTAATATTGGTCTTCTTATGCACTAAAACCGAGTAAGGCTGAGAAGCGTAGTCTCGGACCAGGTTTTTGAGCCATGGAGATCGTCTAGCCTCGTCAGGATTGTGATCCATACAATAAAGTTCTCGGACAGGAGTTGCAGTAAAAAAATGCTGCAGAAGATATTCTCTTATTTCATCCGCATCTCTCGGATGAACCCAATCCATGATTAGTTCCTCTGAAATATTTTCCACTTTAAGTGGTAATTCGGGTATTGTCTATAAAGAAAGTATACATGTAACCTTAACTCTATAGATAATTTAACATGATGCTTTAGCTATTTACCGTGTAAAGATTACGGACGTTAAGTTTAGTAGAAGAATATTTCTCCAGAGCTGATGAATATTTTCCTGTACTGATCGATGAAAAATTTCGAGCTAGACCGTGTATGTACCCAAAAGGAAAATTTTAATTAATTGATTGAAATTTTACACCGTCTTTGTGAAATACCTTTCCATACTAGGTTATTGCATCCCAGGAGACAAAAACCGGTTTTAATAGTAGTCAGCATTTTGATGATCTAAAACACTTTACCGCGAAGTTACAGTGAATGCAGATAAACCAAGTCTCTTGCGCTACTCGGATTCTAATATGAGCTGATGTAACTAACAACACAGAATTTAGAATGGAAGTGAACTCATCAATATGCGAGATGAAACCAGTGAAAAAGTTGCACTCACACACAACAATTCATAATTTACCTTGATAAATAATTCTTCTCGATAAAAAATGTTACACGATTTAAAAAAAAACAAACTATTGCATATTATAATTATTAATGTATTCGAGAACCTATCTACCCAACTTTTCATCGAGGTTCACATTCATGCAAACAATGAATAAAGATCAGCATGAAATGATCACTATAGCCAATTAAGCTGGAATATGTAATTGATCGGTTGTATGACAGGACTCTCCTAAATGATTGTCATGATTGCGCGGGGTGAAACAGGAGCACGATCTCAGCATTCCGGCGAGTCAGAAACTACTGAGAACCATTATCAGTATTTCTCATAATTATTTTATTACACGGAATGAAGTTTTTAATAAGAAGAGTGGGAAAAAGCGTGAAAAAGCGTGTCAACGAATATTCATGCATTGTTTCAATTTATTGCAAATGTTTAATTATATGGAAACTATTTTTTTAGACAAGGACGTATGTTGGAAAAAGTTTTTTTTTTTAACATCAGATGAAGATTGGTTTTTGGCTGCGTAACCATGCTGTTTGCTTACTTAAAAGGATTAATCTTCCCAATTAATCAGTCTCTGTTGAAACTTAAATTAGTTTATTTCCTCTTCGCCTCTTGTAAGTTTCATATTTTTATGTTATTATCTTTCTGATTATCAAACTTATATTTTATTTCAACAATTTATTAGTATGGATTGCTGTCACCGCCTACACGTCCCTAATCTCGACACAAATTATTAGTTACCAACAATTGGCTATCATTCACGCTGGTGTTCCAGTTTGTTCGATTTTGGGACCTATTTTTATCGGTAATATATTATTGCTCAGTTTGAAGTTATTTCCATTAATTACCATCATAAATGTTTCAAAAAGGATTCATTGCTGATAAATTAGGCAACTACAATGTAATCCTCGTGATTCTAACTTTGCTGGGCGGATTAGCATAGGCGTAAAGTACGCGGGGGCTCCGGGGCTCGAGCCCCCTCCGGGAACGGGAAAAATGTACAGGGTCTTATGGACTTCCAGTTTTTGAGCCCCGTTAGAGATATAGGGAGAGCCCCCTCCGAGAAAATTAGAACTCTACGCCTATGCGGATTAGTGAACCTGCCGGTTCTTTGGCTACAAGCTCAGCACCAAATCGATCCTACTCTCACCTACATCTTCCCAGTCTTGTTAATCATTCGGCTGCTCGGTTTTACCTTATATGATGCTTCTCAATCTTTATTTGATTCTTGTGGAATGTCAATGGCCAAGAAACATGGCGGAGATTTCGGAAGACAGAAGATGTGGATAACGGCTAGCATGATAGTCACTCCTTTGACTATCGGACTTATGATCGATTACATCTCCGAATATAGAGGCATATCGAATCAAAATCCATTCCAATATAACCACTTAACCCTTTCCTGTTACATACAGGATTTAAGGATTATTCTAGCGCATTTTATTTTACCACAGGAATGTCCTTAATATCCCTTCCATTCATCTACAGCTTAGACGTTCAAGTCCAAAAGAATGAGAAAAAACTTATGAAAACTGCTCGTATGGTGATTGGAATGATCGACGTAGACGTCTTCCTGCTCGTTCAAGTCATTGTTGGCATTTGTTGGGGCTGGCATATAAGCTTCTTTGCCGTTTACATCAACACAGAGCTGGATGCTTCCAAAACCCTCTTAGGTAAATAACCCTTATATTGTACAGTCGATGTACAGTACAAATTAAAAGTGATAAATTTGGTTCTCACCTAAGGGGGAGCTCTTTGCATTGGTGGGATCTCTTGTATGACATTGTGTGGTTATGCCACACGAATAATCGACAAATTAGGTGCGCCGAATACCGTGGCAGTATCCCTCTTGTCCAGTTCAGTCAAATTCACCGTCTATTACTTTTTAAGGTGTTGGCGTAATTATAATCTTACACTGCATACAACAATATTATCTGTAGTTTAAAAATATTCAGTTCATTGTTTACATAGGAATGGGTGGTTCGTTCTAGCAATGGAACTGCTAGATGGGGCCTGCGGATTTCTAGGAATCGTTTCTGGAAATTACTATTGTGGAGCAGCAGCTCCTGCAGGGATGCTCGCCTCTATGAACGGCCTCCTAACAGCAGTCGTCTTCGGAGCTGGTCAGATGATCGGAAGAACTTGCGACATTTTCCTAGATTTCATTTCGTTGATTGTGTTATTTAATCGTTTCAGGCAGGGGACTGGGATTGACTATCGGAAGTCTTTTGACATCCTCTTATGGAATTCGATATTCTTATTTGGCTTTAGGTATATTAGCTGGGACTACTTGCATTTCATACATGGTTGTCTATAATAACTGTTTGAAGAAAATGGAGCTGGCAAGATTTAATTCAGCGGCGTCATCGGAACCATAAACAGGCTTATGAGTTACGGAAGTGAAGCATATCGTGCAAGCCATTCCGCGCAATTAAGCGTCATGATATAAAATTGAAAAATAAATTTCAAAAATAATTAAAATAAAAAGGATACATTCCACGTTCAATGTTCATGTTTTGTTACTATTTTACTTTCCAATTCAAATTGACCAAAATAAAAATTTAATATATGCATAATGGCTAATTTTGATTTTTATACTTCCCCGCCAGGTAGAACAGCTGTTCGGGCCATAGGGTGGGCTGAAGTCGGGGAAATGCGGCGAGTTCGGCACCCTTGCCGAATTTTACCGACTATGGACAGAAAGATACATGCCGCTTATGTTTCAGTCTTTTTGTGAAGTTTTTTTAGTCAATACGTACAATACTTATGTACTTAAACGGTAGCAGTATTAATTATACGTCTGGATGACTACAATATTTACAACAATATATTATAACTACAATATATTCATTTAGTACACGATTCATGCATATTATCAGATTATACGATTTTTACCTTCAAATAAAATCTATTATTTAAAAAGTAATTGCGAGCCAGCGTCGTTTTTTGAGCGAAGCGAAACTAATGGGGAAGTTTCTACTCTATTGTAACCGTAGAAAAAGAGAGTAGTAGTATTTATGACGCCAAACCCATTTCTCTCGGTGATGGTTTTGACTGCATCTAGATCCCCTTTTGCACAGGCTTCTAGGAAACTTAGTTGTCTTGGGTTGTTCACATCTGCTTTAAAATATATTCATAAAACTATCAGCCAATATTGCAACAACATATATACACTATCAAACTATTAATTTACCTAAAGGTTCAATATTATTTGCTAGCACAATAATTACCAATTCATAAGAGAATTATAGTTTAATTGATAAAATTGTATTATTATTCCCACATAATTATGAGCGGACTTAAGTATTACACGCAAACAGATCGACCCGTTTTCGTTGTCGAAAGACAATCAACCAAAAGTTCAACTGATTATTGCTGTCAACAGCACATCCAAATTAATGTAAGCTCATCCTATATAGAGCTTTTAATTGTAGCTGAACAGTAGCGGTGAAATAAAGACAAAAATGAATGCTGCTGAAATTACCTTAGATCCCGAAGAAGAGATGGCCAAAAAGAATAAAGTCTGCTGCTGGATCAAGAATCCAGACAGCCTTCTAAAGGGATCAAAACTCGTTGCAGCTATTCATGTTGTAAGTTATAGTTAATACATTTTATACTTATTGCGAGTCAGCGTCGGTTTTTGGTCGAAGCGAAAAAAAACCTAGGAACTTCAAAGAGCGCTTTTCTATCTTAACAAATATAATTAATGAGCACATTATTTAATAGATCGGTACCATCGGAATTGTGGCTGTCTTTATTAACACAGTTATCAATATGAACCAAGTCTACAAAGAAGTTTCCCAGTTTAACGTGAACCAATTGCCTTACTTGATCCAGAATTACATTTTCCCTTTAAAAAATAACGAAGCTGCGGAGGGGCGGGAAGCTGAAAATAAAAGGGAAGAGTCAAGCGCTGGCGATATTGCCGATTCCTTTACCGTAATGAAACGTACTATTACCAAGGCGTCATCACTCAGCAAACCCAGCAAATTACAGAGCAAAAAAATCGACAAAGGTGACGATGACAAGAAAAAAAGGAAAGGAAATATGAAACAAGATCTATTTCCAATAAGAAGTATTAATAATGCTAGTGATTTTAACCGCCAACGTTATGAATTCGATGGTAATAATGACACGCGTGAGTATAATCGCCAACAGCGTTATAAATTTGATGGTGCCATACGCATCAAGCGTTCCGATTCTAAGAAACCTAAGAAGCCGATGATTGGTCAAGCTCTAGCTACAAATGTTCTCATCGGAACTGCTGTTTTCCACGTTATTCACCTCGGACTAAGCCTTTTACTCTTTACCGCTGCATATAAGGTTTTTTTAGTAGTTAGGTAGTTTTAAAGTTTCAAATGAATTATAATTACTTTTTGGTGCAGAAAAAATGGATTCTGATGATTCCGTGGATGTTTTCCGAATTTTTCCGTCAGCTTATTTTCCTTGCTCTTTATGGATTTATAATATACTCATCTATCCCAGCTATCACCGCCACAAGAGTAGAAGAAAATATTGGTAATTATAAGAGGACATATAATGACTATTTATTTGGTATAAAAATCTATATTTCGAGAGTTTTTTTTTTACAGCGAAGTTCCAAATTCCCTTCCTAATCATCATTCTCCTAATAAGGTAATTTATTTATTATATCTATTTTCAATTTTTACAACAATTATTCTTATTTGACCAAAAACAGGTTTGACCTTTGTTCTTTGGGGCATAGTCATCGGTGCCCTTCGCAATCTTTATGCTCGAGAGCGTCAAATCGAACCTAAAAGTGATTTCCTCCCTAACTTATTCATGGGCAGATCCAAGGGAAACTCTCTAACGATGGTCAATACCATCGCCGAAGTTCCTGCTGCTCCCATCATCCCAAAGATTGAAGAAAGTTCGAATTCACCTGCAAAACCCGTTGGAAGCTTTGAAGGGGAGGAACACTATACAATTCGTTATGTCGGACATGCCGGAGGCATTTGGGCTTAGTGAAAAATCTATATCAAGTTTTAAAAATATTCAAATTCATATGTTAAAATAGGAATGAAATATAGTATTTAGTTATATTAGTCTCACAGCCGATTTAAGTTGGTGAAATTATAATAATACACGAATACTGTACGGTACTCGATTTTTGAGCCATGGCTACCAATTTATTCATTGGGGCAGCCGTTTTTCATACAGGCCTCTGCGTCTTACTTTTTACTGCTGCATATAAGGTTTTTTTTTCAAACATAATAGCTATTTCAAAAATTTCAAATGAATAAGAAAGAATATCAAATTTTTATTATAAGAGAACACGATAACCAAAACGACGGTTAAGACGATCGCTGAAGTTCCTGCTGCTTCGATCATCCCTAAGAGCGAAGACAATTTGAATCAATCCGCTTCGATCATTCCTAAAACCGAAGAAATCAAATCGAATCCTTCATCAGCTGATGTTGTCATCGATAAAGATTTGACTAAAATTTGACTGGAAATCCCGAGTCGTCATCATGGGAATCACAACAGTTGAAAATGCCATCAGCAATTCTTACAGTACAACCACAACATGCAGATGTGCATGGGCAACCTTTGATGGGCAACGTCGACGTCAAGGAGCACTACATCATTCACAATGTCGGCCATGCTGGAGGCATTTGGGCTTGGTGAAACATTATTTATTACCTGCAATAACATGTTCGAATCATATAAACTTTTATTGGAATGAAATGTATCGGGGTGCTCTTTGTCGAACCCAATCATTATTTGAACTTGTGTAATAAGCTTGAATTTGAATTTTTTTGCAAAAACCCATTGGAACTTTCGCATTGAACGAACATGCTATTTTCATTAGCAATGTTGTTCAGAATGACACAGCTGAAGTATTGATGAAAAAATAATAATACACGAATATCGTAATCGACCTGCATTATTTTTTAATAACTACAAATTATGAACCAAATTATTTTCAAATTGAAAGTTCTATATAATTGTTGACGAACTAATATTTTAATTGAGAAATGATGATGGTTTAATCAAACTTTCAGGTTTTCATAAGATAATACACATTATTATTACCTAATATAAATAGAATAGGGCGTGATACAGGTGAATGAACTCACATTTTTTCATTGCATGCACTCACTCATCATTCACTAACAATATTCGCTTTTCTAAAAACGGGCAAAACTTTATCAACACATATTTTCAAAGGGATATAACAAGATAATATAAAGAAAGGATACACCATTTACTCGCCTAATGATTGAAATTCCCGTATACAAAACTGATATTTAGTAATATTACAATGATATCTTTCAATAATATTGAATAGAAAAAGAATAAAAACAGCCAGTATATTAACAGGAAAACAATAATATAGGGGCAGTGGAGACTAGTTTGTTGAATATATATATAAAAAGGTAAAAAAACGTACAGACATGATGAAATTACGTGATATGTCAACTTCCTTTTCCGCTGTCCCTTTTATATTACATTGTGAATTGAGAAAACAGCAGTCGACATTCACAACACGCAAGAGTAGTAGTGAAACACACACAAAAACTTCTTTTTTTTACGAAATATGATGAGAAATGTGCAGCTCAGCAATACACAATAAAAGCTCGAATTTATATATTGTACTGTAAATATATATGATAGCAGCACGCGATTCTCAATGATTGACTAAAAACATTCGGCCAGTTGGTCTAGAAACGTTGCAGATTCGTGAAAAGTGGGTCTTAGACTCTCTTCTCGGGACCAGCACGACATCATCCATTTGTACAGCTGACAGGGCCTCCCTTTCGGCTGAGACAGGACCACCTGCCAAACGTAATAATAAGACTTCTATTTCTCAGACATTTATAGAGAAAAATCACCTCTCTCCCGTCGGAATAGTAAAAGTGATCGGCATTGAGTATGACTTGCGTGTCGTTCATCGTGTGAAACGGTCTCTCCCGAGCACCTGTCGCCAGCTCCCAAACCGTGACAGCCAACATCCAGACACCGCTGTACTCGGTGAATTTACCCTGTGACATTGTCAACTTATGTTACTTATCAAATCAGGAACAATTGACTGCACAATACTACTTTTATCTAATTTTTAAAAAAGGATGTCGGAGATATTATTGGATTACAAGAACTTAAGTTCCAAAAACAATTGACTGTATAGAATTCCATTCCATATTGCACTTCAAAAAATGAAGTTGCTTCTTACTACAGTACATTTTGAGAAAAGGAAAGGATGTCAAAGATATTTTTAGATTACCAAAACTAAAGTTTCCCATGGTAACCAGCGGAGGGGTAGTGGTTTACGTCCCCGGACTTCACCGTAATCTTCTTTGAAAGCCGTAGTAACGACGGCAAGATCACTCACTTTGACGTGAAGCTCCGGACCGAGTAGACAGTTTCTAAATTGGTTTTGGTTAAAAAAATTTAGATTATTCTGTCACAAAAGATATAGGCTCTATTTTAATAAACCTTGAAGCCAAATCCTTGTGGACCAATCCTTTTCCTTCGAGATATTCCATTGCTCGGGCAATTTGGCACACCATTTTAAGTAGATTCGCGTTACTAAAAATAAAATGATATGAGCTTTTTTATAAAGTGGAGAGTTCAAGCAAAAAGTTTTTCATCGTCGTCATTATTCTGTAGTTTACTTTGGGAGCAAGTTTCTCATCAAAGCACATTAACTACACCTTGTTAGTAGACGACAAATCCCCCCCAAAAGTTTGCTTGTATATACCTCATTTCGGTAGATTGCTGCTTCAAATAAGTGTTTAGATCTCCGTAAACCGGGCATTCAAAGATCATCCAACCAGTTCCACTGGAATTGCTGTAAGCCAAAAGGGAGCAAATATTGGGATGCTGAAGAGATGCCAACATCTTGATCTCTGCTTGGAAATTTTTGGGCTCTTTGATGGGTCCACCTCGAACAACTACGGGCTGTTTCATCGACATGTTTTCGTAATCGCTGTTATTCTCGTTCATTACATGACAGACGTAAGCCTATTGCAACGTATTATAATTGTTAATCCAATTAATTATAGGGTTGAATAAATATTTATACTTCTCCGTGGGCGGTGGATCCGAGCCATTCAACGAGTCTCAAACTTTGGCGCGGGATTTCGGGAACTTGAAGCGTCTTTGATGCACTTTCCAGGACAAAAGAGTCGGCCAATGGTCGGATATTCCACACGAATCCAATCTGCATTGAAAACTTCAATAAGTAATAATTTCAAAAGATTTCTTTTTCTTAACTATGTATACGTTGGAGGCTGATTTGAGTTGAACGGATTTGCCGCAGGATCGACGGCTGATGGGATCCGTGGAAACGCGGGGGAAGTGACCGCCGACGGCCTGATTCGATCCTAATAGTGAAACCCCGCTGCTATGGTAACGCACTGCCGGCAGATGATGAGTTCTAAGGCTGCTGAATTGATTATGCTGAAGTCCAATCACGCTCGCCGTAGCATACCCTATTATATAATTAATTAAAACTTCCATAATTCATCGAACAGACTCGATTATTTAGACATTTTCGCCGAACCTGAGTCATCGGGATCGGTGCTCTTATTCAAATCTCCAGTGATGATGGAATGTTGACTGATGTACTGCAAATTATTAACGGGCATTGGTTTGTCATAACCGATAACTTCGTCCACATCCAGACTAGACGGCGCCACCTAAAGTCAATCGATATCGATTGAATTTTACACAATTTTGTGGGGCCGCGCTCTAATAGGAACAATGATTAGATCTACCTTGACGACTCCGCCGGATTGAACATCGAAAGGGGCGCTAAAGGTCACAATAGTCTCTTGAACACACTTTTTACGATGGTTCATCAGGATAATGACGACAATAGCGACGATTAGGAGCAACATAACGGCAGATAAAGCTCCCACAACGGCCTCAAAATAGCCGTGACTCCCGGCCGATTCTGCTATTATAAAAATCTCATTAATAAATTAATTCACTTTTAATTTATTATAATAATATTATACCTGTATTGAAAACTCCAGTGGGAGTGATTCCTGATGACGTTGAAGGATCGGCAGGAAGGGCTGTCGTCGTCTGCTGGATTTCATCTTGATCCTCTTCCTGATCCTCAAATTCATTTCCAGGATGTCCTTCCACCATTTCTGATGCATAAAGAAAAATACTCTTATCAATTGATTCCATTCATTGAATAATAATAGGGGTGAAAGAGGCAGCGCGAAACCCCACTCTCTCTCTTTCTACATATATAACAGGCTTAAAGAGAGCGGTGGGGAAAGTTTTTTTTTCAATATGTATCTACTATAGAAGCTCATGAATACGAATTGAATTCGTTCCACTGATATAGCGTATATAAGCTGTTTGGCTTCAAATCGAAATATTCTTACGTAAAAGTAAAAAAAAATAGGGGACAGTCTAATACATAATATAATTATATACCGGAATCGAAAGTCACTTCGCTGATCATAATCCAATGAGAGGAGAACCAGAGTTGAATTTTAACGTAGGTCGTCACCACATTATTGGGTATGCGGATGCTCACGTTCCGGGCGCTCTCCAGCACAGTGTCCTCCATGTAATAGTAATTGAAATTACCGCCGAATGTGCTGCCGCCTAAACTGAAGCTCAAACTCGCTTTCGAAAAGACCTATTTTAAAATTAAATGTTAATATAATTGAATTAGATAAAAGAAAAGGAAAAATAGACCTGAACGTTCTTGCTGAAGTAATTGTTAGTGTGGATGTGCACTGCTGAAAGATTGCGTGGCGAACTGAACTTGAAGAGCAATTGGAGAGGAGACGGGCGAGGAGCAGCAGCAGCTGTCCGGCTCACAAAAGAATCCTTCTTCCAGCCCACCCATCCGTGACCTTTAGACATCATCGTTACTTCTTTTCTTACACCCACCAACCACCAAGAAGAGATAAATGCTGATGGATCGTACCTTTGCGCGCCCCGAGGTCCATTTTGAAATTGTCCAGTCCGTAATGGCCATCTGTCAGCATGCCTAGACCTCCTCTCCATCGAGAGATTCCAGCTTCATTGGGCTCTTTGAATCCATCGTACGTGAGGTCGTCCAGGATGAGGGTGCCGGACCAAGTGTCTCCCACGGGGATCGAGTAGGACACGATGTTTCCTGATGTATTACATCAACATCATCATCCACTTTTATAATATTGTTAACTTAACATATTTATCTTAGGTCAAGAAAAATACTTGAGGTACCAAAAGGAGTATAACGCTATAGGCTACTATTCCGTGATCCATATATTTACAAGATCCCCTCCAGCTGGTGCTCTTATTCGTTCCTCCTAATGGTGGCCCCTCTCATCCGACCCTATAGTCTTTTCTTATATTAGTAGAAGGATCTTTAGTGGCTCGATGATAGAAGCAGAGCAGAGCGTGCTGCTCCTCAATCATATCGAATCGTGAGATCAACGAAAGGGGCTCTTGTTCTCTGACTTCCCTCTACGTGAAGCCTTCCAATAACAACAGCAGAGCAGAGTAGGGGCAATAGGAAAAACAATTAGAGCAACTTTGGTCCAAGAGTTTGCTCCAAGGATCAACATCATAGACAATAAGTTTCCCTCTCTGTACATAAACATACAGATCTAAGGTCTATTAAGAATTCTTATATAGATAACGATTTATGGGCCTATTAAGTTTTTGATGAATGTATATAGTTCGTCTTAATTGGCGGAAGATTGTTTATACAGATTTAATTAGCAGATATAATGAGATGAAGAGAGCATAACAATAGAGATGATGATACATGGATAATAATAATGAATCTTTTACCATTCTGGCGGCATCCGTAGAGTTCGACGCGCATGCAGACCGTCCGCGGGTAAATCCCGTGAGGGATGATACGCACCCTGGTCGCTATTATCGGAGGGTTCAAGTCGTGATGAACTGCCGTCTTCGTATCCGAATTTCCCTCCAAAATCTTCAAAAACAAACAAATAATTTCCACATTTTAGTCATTCATTGTTATAGGAAATCACTTTGAAAGAGAAGAAATCAGCGGAAATTGTCTCTTTTTTCCTATCATCTTCTTTTCTAAATTCCTGATAGAACCGCCGCCGCCGTTTCATCATCAAACTCCCCACAGAAATAAAGTGGACAAAATGTATCAAAGAAGAGTGTGGTATAGAAGACGAGTTATTGATCCACCCTTCTGCTTATATACTCCTTCGGTTCAGTATATCAAAACAAACACGTTTTTTCTCTCTTTTTCTCTATCCACCCCGCGCGCTTCAACGGGTGCGCTGTGCGCTTCCGACGTGGAATTGAATTTCCGCCCTGCGTGGAACCCCCTTCTTCTCTAGCTATCTTTATATATTCTGGAAACAAAACAAAAAAAAAAGCAAACAGTTCAACAAAGAAAATAAAAGTGTCTGATCGATTTTCTCTCTCTTTTTTTTTGGGCGGGAAATTGAACGATCTGCGGAGCTACATTTAAAAGAAAAAGTGCGTATAGAGGGTCTAAACTGGACATCAGAGTATACCGCAGCGGCTCTTGACATGATTACGAGCCTCGGCGAGCTAAAGCGCTCTATAGGCTAGCCGCAATTACAACGTTCCGGCAGAGTGCTCTGGTGCACCACCTTTTAAAGTAAACACTTCCCCAACACTTTTTATACTATAAGAAGATAAAGATGTTGATAGCGCATGGTATAACACTTTGAATTTTACTAACTCAAACACGGAGAGGAGTTAATTGATAAATGTGACGTCATATGATAGCCTATAGTGTCCTCCATAAACTATAAGTTAATTAAGTTATGCACTACCTCATCTCCATTCCAGCTGCGGTAGAGCCGCCAGATGGCCAATTCCGGGCGCCAATAATGAATGCGGAATTGCTCTGCGTATTCCTGGCCTCGACCGTTACCCCAGCGGCCCTGCGTCGCTATGCCGCTAATGATGACGCTAGCACCGACGCTATCTGATTGATTGCCACCAGCAGCAGCCAAATCGATTTGAAGGTACTCGTTGACGTTCTCCGCGATTTGCTGCTTTGGGCACCAGGCGCCTCCGCTCTTCTCCACGTGAAGCCTTTAGATAGATTCAAATAGATTAGATTAAAGGGCTTTGTATACATTTTAGAATTAGATCATGAATTACACCTGGGGACTCTATTATAATAAGGGGAAACCGTACAAATATATAAGGATTCACGGAGTCACGAGACTATAAGGGATTTCATTCTATATAGGCTTAATAAAAAAAGCGGGTAGGATTACGTCGTCGTAGGTCGTATGTTGGAATCAACTCTACTACACGTGTAAACACATAAAGATGGCAAGACTACAGATGAGATTCTCGACAACATCATCCTTTAAAAAAAAAAAACTTTAAGGAGAATTTTCAGTTTACTTATTCAAATATTGGTGGGGGAGAGAGAAAAAAAACTATTTCGTTCCACTCTGTCGGGAATTTACGAACCGCACGATATAGAAATGATGAAGACCTGGTAAAAACCTTCTCCCTTTGTTGTTATTCTTGTAAGAAAGCATTATTTATGACTGAAAAATCGTGTATATAGCCCTAGTTGTTGCCAAGAAACTCTATAAGGTTGTGTCAACAACTATATAGGTATAGTACACGCAAAGCAAACTAGAGTCTACTCGGTATAATATTAAATGACGATGTATACAGTTGATATATTTGACAACGAATTTGTGTCCCGCACGCACGAGCTAGCTACATAGATAGGATTTGGTCCTGATTGGACGACTTCTACAGCTCATCAGTTCTTCCTTTTTTCTTTCTCCTCTCCCTGATCATCATCATTTCCTATTCAGACCACGTAATATAAAGAAAAGAGAAAATGTATTTCCCTCTTCTTTCCTTTTTTTTCATTACTTTGAAGTAAATTGAAATGCAGCAGGAACATCATCGTAAATGACTTGCGCCTTTTTCTTTTTTCGCACCCACATTTAGATATATTATGAGGCTATATACTATTAGGCCTTCCCCCCTTTCTTCTCCATATATATTATTCCTTTTATTATGTAGAGAGAGAGGGAGCCGCCGCTGCCGCCGACGTCTGTTGTGCATTAAGCAAATGGTCTTCTTGCCATAGGGAGGGCTGGGGGTAATTTCCTATACCGCCCTTTCACCATGATTGCTTTCCTATACATGACGTAAACTCCTTTATAAATCGAATATTATTAGGGGTAGGTAAATCCATTCATTATAAGGGGATTATATGTAAAATAGGAGCAAAAAACATCAACGATTTGATTATACTAATTTAATGAAATCGAAGATATAAATATAAAAACAGGTTTCGCCATTTTAAAACATTGGAAAGCTATCGAAAACAAGTTTAAAAGATTGATGAACTAAAAGTTTGAATTTCCTCATTGAAACCTGATTTTTTGAAAAATTATTACACGAGCTTTGATCACATATATGGATCCAACGAGAAGGACATGTGAAGCACTGGTTTGCATGCTCAACTCTCGTCCTCTTTCTTTTTTCCCCCCAGAAAAGGAAATTCGAAAGAAAGGAAGAAAAAATTATACGACATGATGACAACGCTGTCTTTACCTTGCGTGCTGGGGACCGACTGAAGGACCGTCAAAGGCAGAGGAAGCGCTCAAACCTTTTATAACAATAATAAGAGAAAATGTTAATTTATCAGCTGTAATGAAATTTATTTAAAAAAATTAAAGTAATACCAGAATCTGGGATGGCGCCACTCTGAAGTCCCAATGGTTGCCTACACCATCCTATATAATCAATAATCAAATTAACAGATTTTATGTATCATAAAAGCCGTCCAGTTATATATATAGGCCTCGCCATAAAGTTAGAAATGGACAAGTTTTCCCTTCTTTTTCTATAGATAGATAGATATAAACAGTAGTCCATCATCTTGAGGAAGAAGAAAGAGAGGGCCCCCTTGAGGGAATATAAATCCACTTGAATCTCTTTTCGTTGTGTACCTAATAGCCTTTTTAAAATAGGCATGAGATTCATAGGCGGTTTGTTTTTCGTATATATATTTATATATAAAGAGAAAAAAGAGAGCTGCGCCGTCAGCGGCGGGCCATTAATTCTTGATGGCTGCAGTAAACGGTTCATACATTGGTTATATAAAAGCACTGTCTATCTTCCTAAATCAGCTTTTGTTTTCTTCTTGTTATGTATTTCCGCGGGGCTCCCATCGGAAATAAGCTTCCGTGATGCAACAGTATATAAACTTTTCTTTCTTTTTAAAAAAAAAAGTTTTTATATTTATTTTATTTATTTAATGCGCTTCACCTGGATGGATTCACGCGTGATTCAGCTTAAAAGAAGGAGAAGAAGACCCTCCCCTTATATTTCCGAGGAAAAACGTCATTAAGCGAGAGACCAAGAGATTAATTGATGTTGCGCGCTAACACCCCCTCAAGCTTCCATTTTTCCTTGTCAAATGAGAAATTATTCATTTCGGATGGATATAGAAACAGAAGCTCTGCTGGCAACAACGTAGTGAGCATTAAATAATGTATACACTTACGTATATCCAAAGAGAGGACGAGCGGAGAATTGGCGACGAGGACCAAAAAGACCAATAACATCGTGACAATCCCGGGACGACCGAGTAATAATCGATGAGTGCCTCCACTCAGTGCCGATGCCATTGTCAGCAGCTTTTGATGTTTGCTCTGTTTGAGAGGGATTATTAAAGCGTGCAACAATACATGTCAAATGAATGAGTAGTACGCCTCTCCGTCATTATTCCTTTCTCTAAAATGTCTAAGCGGATTATTTAGAGGAAGAGGCTCCTACATAAGCCGACTAATAGGTCATCTCTCTCTCTCTCTCTATTACTTCACTATTAGAATATATAAAAATAACTAACTCTTTTTAAATGAATTCAAAAATTATTCCCATATTATGATTATTTAAGTGTCATAAATCGACCGTGCAGGTTGTATGTCTATATAACCCCCGGGCGCGACCAGTGCTCAGGGGAACTGAGGAATCGGAGCAGACTAGAACCTCCTGATATATACAAGCAGTCGTCCTCGTCCCTCTATATGTATATATGCCGAGGGGCATCCGCGTCGCCGCCGCCGCCACCGCCGCGCCCCTGCGTATAGTAGTAGCTCGACTCGCGCGTGTACATCACGCCTCCCCCTATACCCACCCTATTTATGTACACCGGGGGTTCCTATACAGTATAATGCCATCAGTGTGCTACTGTATATATATATTCCCTATACAATTTCATATATATTCAGAGATTATCATTGAATAAAGGTGTCTCATCTGCCGGACTGGATAAATCTAATAATAAGAAATACTTTTTTCCCGCCCCCCTCTTCTAGGATCAAGAGAGATGAGTATATATATTGAATTTCTTTTGTGTAAGGATTTGAATATTCTTGATTATCTCTTATACATTCAGGTCAGCAGCTGAGAATATTTAACTCAATATAAGGCGTTCACTCTTAAAAGTTTCCCTCTCTTTTTTTATATCCATATCTAAACGTGTAAAGTACAAAGTTCACTATTCCAGTAGATAAAAAAAGAGTTCTTTTCTTTCATGGAGAAACCCCATATATGCTTCTTTTTCCAACATCAGGAAATACACAACTGTCCACTGTACTGCATACTCATTTTTTACGTGTGTGATGAACCCCATCTGTTCGTGTTATAAATGGAATTGAATATTCTTTTTTTTTTCTTTCCACCTACTACACACTTTAGGGAATTGAGGCGGCATGTAATGGATCCAACGCTGAGTCACTTGGAACGAAAAAAAGAAGCAGAGAATAATACACATTCATTCATATATACTCGAGGGAGAATTGCAATCTGCGATTCGGATGACTCAGATCATCGCACTACTGGAAATGATCCTCCAGTATAATGTAGTAGAGAGGGCCAGAGCCTAGACCTATTGTTGCGCTCTTCTTTTGAATCCGATGGTGTGGATGCTGATCCTATCTGAATCCCCTCTCCCTATTGATTCCAACAGGGAGGCGCTCCTCGAGCAGCAGCAGTACCGTCATAAACGGAGAAAAGAGCTTTACTATGTTGATACGATTAAAGTCCAGTAGGCGAGTCGTCGTCGTCGTCGGAGCTGCTAAATCAAAGGCATTCCATAAAAAAAGAAGAGAGACCACCGTTGGGCTAATGTAATAAACAGCAGCAGCAGCGCAGTTCCAAAGAATCCTCTTTTTACACTTAATCAAAAGTTTACATCTTTAATTTCCTGCTCGCGCTGTCAACTCTTCTATGTATAAGATAGTGCTGGGTTCATAACAATGAAAAACGTGTTCAAGGATTCAGGAGGAAAAGAAGGGTGGCAGCAGCTAGCTCTACTGCCATTTATCCTTCAAACAGAATGGATCAGTCACTAGTGCTACTCTCCCCCTTGACACTATGTAAAAAAAAAAGATTTTTTTGAAATTAGAGCAGCATAGCAACTCGAAGACGTGTCATACATGTCCCTAAAGGCACGTACGTCGTATCCATTTACATCAGCAATTGTGATTAGAACTGATTAAAATGCATCACCTAAACAAAAGAATTGCATAAAATGTTGGTCAGCAGCAGGAATTATTAGAGTCAGTGGCCCATAACTTATATATTTCCGGTACTTGGACAGTATAGAGGATTATCACTCTTACTGAGTTGATTTATAACAACCCTATAGCTCGCGCTTGGTATTGGATTAGATTTATGACCGTCATTACAACATCTGGCGTATCAAGTTCTCAAGACCAATTTTTTCGGGTGCTTAGATCAGATATGACCAAAGACAAATGGTTGTTGTAGATATATCTTTAGAGAAAGCATACAAACTTTCTCCAACCAACATGATTGTGTATTCAATGATCGTACAATATATAAAAAATGACTTAGATTATATTGTGCTTATAGTGTAATAATTATAATGAAAAAATTCAACGTGCTGTGTAATATATAATTAAGAACAATGTTAAAAAAGAATGAGACTGTTTTGGTATAATTATATGTACACACAAGAAAGTTGTCTTGAATTGAGTTTCCAGGACGAGGATCTTTCCTTCTTAGTTGTTGCTCGGATCGTATAGCCTTATATATAACGAGGAAAAAAAACAAGAGTTTAGTATATATAGTCGACGAATGACGTCATCATCCACCTCAACAG